>CAJQZP010001707.1:13280000-13829297 GCA_907164705.1 Parnassius apollo
TAAAATAATTTATCCGGTTAGTCGTATTATATTCAGATTTAAATAAAGCACAGAATCTTTATATATAAAAATTACGTGTCACGTTGTTTGTCCGCTGTGAATTCCTAAACTGCTAAATTAATTTCAATGAAAGGAGACGGTCCATTTCAGGTCCAGTCTATGTACACTATACCATAAAAAAGCGTAAAAATTTAGGGATTTTATTAAAAATACAATAAGAGAATAAATCCAACTAACTGAATTGCTAAAAATAATAAGGCAATTCCAATTTTTGTAGATTTTACAAGATGGCGCCCTACCAGTCATAACATTATAAATGATAAATGTCATGTCTGACAAGTGACTTAGGTGTTGAAATAATGTAGGTAGTCCGATATTTTTTGTTTATTCCAAGATTGTTCGTGTGTTTGTGAACTCGTTTTCTCGCATAACTCGCATTTATTGTGTTTTTTTTATTTGGACTTTGGATCTGTTACTACTTGTTTGACTCGGCTTTTGTTTTATGGACTTCATGATTTACGTGAGATTTTGATTTCCTTGATATTGGACAACTGCAGAATTACATTTTGAATCACTAGGCAGGTAGGTATGTAAAAAAAGTACGTTTCCTTAAGTTATTAAACGCATTTGAATAACATGCTTCTGTATGTAATCTGTTAACAATTAAAAAAGTAAACAATTATTTTCTCCGTAACCCTTTACAACCGATTGTAAACGAGCGTGACGATCGACAAAAATTTTTTTCCCGCGAAATTAACTAATTTTTGTGAACGCAACCGACTTCGCTCGATCGTTTGTATGTTTACCGTTTATATAGACAAAACGTTGACTTGTCGTAACCTATCAGTGGCCAGCGGACCGTTGTCAGAGATGGCTGCATACTTTGGCGAGGGCGCGCGTTCACGTAAGTACATTATTTTCTCATACTTTACATTATATGTTGACTGATTTTGTTTTCATTGTTTATGGTATCAATCAAACTAAACGATATCATGTTTGAAATTGAAATAATAGTATGTTTCTTGCGCCTATGATCTTGTAAGCATAGATCGTCACGATCGTGACGATCCGGGTTCCATTGCAATATTTACTATTAAAAATCGACAATTTCAAACTATGTTTTTTCCACGTTGTACGTCAGTTAATTTTTTGTTTTATTGTTTTTAGGCACAGTTTTGCGGGATGAAGATATTTTGAACCTCATACAAGACGGAAATGATTCTGAAATTGAGGAACTTTACGATGGTGGTGAAAAAGATTTTGATCCTGTATTGTTTCAAGATATCCTTTACAAGGAAAATAAATATCCTGTCTCAGAGCCAGAAACTACAGATTCCGCATCAGCTCAACCTCAGTCTACTCCAACACAATTGATACGATCATCTAATGAGGTAATTTTTCAAAATTGTTCTACTAAGCGAACAGTTGCATGGAAGCAAACTGATTTCAGTGACAAGGATCATAACTATCCCTGTCCACCTTCGGGACCAGTAAGGACACCTAGTCAGTATGTACAAGACTACTTTTATGCAGATTTTTTTCGAACTTGTCGCTCATTGCTCCAACATTTACCACCTTCGCAAAAACGGAACAGAGCTTAAAACTACACCACAGGAGATAGCAAAATTGTTCGGCATCCACTTGATAATGGGCGTCACCCCGTATCCTCGCTTACCAATGTACTGGCGATCGTCTACAAAACTGCCCTTAATTTCAAACAGCATGAGCCGTAACTGATTCCTTCAATTGAGAAATTCCCTTCACGTTGTCGATTTCGATACGCCACCACCACGAAACGACAATTCTCCTCTTAATCCACTTTGGAAAGTGCAACCAATCATCGACCGAGTTCGGGATGCTTGTTATAAGCTAGAGAGAGTTCCTGGATACTATAGTATTGATGAACAGATGATACCGTTCACGGGACGTTGTGCATTGAGGCAAGTCGTAAAAAATAAGCCACGACCAACAGGATTAAAAAATTTTGTCATTACTACAAGCGATGGCCTCATGATCGATTTTGAGATTTATAAAGGTGCAAAGACAATGTTTGGGAATACGAGCTTAGGCCTTGGTCCATCAGTTGTTCTGTATTTAACAAAGACTGTTCCGCCTGGTAGCTGTGTGTACCACGATCGTTATTTCACAACGATCTCATTGTTAGAGGAGATGGATCGGCAGAATTTGTACAGTACTGGTACCTTAATGATGAACAGGATTCCTGGGAGAGCGGCGCTGAAATTTAAGAAAGACAGGGCTATGTTTCGTGGCGAAAGTCAACAATTTGTCAGAGAACCGTTATCATTGGTAAAATGGAAAGATAAAAAATCAGTTTTGATGGTTTCTAATTGTACTGGTGCCGAAAAAAACTGATTATGTAAAAAAGATGGGATAAATTAACAAAATCCTACAAGGATATTACTGCTCCAAGAATAGTAACTAATTACAACAAACACATGGGTGGAGTGGACGTCCTAGACCAGATGGTGGAGTACTATCGGGTTTTTATAAAAACTAAAAAATGGACTCTCAAAGTGATTATCCACTTTCTAGATTTGGCAGTGATTAACGCATGGCGGAAGTATCAAATCGATTGTAAGGCTAATAAGCTCTCGAGGAAAAAAATATTGGCCCTTTTAGATTTTAAAATGGAAGTAGCTGATGCTTGGTTAAATACACCAGCCCGCAACCGGCGATTAAGTCACGCCACTGACACAGAAGATGAACAACCGCCAGCAAAGAAAAAGTATATGCCATCAAGGCCTTCTGATGCTAAAAGATATGATGGTTACGATCATCTACCTACATTCGATGAATTATCGGCACCACGCTCATGCAGGCTAGAAACGTGCACTAGTCAGTAGTAAAATTCGTTGCATAAAATGCAACGTTTACTTGTGCCTTTCGAGAGGAAAAGATTGTTTTAGATTGTATCATACAAAGAGCGATAATTAATCATTGAATATTTTAATAATTTAGGTATTTAACTTGGAGATCTCAATTCGTTCCTATGTTGATTATTTTTAAGTTCCAAAAAAGATTAACGCTGTGCAAAATTATTTTCTGTTTAGAATGTTTTTCTTTAGATATTATATTGTTAAGATAAATACTTAAGATATAGTAAAACTATTAAATATTATAACAAAAAAAAATAAACGACATTGATTATTTCAGTAGTGTTTTCAATTTCCTAATTTATTTTCTTAGAAGGCACGTTCGTGACGATGTCAAACTATTCCTGGTCGTCATAATCGTGCGGGTTATTTTTATAGTTATTCAGAGGTATATGATTTTTTTACCAGTTTTTCTAAGTTCTTTGAACCTTAAATAACTAGAAATTACAATTTGTAAATTAATTGAACAGAAAAAAAGATCTCCGGTTGTAAAGGAGTAAGTTCATAATGGCTGCATAATATTAATATAATGTAATTATCTTTCAGTTCACCCGTTAAAACATGTTGCACTTTTTAAAACGTGCTTCTGCAATAGAAGAAAATAAGCAATATTACATTGCTGGAGATTTGGGTCCAGAAATTATTACCATTCTTGAAAACCTAGGTCAATGTACACAACAAGCTATTTCTAACATCTACATTCATTTTCGATTAATAATCAAAATAAAGATGCGTTGTCAGCCCTGAGGAATATGACGAAATGCCTCGTTTTCAATAAAAATGGTCTCCGTTTCTCTACACTCACTATACGAAACACAGCAGCTTAAAGCTGCCATTTCACGCTGGTATTCGGTGAGAGCGTGGCCATTCCCCGGTCGAGCTGAACCATTATTTGCTGCACGTGGCTCTTTTTCTCTAGGATAATGGTAACAAACGAGCACACAATCCACCAGATCGTAAGTGGTTTCTGTGGCCCGTAGACATCTGGGCACATCTATCCTTGATTACGAATTGAAATGCAGATGCGTTTTCACCCGTTAGGACTAAGACGGAATGCGTCGTTTCCAATGAAAGGTGTCTCTGGTTTCATTAGTCAGCATTAAGTTTGTACTTTACACTGGTATTCTGTGAGAGCGTGGTCCTTCCTCAGTCGAGCCGACCCATTCGTGCTACAAATTAATATACTACTTATATAGTTACAGTATGGCATTACCTGTTATGATAGGTATTATATTGTTACAGATACCTGAAAGTGCAATGGTATGTCATCTTTGTTGGACAGAAACTTAATGTATTTTCTAAGTCTATATGTACTAAGTAAAAATGCGTCTTTTTATTAATCTAACAGTATTATTAAGCGTACGGTCTTGTTTTGAACAGATATTTGAAATACTTTTATAGTTTGAATTATTTGATAAATAAAAGTATGAAAATATAAATTACTAGCTTATGCCCGTGACTTTGTCCGTGTGTAATTTGGTTTAAAAATCGCTCGGGATCTCTGTGATTTTTCAGGATAGAAAATCGCCTACAGGTCCTCAACTATGCCCAGACAAAAAAATCACTACGAACCCAAAGCTCGTTTACAACATGATTGAATGATAAACCAACAAGCAACACACATTTTCGCATTTATAATAATAATAAGGATATTTTGCAAACCTAATATATTAAAAAAATAATGAAAAAATAAAATATATTTATTTATTAGTTGTGCCACAGAAAAACTAATATACTAAAGTAACATTAATCGTCTGTGACACCACCCAAAATGGGTGTAAAGCTGAGCGTATTGCCTTGTATCATATATTATAATTAGGTCCCCGATTAACTATGTTGGAAATTAAA
Organism: Parnassius apollo; assembly: GCA_907164705.1. NCBI lineage: Eukaryota > Metazoa > Arthropoda > Insecta > Lepidoptera > Papilionidae > Parnassius > Parnassius apollo. The sequence continues at coordinate 13,284,743 of CAJQZP010001707.1, forward strand.
ATACAAAGTAATGAATGCTGTAATGTGCATTTATATTTAATTAACCATTAAAATATTCTTTACAATCCCCTACAGATTCCTCCTGGCGTATTCGTCTGTTATGCATGCTGGGTTGCAGCGATGTCAGTCATGTGCAAAGAGCTACTAATGTTGAGGAAGGGCAGCAAAATCCAGGACCTTCATATCAATATTAAGGAGCTGACTGTGTATGGTGTAAAATGTCTTTATTTCAAAGGCACTTTCGAATATTACATGATTTCCATGAAAGGGATATAGCGACACAAAGGATTTATCCCATTGAGGTAATTAAATATGGTGTTTTCTAGATTTTATACAAACATTGTAATAATTATTTTACTTGAACAGTTTTGAGTTAAGCAGTTTGTTTGTATGTATTATCATTGGTTCACATTTTCATTGAACATTATTAAACCATTGCCTGTCCACTACTGGGCATTGGTCTCTTCTCAGAAGCTGAATGGTTTAAGCTTAGCAAGCTACACACACCTTTAAGATCTGTATTGTGAATGCTTACGTGTACAAGTTTTCCTCTATGTTTTTATGAAAGTAAATATATGGTATATAATTGCTTAAAACACACATAGAACGCAAAGAAAAGTAAGAAGTGCATGCCAGGGATTGAACCCAGTCCGGTACGCAATTCTAATTTCATCGAAAAGGCGGCTGAAGTCTTAACCACTAAGACGATACATATACTTACTGATATATTAATATACCTACTAAGATATGTCATATATTAATTTACGAGTACCAAGACTATCGCCGTTTATGGTCAAAGATTCATTTGTATAGTTTTAGTTTTTAAACATGTTGTTCATAACAAGTTACCTTTACTTAAATATTTTCTTTTTCAGTGACCAGAACATGCCCTCTTATGTGTACGAACCCAGAGAGGCTCATTGTGTCAGATTTTTTAAGACAGAGAATTGTGCAATCAATATAAATTTATGTCACAGAAACTTGCAGAATTTGTGCTGAACACCGAACTACCTACAATTTGGAGCTTTTAGAAGAAAATGAATTCTCATGTAATTTCACACAGGAAGAAATAAAATCAATGTTAAACCTCAGCCTATGTCAAGGTTTGACCAATAATAATTTGGAAAGCTTAGTGAATTCGACGAGAACCTCTTTAAGTACTGGACTGGCATCAATAAAGAAAATTATTTGAATATTTTTAATCAAATTAGCATTGAGTTGTAAATTGCAAAAAACGGCGTTAGAAGCTTAATTAATTAAAATAAAAACTAGAGATGGGCCGAATATGGATTGCACCCAATACGAATATTCGGCCGAATGTTCGGCAAAACTTTTAACGAACCGAATATTCGGCCGAACATTATTCGGCAGAATCACCTCAGTATCGAACCAATTTATGTCGAAACTAGTTACCGTAAAGCGCGTGGGATTAGCGTCGTACCCTTCCCCTCGCTCCCCCGACACACCTGACATTTTATTACATCATCTAGTACTGAGAAAATTACTGGCACATGCTTTTTTCTTTGACTTTTTTGTGAGAAAAAAAACTATTTAGTTGTTTTATACTTTAGTGAAAATTGATAAAAAAATTAGTGGCAGGAGATCTACTACCTTGGACTTATTTTAGAGAAAGTGACGATCAGAGAAATTTTTCTAGATTTCTTATCCTTAAAAGCCTTATTCCAAAACGAAAATGGTGATGGAATCATCTGTCTCACCTGATGATGCCTCGTATAGACGCTAAACATACGTCGTATTTTCGTCGATGGTGTGTATTTCCTGGAATAGTGGTGTTGGGAGTAGTGGTGTCGGTAGTAGTGGTGCTGAGATTAGTGGTGACGGGATTAGTGCACGCAATTGAGGAAGGGCGGGAGGTGCTCTTCAATCCAGGTAAGACACATCATTCTATTTAATTAAGCGGATGGTTGCGAATTAACTATTAATATCTTTATTATAATAGATTTCTGCAAAGTAACGCCTGAATCTATCAATTAAAATAAATTGCTTTTTCAACGCAACATCAAAGCGGTGTCGATACAATTGTGAACACGACAATAATGTTTGTTCGTTAGTGCAGAGTTCTGTGCTAACAAATTCTATATGAGGGTGCAAATTTTGACGTAGCGAAGCCAAACTAAAGCAATATAATGGCTGCAACACGAGTGAGTTTTCTCGATCGGGGAAGGACCACGCTCTCACAGAATATAAGCATAAAATAATGCTGCTGTTTTTCGTGTGGTGTAGAAAACAGAATCCTTGTTACTAACGATACATTCCATCTCAGTATTTAGTGGTGACAACGTATTAACATTTTGATCTTTATCAAGGTAAGATGTAGGTGTGGTCTATTGGCCACAGCATCCATTTACCATCAGGTGAACTGTGAACTCATTTGTCACCCTTATTCTATAAATTAGCCATAATTGCTGTTTCTTAAGGTGAGTGTAAACATATGGGTTCGGCTGTGTCTTGGACACGAGCGTGTGTTTTACATGAATACATGTACGTAACGAAACAACTTCTAAATGGCCGCGCTACCTCCTACACCACGCGTCATGCGTTACAGACCTCACTCAACGTAACGAACTCTTTGATCACTTAGCTATCGAGTGGTATAATTAAGTTTTGAATGTAGACAATAGATATATATCAGCAACTTTCTGAATTTCCTTGCATTATAGAAGTTAATAAAAAGACATATTTACGTCAAAATTGGATTCTTTTTAACCGACTTCAAAAAGGGGGATGTTCTCAATTCGAGTGTATATATATTTTTTGGTATATATGATTCGCGATATGTTCGCAGATTGTGAACCGATTTTGATAATTCAATTCTTATTAAATATGCTTTATCCATAGCATATCTCATACCCATTAAATTTTGAAGAAAAAATTTCTCCCCAAAGTGTGTAAAATAGGGGAAAAAGTTAAATACTGGACAATTGTTTGAGGAATTTTATATGATATCTTCCCAGGTAAAGAGCCGATTTTAATGATTCTTTTTTTTTAAATAGGTTATACTTGAAGGAGTCCCTTCTCTCTCATAAAGGTTGCAAATAAATAACTTCTTTTTTAGCAATTTGAAGTCGGTTTTTACTTTTTGTTATAATTATTACGAATTTTAAGAAGGCCAAATTGGCCTCTAAAAAGCTTGGCGTGCTCAGCAGAGCGGGACAGTATTTCATGCCGGCGCACCGCCTGCAACTTTACAAGGCGCAGGTTCGGCCGCACAAGGAATATTGTTCTCATCTCTGGACTAGAGCTCCCCAGTACCAGCACCTTCCACTTGACCGCATCCAGCGCAGAGCGGCTCAAATCGTCGCCGATCGAGCATTCCGATCGGCTCGATTCACTGGCACTGCGAAGAGATGTTGCATCTCTTTGCATTTTCTTTCGCATATACCATGGGGAGTGCTCTGAAGAATAGTTCGGATTAATCCCAGCCGCCAAATTTCGTGAACGCACTACGCGGCAAACGTTCCGATACCATCCACACCATCTGGATGCTTGGCGGTCCACCACTGTACGTTTCAAGGAGTTTTCTTCCGCCTACAACCTTTCTGTGGAATAGTTTACAACCAGCGATTTTTCCGGACCGAAACGACCTGGGGACCGTCAAGAAAAGAGCTTACTCCTTTCTAAAAGGCCGGCAATGCACCTGCAATTCCCCTGGTGTTGCGGTTGATCATGGGCGGCGGTAGTCACTTAACATCAGGTGAGCCGCATGCTCGTTTGCCCCCTCTTCTATAAAAAAAATATTTCTATAATATACTTGTTGTATTTGTGAAATTATTTAGAATAAAACACAAGTAATTTGCTAACGTATATGCTTCGTTTAATGCTCGGACAACCGACCGACTTGTTTTTCGTCTTACCCTCTATATGAAAACATTACAATCCCTCCACCATTACTTTAAAAAATAACACTTAATTACATAATCTATTATACAAAACTACTTAAATATTATTCTAACAAACATGTTCAGCTTTAATATTTGTACTTAGCACTAGGATTTCTTGTGGAACGAACAGGATAACGGCGTTCGTTGGGCTCTTTCGACGTAAGGTCAAGGACATTTTCGGATTGAGAACATTCATTTGAGTCTGGGGACACATTAGGACCTACACTTGGCTCTACACCTTCCCCTTCTACTTCGGACTCGGTCGTTGCAATTTGGTTAGGATAATTGGTTTCTTGCACTGAGTGTCCCCTACATCTTAATCCAGCTTCCCCGAAAGAACTAGATAAAACAACATTATTCTCCCCTTTGTTATGTTGCTTTGTTATACAAAACTCATTTGATCCTTTATACAAACATAAATGATCAATATGTTTTTCTACCACTAAATCTAAATCTAATATATGTACTAAATATATTCTATTCCCAATTTTTTCTTGAACAATACCCTTTTTCCAAGTATGTTTATTTCCGTTGTAAAAGTAATGTTTAACCAACACTTGATCTCCTTTTTTTAATTTAACACTGCGTTGTCCTCCATAGTTTCTAGTTTGTGAGATCTGTTTAGAGCAAACATTTTGATTAGGTTTAAAAGACAATGTTGAAGGTGAGTTTTGTGACTCAAGCGATTTCGTGCCTCGCAACAGATCGAAACGACAACGTAACGAACGGCCAAACATCAATTGAGCAGGAGAAAACCCTGTTGTTGTATGAACGGAGTTACGATAGCTAAACAAAAGGTTATTTATTTTTTTATTAATTGAAACTTGATTATTTTTTTCGGTTAGAATTATTTTTATACCCTTTTTTATAGTTTTAACACTGTTTTCCGCTTGTCCATTAGAGGCCGGATGATAAGGAGGGCTAGTTATGTGTTTGATTCCGTTAATACTACAAAACTCGTTAAACTCATTAGAACAGAAATTTGTCGCGTTGTCCGTTACTAATACTTTCATTAAACCAAACCTACTCATAACGTCTTCCAATTTTATAATAATCGATAAGGTGTCTGTTGACTGCATAGAATAACATTCAATCCACTTGGTATGAGCGTCAACGATGACGAGGTAATGCTTACCCTCTAGTGAAAACATATCAAGATGCACACGTTCCCAAGGATTCTCCGGGTAGGGCCACGGAGAGAGCGGAGAGCGTGGTGGGGCGGATCGCATTGTACTGCATATGCTACACGAACCTATTTTTTGTTCAATATGTTTGTCGATATTTGGCCACCACATACGCGATCTCGCTTCCGCTTTAGTTTTCACAATTCCAAAATGGGAACTATGAAGTTCATTTAAAAGTTGCTCCCTAAATATGGTAGGTATTACTAATTTATGCCCCCTAAGAAGACAACCGTTTTCTACGCTAAGTTCAAACCTACAATTATAATAAGGTTTAAAATTATCATTTAGTAATTTTCCTGGCCATCCTTTGTTTACGTATTGCGCTACTCGCTTTAGAATCGCATCTTCCGCTGTCGCTAACTTAACGTCATTTAACGTAACCGGTTTCAAAATATTATTCGTTAAAAAATTTATGTACAAACATGTATCTACCTCTGGGCTAAGCACTTCGCTGCACTGGCGCATACCGTCTATTGATCGGGATAGAAAGTCTGCAATGTTATCATCGCTTTTAATATACTTAATATTGAAATTATAACTCGACAAAAATAGAGCATATCTTTGTAACCGATTTGCTGCCAACTCTGGGATTCCTTTTTTATCACCAAATATTGTTATGAGCGGTTTATGATCTGTACGCAAAATGAACGGTGTCATTCTACCATATAAAAAATAGTGAAACTTTTTCACCGCGAAAACAAGGGCCGCAGCTTCTTTTTGAATCTGTGCGTAATTGCATTCTGCTTTCGAAAGTGAACGTGATGCATAGGCAATGACGCGTTCCTCGCCATTCCCTTGTACTTGCGACAGCACAGCGCCTAAGCCCTCAGGACCCGCGTCCGCTGTAACTATCGTCGTCAGCTCGGGGTTATAGTGAGCTAACACCCGTTCAGAAGCCATTTCTTGTTTAATAGCATTAAAAGAGTTTTCGTGCTCCTCTCCCCAATGCCACTTTGCGTCCTTTTTTTAAAAGACGATTCAAAGGGTTTAGAACACCGGAAGTATTAGGAACGAAACACCTATAATAGTTTACTAGGCCCAAAAACGATTTTAATTCACTTACATTTTTGGGTCGTTTACAATTTAAAATAGCGTCAACTTTTTTTTGTGACTTGTGAAGCCCGTTTTTATCTATTACAAATCCTAAATATTCCACCGAATCTCTAAAAAACTCACACTTATCTTTCTTTAACCGCATACCAGCATCCTCTAATCCGCTTAAAACATTCTCTAAACGTTCCAAGTGTATACTACGATTTCCACCCGTCACTAAAATGTCATCAATGAATATGCAAACACCTTCAATATCACCCAGTAATTTTTCAAGTGTTTGCTGAAAAATAAAAAGGAGCATTGGATAATCCAAAAACTAGCCGGTTATACCGGTATAAACCCTTGTGGGTATTAATGCAAGTCAGCTGTTTCGACTCATCCAGTTCCAACTGGTTGTAGGCCCTGGAGAGGTCAAGTTTGGTAAACTCCTCACCTCCATGGAGTTTCGCAAATATTTCTTCAATACGCGGTACTGGATAATTATCTACATACAGAGCTTTATTTAAGGTGACAGAATAATCCCCACAAATCCTAATATTTCCATCGGCCCGCAACACCGGAACTATTGGTGTAGCGATGTCGGAATGATCTATTTTTTCTAAAATACCTAATTCGACCAACCGTTTTATTTCAATTTCTATCTTATTTTTTAGAGCAAAAGGTACAGGGCGCGGCTTAAAAAAATTTTAAAGGTACATTTGGTTTGATTTTCAAGGTAACTTTAAATTTATTAAATCTCCCCAATTCGTCAGAAAATAATTTTTCATATTTTTTTTAAAAGCTTAGAACCTAAATCGCTCTCATTTGCACTATAATAACATGACCCACAAATCTTTAACTTAAACAAGCTCAAAAAATCACGTCCCAACAAAGTAGGTCGTTTATGTATTGTATCGATTACAAAAAATGTTATTCGCTGTGTACATTTTTCATACGTTAACGGTAATTCCACGGAACCCTTGGGTGCTATCTTACTCCCGTTATAACAATTTAAAACGATATTAGAAACACGCATTCTGAACTTTGTTTTAAAATACGCTTCATAGACATCATTTGGCATCACCGCAACGGCACTACCGCTATCTATTTCACATAAAATGCTTTCGCCCGCTATCGTTACCATCTGTTGCATAGGCTCACCAGTTACTGACCTAATGTTATAAAATGTCTCACCTTCGACAATGTCGTCCCCTTCCTCCGTTACAAAATTATTGTTCTTTATTTGTGTTTTACACATTCGTTTCAAATGTCCTATTTGATGACACTTTTGACATGTATAATTAATAAATCTACACTGATTTTTAACATGGTTCTTATAACCGCATACTTCACAAAACTTTTTTCGTTGTTGTTGTTGTTGTGATCCCAACCGTGATGTACTCGCGCGCACGGCAAATATCGTCCGCTGTGATGGTGATGAGTCACGCGTAGTCTCCAAAGTACTTTGCAAAGCTGATCGCGCGCAATGCACCCCCCTGTGCTAACTCCAACGCTTTATTGAACGTCAATGTGTCGATGCATTCTGAGAATAACTTTTCTTTTTCTGATATGTTTTCTAGTCCTAATACGAATCGGTCACGCAAGGCAATATCAAGCTCGCTCTTAAACCCACAGTATTGTGCAAGACTTCGTACTCTGGCCGCCCATTCAGCCAATCCCTCGCCTGGACGTTGCTCAGCCTTATAAAACTTAAAACGTTCTGCGAATGTACACTTCCTTGGCATAAAATGTTTGTCAAAATAATGTATAAGCACTTTGTACTCTGTATCATCAAGTTCCTTCGGTGTCACTAAATCTCTGAGGATACGGAACGTGTCTTCTGATAATGACGACAGTAAAATTGCTCGACGCTTAACACCAGCTTTGTCCGTTTGTTCCGTTATATCATTAGCGGTATAAAACTGGAATAATCGGCATTTAAAAATACTCCACTCGTGAATTCGGTGGTCAAAACTGAGACTGCCTCCGAACACTACATTAGCACTGCTAGCCATAATTTCTTTTCTTAATAACACTTTTTACACACGTAGATAACGAAACTCGTCGCCAAAATGTTGTATTTGTGAAATTATTTAGAATAAAACACAAGTAATTTGCTAACGTATATGCTTCGTTTAATGCTCGGACAACCGACTGACTTGTTTTTCGTCTTACCCTCTATATGAAAACATTACAATACTATATGTGGGTCTGAAATAAATTATTATTATTAGGGTATTTTGACTTTTAATCAAAGATAGATATAGGTGTATATGAGCCTCATCAATCTCTTACCACAGGTGCAATATCGTAGTAGTGTTTTAAATTAAAAAAAAAATGAATTTTCAAAAATCGTACCTAGTATTACAACCCTATTGAGAAGTTACTATCTTCTACAAACAGCAAAGCGGACTCGATGTAAGAATGGTTTAATTTCACAAGACGTGCTCTCTTTTCCGTCGCTACCAGAGATACGTTTATCTAGCGAAATAGTACCGCATTACACTGCACAGATCTTGCATAATAATTTCTCTCCGCTATTTAATGCCCTGGTAACTCAGGGTCTAAGTGCTCGTTGTAAATTTCACTTTACACAAGCATTTCGGCTTTGATCCCCGCCGGTACTAATTAAATTGTTAATAACAATTTGAACCGCTGATTTCCTACGTGCTCAACGGTTATACTAGAAACATTAGAAATAACAGAAATTTTTTGATAAAAAATCCCCAGTAATAATTTTTATAAGTTAGGGGTGAAACAACCTCAAAAAGTAATTAAATATACTCGTGTTCTGGTGTTTGATGTCACCCTGGTGTTTAACAATTATTGAGATCTTAAAATTAAAGAACATAGGCATATGTAAATATACCTATGTTCTTTAAAACTTTAAATTTTTTTGTAGAATAAGGATGACAAACGAGCGTACAATCCACCTGATGTTAAATTGACGCTGTGGCCCATAGACATTTACATCCACGAAAAATCAAATGCACATGCAGTTCTGTTGCCATCCCAGAGGAATATGATGGAATGCCTCGTTCCCAGTGAAAAGGTTCCCCGGCTATCTACACTCACCATAAGAAACACAACAGCATTAAACTGTTATTTTAGCAGCTGGTATTCTGTGAGAGTTTGGTCCTTCCCCGGAGGAGCCGACCCATTCGTGCTACAATCATAATCTATAGATGCATGGCTCTATCACGTAATCTACTCCAATACACGCAAAAAATTCATCAAAATCGGTCAAGTCGTTTTCGAGTTTTTGCGAGACTAATGAATAGCAATTGTTTATTGTATAAAGAGATAAAAATAATAAATATTATATATACAAAGATGAATTTCGAGTACATATTACCTTTTGCAAATAATTTTTGCCACTGGTTTGAAAATAATACCCACTCATATTATGTTCACAGTCAAAATGCAACAACACATTGCCCCATGAATGAATTACTTTGTGTAATCGAAAAACTGGTACCACTGGTTCTACTTGTGTTTGTTCATGGTGTTTACAGAAAGTAAATTGAATACTTTGTATGACGGCCCATATATTGGTATTGAAGATCAAAATTGGAAATACAGTAAGGTAGAAATTGTATACAACAATCGGACAAAATTATTTAAAAAAATAAGATATAATATAAAGTTGTATGAGTTTTATTGTTACCTATTTGTATTTGCAAGGTTTGTTACTATTATAACAAAAAATGTCTATACAAATTCTTTTTTTGTGAACTCCTGTAGTGTAATGTGGTACCTATATATTGTAGCCTTAGTTTTAGCATTACGTCAGTCATCTAAATCTAATCGCACATTTCAAAGTTTAGTGGATATTGATACACATCCACTACATGTTTGCTTAAATATATGATACTTTAAGTATGTGAAATTGATGTGTTGCTTTTTTTAAAAGTCGTCACAAATTCGTGACTGTATTCCTGTCAACGCATGGCTTAAATGTTTTATTTCCTGAAACTAGATGAAAGGGGCAATGTTGATACATCCCGGGCAGTACAAACATTGGTTCTGTTGTGCTATAAAGTCTTTGTCGTCATATCGTAATCGTATTTGATTTTGTTTGTACACGAGTGTGAACGAGTAATTAAGTAATATAATGAAAATATACAAAACCTATCTAGCAATAATTTGTTTACATGACGTTGAAATATATATAATATTAAAAAATTATGATAAAAATCTAAAAGTAAAAACTTTACACATAATGTCCTACTCGCCGCGGTATAGTGCCGAGTACGACTCGCTAAATTGCTATAGTATGCGTTTGAGTGAGGAAAAAACCCACCTTCTTATCACCAGAAGAGATGACCTGTATAAGATACAGTTCCTTTAGGAACTTCACCGCATGTGTATTTTTACACGCTTACTATTAACTTTTACAACTGGTTTAGCCACGATAAATATATACCGTGGAAGAACCACGTTGTCGCATAAAAGCAGCGTAAAATAGCAGCTTAATGTTGTTGTATTTCGTAAAAATATAGTAATAAGTGAGTGTAGAGAACTAGAGAACCTTTTTGCTAGAGAAACCAGGCATTCCTATTCCTCAGGGGCTTTCATTTTTAATTGAAGAAATATAGAGATGCCTATGAAACACAGCATCCAGTTACCACTGGACTGTGTGCTCGTTTGACCCTTATTCTTTAAAAAAAATGTAACTCTGTTTGGCTTGAGTTAAGCGCAATCCGTTACAAATCTATTATAAAATTGTAGGTACTAAAGGAATAATATAGTTATGTAAGTGCACCATGACTCTACCACGTACAATATTTTATATAGAACCTCGTCTGATATATGATGAAGAAGTAACTTCGTCGCTTGTGCTAGGACACCAACACTAATGAACAAATATTTGCTTTCACGTACTTTTGTATCGATGTTGTGCCCTTTGACACCGATGCGAAAAATAAATCAACTGATTGAAACACGCAGATAACCGTTAATTTTCTTACTGTACTTCGAAGTTAAATAAGTTGAATAAAACTAAATTTACGGATTCTATCGCATTTAATTAATTACTTTTACTTATTTTTAATTCCCGACGTTTCGGGTGCTTTACAGCACCCATGGTCACGGGGGAACTGAGATGTTTGACGTCCCAATGTCATAGTTAGCCCGGCTACCTTCAGTTTTTGAATATTAATTTTTGGTCCGATTTACGCAAAACGAGCTTACAGTATCTTAAAGTCTTTGAAAATTAATATTCAAAAACTGAAGGTAGCCGGACTAACAATGACATTGGGGGTCAAACATCTCATACCCAGGGGGGTACCATGCATACTTTAGGTTGGGGTCCAATAATTTGCAAAGACACTAGTGCCATCGTAGCGACTACACCGATTCTGGTTATTCTCGAACTGGCAAGTAGCAACTTTATATGACATAATGGCTATCGGCCCGGCGTCTAAGCAAGTTGTTGTTTTATTATAGTTAGGTTTAGCCCTCTGTTTCTTGTTGTCTGTTTAGATTTTTATGCTGGAACCACATTGTATGTTTGTGTAGTGTTGTGCGAAATAGACGCTTTCATTTATCATTCCGTAACCCTGTGGACATATTTAATTTGGTTTGGTGTTGTATTTTGCGGAATAAACGCTTTTACATCGTATATGTTAAATATATATATATATATATAGGTGTGTGTGTGTGTGTGTGTGTGTGTGTATGTGTGTGTGTGTGTGTGTGTGTGTGTGTGTGTGTGTGTGTGTGTGTGTGTGTGTGTGTGTAACAAAAATAAATGTTAATATTACTGAAATCTATAATAGGTCTTTAATTGAACCCTAATCCCTTAAAATGTAACTATAACCGCCCATAGTATAGATAGCTGTATATACATAACTAAATATAGCTACCTATAGTCAACAATCAACATGATATTGAGATTAGTTCAAGGGATATGATACCAGACGGTGACACTATTCATATTGGGTGACAAAAAACCTAGGATAGGGCTCTCTATTTCTGTATTATATTACTCTACTCTATGGTCCCCCCCCGTAACCATGGGTTAATTAAAATAAGTAAAAGTAATTAATTAAACGAGATAGAATCCGTAAATTTAGTTTTATTCAATGTGTAGTGTTCTAGTAAATTTAAGAAATCATTAAATAAGTTGTTAAACAAGTTGAAATAGTTAAAAAAGGTAATTTTTGTACCTTCATGAATTAAATTAGTGCCACTTAAAGAAGCTTTATTATCCGAAGCCCTACAAATTGTAGACACGCCGCACACTAGACATGTAACTATTTAACATACACACACACACACATAAACACACACACAGAGATATATATATATATATATATATATATATATATATATATATATATATAGAGAGAGAGAGAGAGAGAGAGAGAGAGAGAGAAACAAGAACACCGCGCGCGCGCACACACACACACACACACACACACACACACACAACACACGCACGCACACACACACTCACGCACGCAAGCACGCACACAGCATGAAAGTCCCCTGCCTTGATCAACTTATTCAACAGCCATCTTGTTAGTATTTATCTACAATAGCATATTGTGTTTACTATTTGTCATAAAATTTTTTGGGGTATTAGTAGTGTATTCTCATCTGGTTGGGCTAAATAAATATATAAAAGGAAAGCAGCACTTAATTGATTAATTAGTGGTTGAATTCACCCGCGTTTCGTATGAAAGTTAAGTGAAAAACAAACTTACAGTCCAACTCATGGTAAGTGACCACTGCAATCTATGGACATAATAAGTTACTAACTTCAAACATAGGCTGCCATCTATGAAGACCAAGATGAAATACCTCACAGTCTGTGATTATACTGGTTCAGTGGTAGCCGGTGTCCAAGGTCTGCAGTAGTCGAAATTGATCAACAGAAAAGCAGTGGTTTTTTATCATGATAACCCCAAACCACACATATATTTGTCCACTCAGCAAAATTTGAGAGAGCTTGCCGGGAAAATGTTAATAAACCCAGCATATAGTTCTGACCTAACACCCTCAGATTTTCATCTGTTTTGGTCTCTTCAGAATTCTTTTGGGTAGTGTTAGGTTAACATCAAGAGAGGACTGTCAAAACTACTTGTCACATTTTTTTCACAGCAACGGGATTATGTCACTACCTACAAAATGTTATCGAACAAAATGGCTTATATATATTATAATTAAAAATATGCTGATTTTGTATATAAATTACAAAGAAAAATTTTCCCCGACCTAATATTATGGTTGTAACACAAATAGGTCAACTCGACCGGACTAGGACCATACTCTCAAAGAATAACATAACAGCGTGAAATATCAGCTTAATGCTGCTGTGTTTCATATGGTCAGTGTAGAGAAACGAAGACATTTTAATGGAAACAAGGCTCCATATTAGGACTCAGGGGTGACAATGAATCTGCATTTTCATATTTAATTGAGGAAAAATATACGTCTATGGGCCACAGCACCCACTTATCATCCGGGGGACTGTGTGCTTGTTTGTAACCTTTATTATATAAAACAAATCTCTAAAGTAACGCAAGATTCAAGTAATTTATAATGACTCCAGTCTATACGACTAATGATTAAGCAGCTATCCCTTACGCTGTCGTTACTACTTAATGCTTTCCTAAGTCAAATTATTACATTAAAGCCCCAGCTACGATGGAGCCTGAATAAGGATTGCAAAGTTTTGACGAAAAATATTATTGTACATTTTTACGGTAACGTATATTAAGCCTGTTAGAACTTTATTTAATCTCACAGTAAGCAGGCCCAGCATCAAGTAAAATTTAGATTAAATCTAAGCTTTAATTTGATTTAAGTTTGACGATCTTCAATTTTGTAAATTGTTTTCCGTAACGAAAATCCCAATTTGTGTTTTTCGTTGCATAATTTTGTTAAACGTTCACTTTTGAATGTATCTTTAAGAAGGCAAACGCAAGATTACATTTAAAAATATAGCCCCTACACTAGCAATTCTATGAATAGCACCTAGACACACATCTAGCACCGGAATATTTTTTTTTACTTATAGGCAGTAAGTGGTAATGAAGATGGTAATTCGCACTGTTTTAACTTAACGAAAGCCAATTTATTCCTTACTTAAAGACACCGAGATTGTATTCGGATGGAAGACAGATTCCGGCAATCTATTCAACTCCTTTGCATTACGAAAGGCGAAGGTGGAATATCGGTAACAAAGTAGTGGACCCACCGACCGCCTGGTTATCCTTTGGGGGAAAGGATAGAAAGGCATTAAAGCATTTAATTCCAGCGTGCCCTCTCCGAAATGCATGGTTTCAACCAAATCAAGGTTACCATGCTCCTAGCATATTTCTCCACGGAGTGATGGAATTTTCAGCATCAGCCTATATGTTACAGGAGTACGCAATGCACAACCAGACTTGCGCTTTATATAAGTAAGAAGCCTTGGCATGAAGTACACACCCTTACAGGGACACCTAGTTTAGAAATAACATAAATTTAATATTAATATCCCCAAAGCTGACGTAATAAACATACTTTAGACATTAATTCAAATAGTAAACAAAGTCCTTCAGAAGCTCTTTAATTCCGTCCTCCATGGTGACACTACTTCGGAGGCGTGGAGCAAAAGTGCGTCTGGTTCTTCAAGAAAGATGAACACGCTCTCTTGAAGAACTTCAGACCGATATCCCTTCTGAGCCGCGTCTACGTGCTGTTTTCGAGAGTCATTACGAATCGTCTCACATGCAGACTAGACGATTTCCAGCCTCCCAAACAAGTGTCATGAAGCGACAATTAAAAACAAAAGAACCTAAGCTAACAACAACGAAACAACAAAAATAGAACAAAAACGAATAATTTATTTAAAATTTTAAAAGATATTTACAGTTTTATAAAAAAAATATGAAGATGATGATGGGTGACGTGAATTACAATTATTTTTTTTTAAAATAACAAAGATAAATGAGTACTGAAACGGAGCCCGAAGACCAAGGTGGCACACCGCGCTTGGCAGTGGTGCTCACCGCTCACGGAGTATGCACAGGCTATGCCTGTGGTAGGTGCGCAGCGCCTGATCTAGGCACACGCAGCGTCTGGAGTAGGCACACACAGCGTCTGGAGTAGGAGTAGGTAAAAACATCAGACCGGTAACGAATTTGAATAAAAATTGCCATGACAACCAGATAAACAACGATGTCAAAACATGTCGAATTTTGGTTTCAGGCTCGTAATAGAGAAACGGCAAGATTTAAGTGAAAAATGAGATATTATTGATATAGGAAAAAAAGTAGCGCAACAGCGCGCACGAAGCCCAAAATTGCAGAGTTACGGAGAACTAAATAAAAGATCGAAAAAGGTAAACTCCATCGACACCGATTTAAAAAGTGCTGATAGCGTGAAAATACGAAGTGAAAATGATTTGTTATTGTGTTCTTATTGTTTAAAAACGTTACAGAATCCTATGGAAATAAAGGTGATGCAAAATATCCAGTTTTGAGGTGAATGCAGAAAATCAAAAACAGAATGGAAAAATAAATTTAAAATAGTGTAAAATGATATGTAAATAGCATAACACTACACAAGCAGGTTCCCGAAAAGGCTTTGGTACCATAGACCACATACATACCCTTCGGCAGATCGTACAGAAAACCGAAGAGTACAATCTGCCACTTTTCCTGGCGTATGTGGACTATGAGTTGAGACTCGATTCCGTTGAAATTTTTGCGATGCTACAGTCCCTTCAGCGGTGCCAAATTCACTGTCGGTATATCGAAGTGCTGAAGTGTTTGTACAGTGGGGCTACGAAGGCTATCCGAGTACAGAAAGCTAATGGAAAAAAGAAGCCTCGTACCGGTAGGCGAAGCGTATGGCGACAAAGGTGATAAGACATGCAGGAAGACAAAGAAGAAGAAAGAGGAAGAGAGGGTGCAGGTGGCTCAGGCCGTGCTTTGTAGCATTCCTTGAGGGAGGCCTTGTTCAGCATTAGACCTCTTGACTTGAATGGCTGTAATGATAATCATGAGACAAAGCTTAGCTAATTAATTTTAACATCTTCAATAGCAATAAAACGATCCGTGGAAATTAAATTGCAAGGCCCGTGCAGTGTAAAGTGCAAGACGACCACTAATCCGTTGGATAAACGGGATGCTCGTTGGAACGTGCAGAGCCGACGTTGACGTAAATAGCGGTTTTCACTCTGAAAGCTTTATTTTAGCATTATTGTGGTATTTAAGGATATAATGAGCTTGAGATTTATGTTACAACAACTTACTAGGTAATTCGACTGCATGTTTTTAAATGATCGACGATATCGTCGTCATTGTGAACTAATATTAATAAATATTTTTTTTAAATACATTTTACTTCAAGAGTAGTCTCATTCACTTTTGAAGAAATAATTTCATCAATAAAAATCACACAATAGAGAATGAATTTTAAATTAACTATTTAGAAAATATTTATTCCACCCAAACGATTAAAAAACTATTAACAAAAGTATAAGTCAATTTTGACGAACTTAAAATATTAAAATAATTTCACCTTCTGAAGTCGGGGCTTAAATTTTTCTTCACACTATATTTTAGCACCGAGTTCAGTCTTTTACTTTTTGTTTCAAGTTAATTTTTCAAATTAACTAAAGCCAAAACCTCTTTAGTTTCATTTCAAACGAGTTCACCTGATGATAAAAGGAAGCTACGGTCTATAGACACCTACATCCATACAAAAGTTACATCTATTCCATTACACCCTTTTAAAAGTTCACTGCCAAACATAGGCCTCCCATAGGTGGCGTTTGCTATGAAGAACCAACAACCGATGGGAATAAAATATTTCCGAGTGGTAGCCTCGTACATGTAAGCGAAGTGCGAGGCGACCATTAGTGAAGTGACGACCTGGTAAGAAAATAAGGAAGTCGACGGATGCTGATGTCTCAGGACCGTGCTTTGTGGCATCAGTTAGAGGGGAAGATTATTTCCAGAAGTGAACTTGTGAAGGGCTTTATTGCTTATGATATGTAAAAATCTGCTGCTCGTACCCTGCTTCATTTTCCTTTGTTGCCCATAACACCCACGGGATGACATGGGGCAGTTGATCCATGACAACTACTACTTGTTGTACGCCATAACAACTACATTTTTGCGTGAAAAATAATACATAATTCTACATGGTGGTGCCACGCTGCAGTTATTTTATAGTTGAGGCACGAACAGGATTGCTCAAACGTGGTAGGACACGCTCTCACAGAATACCAGCGTAAAGTAGTAGCTCGATGCTGTTGCGTTTCGTATGGTGAGTGTAAAGAACTGGAAACTTCTTTTATTCACCAGGCATTCCATCTCAGTCCATAGTTGGAACGCATCTGCACTACTACTCTTAATCGAAGATAAACGTAGATGTCTACGGGCTACACTTCAACTTACCATAATTTTACGGATTTTTTTGCCATGTATCCGATGTAAATAAATTAAATACGATAAAATCCGTAATATCAGTTTTATTCAAGATAAAGAATTCGTGTATGAAATCATTAATATTAAAAACCATAAATACGCTCCAAGAAAAGAACTATCTGTGATCATACCCTAGATGGTCGCCAATATTGTATCAGAAATCAAAATAGAAGAAACAAATAGAACAAACTCTCTCGGAAATGAGAAGCATATGCCCAGAAATCAAAATAGAAGAAATAAATAGAACAAACTCTCTTGGAAATGAGAAGCATATGCCCAGAAATCAAAATAGAAGAAATAAATAGAACAAACTCTCTTGGAAATGAGAAGCATATGCCCAGAAATCAAAATAGAAGAAACAAATAGAACAAACTCTCTCGGAAATGAGAAGCATATGTCCAGAATTCTATTTTCTCGGTTACAAACTTAAGGTTTAACAGAAAGTTATGCAGAGCTAAAAAGCTATGGGCTATGCTTATGGTTTCTCAGTGTTATAAACTTAGAAATGAGGATATGAGCTGGTAAGACATGCAGCTAGTCGATTGATGCAGGTGGTTCAGGACCGTGCTTTGTGACATTCCTTGGGGGAGGCGTATGTTTAGGTGTGGATTTATAAGGGCTTTAATGATAATGATGAGGCAGATCTTAGCAAATTAATTTTAAATAATATCCTCAATAGCAATAATAAGTTAAATATAAAGATCCAAGAAATTTAAAATGCGAGACAAGTGCAGTGAAAAGTGCAAGACGACCATCAATCCGTTGGACGGTAACGTGCAGTTAAATTTGGGCGGTTTTAGCTCTGAAAGCTTTTCAATACACTTGGGGAAAATTCTTGTGGTATTTAAAATATAATGAGCTTGAGATTTATATTTCAACAACTTACTAGGCTTATAACTCTCATCAACATCACTCATGCTGTTTTTTAAATGATACCCGATATGTTCTCCAATAGTGAACTGATTTTAATGAGTTTTTAAATTTAATGTATTTTACTTCAGGAGTAGTCTCATTCACATTTGGAGAAATAACTCAATCACTAACGATCGCACAATAGAGAATGAATTTTTTAATTTAACTATTTAGAAAATATTGAGATTGTGATATTCCCTAGTCTACTCAAATAGATTAAAAAACTATTGACAAAAAGTATAAGCCAATTAAAAGACCTTAAAATAATAACATAATTTTAATAATAAAATAATTTTAGTTTACACGTGCAAGTTATTACACGTGAGCCACACTGCAGCTATTATGGTTGTAGCATGAATGGGTCGGCTCGACCGGGGAGGGACCACGCTCTCAACGAATACCATAAAATAGCAGCTTAAGGCTGCTGTGTTTCGTATGGTGAGTGTAGAGAACTGGAGACCCGTTTTACTGGAATCGAGGCATTTCATCTTAGTCCTCAAGGGTGACAACGCATCTGCGTTTTGATTCTTATGCGAGGTTAATTGTATATGTCTATAGGTCACAGCATTCATTTACTATCAGGTGAACTGTGTGCTCACTGGTCGCCTTTATCTTATAAAAAAACTGAAGTCTGTGCTTAAATTCTTCTTCACACTATATCTTAACACCGACTTCAGTCCTTTACTTTATGTTACAAGTTAATTTTCACATGAACCAATATCAAAACCTCTTTAATTTCAATTCAAACGAGCACATAATTCATCTGATGGTAAAAGGAAGCTACGGTCTTAACACCTACACCTATACCCGAGTTTCATTTATTCTATCATTACACTCTCTTCCATCAGTACATAGGCCTCCTCCCTTGATTGCTTCATAGGTGGCAATTGCATTGAAGAACCAAGAACTGATGGTAATGAAAGATTTTTGAGTGGTAGCCTCGTACCGCGACCATTAATGAAGTGACGATCCGCGTAAAAAAAGGAAGTCGGTGGATGCTCATGTCTCAGGACCGTGCTTTATGGCTTCAATCATAGGGGGAAGACTTTTTTCAGTAGCCAACTTGTGAAGGGCTGTATTGATTATAATATGTAAAAAACTGCTGCCCATATCCTGTTTCATTTCCGTCTGTTGGTCCCAACACTCACGGGATGATATGGGGCAGTACATCCTTGTACGCCATTATATCCACATTATTTCTATATTTCACCAAGTTGTGTGAAAAATTATACATGGTAGTGACACGCTGCAGCTATATTATGGTTGAAGCACAATTGGGTTTGCTCGAGCGACGTAGGACACGTTCCCACAGAAAACCAGCGTAAAATAGTAGCTCAATGCTGCTATGTTTCATATGGCGTGTGTAAAGAACCGGACACTTTTTAGCGACGAGACATTCCATCCTTATCCTTAGTTGAAACGCATCTGCATTTTTATTTTTATTCGAGGATAATTGTAAATGTCTATGGGCTACACATTCACTTACAATAATTTTACGAATTTTATTGGGATTTATCGGAAAATAGGTTTAATGCGATAAAATCCGTAATATCAGTTTTATTCAAGGTAAAATATTCGTGTTAGTTTAAGAAATCATAACTATAGATAGGCTCAAAGAAAAGTGCGTTTTTTGTTACTTAAGGCAATATTTTAATATTTGGACCAATCATTTTACGTTATTTAAAGCAACATAAAAACTGTTCTACCATATTTAAGCAAGCAAAGCAAAACCATAAACAATATTTGCATACATAAATAAAATATTCGAAAATTATGTCAGTAAGGAGGAAACTTTTCCTTCCGTTATACGACCGCAGGGCATTTAATAGTCATACGTGCAGTTTATGTTCCCTTGTCTCGGGGAGAAATTTTGTGTTCTTAAGCATATTTTTTTTAATTTCGTTACATATTTTGCAACGTAGTTTTAAGTACTGCTTTACTGCGTGCTCTGCGTTGAAGAAAACATCGTTTGACTACCGCCGCCCATGAACAACCGCAACACCAGGGGAATTGCAGGTGCGTTGCCGGTCCCCAGGTCGTATCGGTACGGAAAAATCGCCGGTGGTAAATTATTCCACAGAGAGGTTGTACGCGGAAGAAAACTCCTTTTGAACGTACAGTGGTGGACCGCCAAGCATCCAGGTGGTGTGGATGTTATCTGGACGTTTGCTGCGTAGTGCGTTCACGAAATTTGGCGGCTGGGATTAATCCGAACAATTCCTCAGAGCACTTCCCATGGTATATGCGAAAGAAAATGCAAAGAGATGCAACGTCTCTTCGCAGCGCCGGTGAATCGAGCCGATCGGAAAGCACTCGGTCGTCGCCGATTCGAGCCGTTCTGCGCTGGATGCGGTCAAGTATAAGGAGCTGGTTCTGGGGAGCCCCAGCCCAGAGATGAGAACAGTATTCCATGTGCGGCCGAACCTGCGCCTTGTAAAGTTGCAGGCGGTGTACTGGCATGAAATACTGTCCCGTTCTGCTGAGCACTCCAAGCTTTTTACAGGCCAATTTGGCCTTCTCTTCCAAGTGACCACGAAACTGCACGTCACTCGATATGTCGACGCCGAGGATTCCGATACTGGCTGAGGCTACAAGAGGAGTGCCTTGAAACTGAGGAGATACGACAAAGGGATTCTTTTTAGCGGTTAACGCGCAAAGTTGTGTCTTCTGGGGGTTAAACTGGACTAGATTTAGTCACCCCAATCCGAGACTCTGTTCAGCAAAGACTCGACTTCAGACACAAGTTTGTCCCGGTACTCGGAGACGTTTTCCCGAGAAATATTGGCTCGGCCGGTGTAAAGAGCATCACCAGTACTGTCATCTGCATAGCAATGAATGTTACGGGTTTTCAACATATCATTGATATTCAGAAGAAACAGCGTTGGCGATAGCACGCAGCCTTGTGGAACATTAGCATTAATAGGCTTGCAATCGGAGCTTGCACCGTCTACAACGACCTTGATGCTCCGATCTGCAAGAAAGCTGGTGATCCAATCGCACAATTTCTCGGGAAGCCCATAGGAAGGGAGCTTCGAAAGAAGCGTTTTGTGCCAAACCCGATCGAAGGCCTTCGCAATGTCCAAACTAATGCCTCCCCCTTGGACTCTACTGCCTCCGCCCATCTGCGAGTTAGGTAGACCAGAAGATCACCAGCTGACCGACCACGGTGAAAATCGTATTGGCGATAACTAATCAGCTGGTGATCTGGCAGTTGGACTCCATTGTTTTGGAGAACAAGGAGATGATGGCGATAGGCCGGTAGTTGGACAGGTCTGAGCGGTCGCCTTTTTTAGGAATCGGGTGAACGAAAGCCGTCTTCCATGATTTTGGGACTGCGCCTAGGGAGTAGAAGTACCGGAAAAGACGCGTTAAAACCGGTGCCAACTGGAGTACACGTCCTCAGTACAATTGGGGTGATTCCATCAGGCTCACTCGACTTGTGGATGTCCAGAGAGAGGAGCTTTGCGGACCGAGCGTTGTGTGAACTGCACTTCCGGCATGGAGCACTCACA
Organism: Parnassius apollo; assembly: GCA_907164705.1. Taxonomy (NCBI): domain Eukaryota; kingdom Metazoa; phylum Arthropoda; class Insecta; order Lepidoptera; family Papilionidae; genus Parnassius; species Parnassius apollo. Next base: position 13,306,714 of record CAJQZP010001707.1, read on the forward strand.
CCGCGGGATGATCGGCGGCGTACTCCCCCCGTCATCGAGAGTAGAGTTGGATGCAAAGAAAGAGCCTAGCAGAACAGCTTTCTCCTTTGCCGTATGGGCCAGTGAGTCGTCCTCTCTGTGCAGAGATGGAAGAGATGGCTGACAAAAATTCCCCTGGACAGCATTGCACGGGTTCCAGAAAAAAAGGCGAACTAGTTTCTCGCCAATTCTGCCTATGTGCTCTGACTTTGCCTTGGCAATGACTCTTTTGAAGAAAAAGAATAATAATAAATAAATTTAATTCTTAATCGAAGATAGATGTAGATTTCTATGTGCCACAGCATCCAGTTATCATCAGCTGAAGCTGTGCTTATTTGTCACTCTTATTCTATGGAAAAAAAGAAGAAAAAATTATATGTAATCACTCAGGGGTAACAAACAAACACACGTGCCTATCGGCCATAATATTTACTTACCATCGGTTTGCCTGTGTGATCATCATCCATACCTCTATAAAACATTGTCTCTCTTACACCCACATCCCACGGATAATATTAAATTATAAAAACTTTAAAACTAAATTACAATCTCAATGTTCTCTAAGTGTTTGATGGGATAATTCGTTGTATAAACGTGTAGTCCGCTGCTGGTTAAAGAAGGGTTAGCATGGGAAAGCATGGCCTAACATGGAATAGCATGGAATAGCACGGGATAGCACAGGATTGCATGGTACAGCATGAGGTAGGATGGAATAGGATACGATAAAATAGGATAGAATGGATAGAACGTGATGAAAAGGAATGAAATGGAATTGAATGTTATGAAATATAATGGATTGGAATAGAATAGAATGGAATGGAGTGGAAAGAAACAGAATGGAAAAGAATAGAATACAATAGAACATAATAGGGTAGAAAGAAATACTTTCATCCAATATATATTACAAGAATACTTATTAAAAGTCTTTTTTTTGCTTTTTCCACTTAAAATTGAATTTTAATTTTTAACCGAGAATAGACAATGTGTCTTAGAGCCATATCATTTGCTTACCATTAGGTGGACAGTGTGTTCATTTGTCACCCTTATCTTTATAAAAATGGATTTTCTCCTCCCGCTACCTCACGGATAATATAAAATTTCTGAAAACTTTAAAACTAATTTACAATCTCGGTATGCTTTAAGTGCAAGATCCGATAATTCGTTGTGTAAACGTGTCGCCCGCGGCTGATTAAAGAAGGCACGTACTCGGGCTAAGCTGAATGGTTAAAATTTAGAACGTGGAGTTGTTATTACTTATTTTATTAAACGTTCTTATCCCGTATGGTTGTAACTAAAGTTGTAAAAATATGTTAAAAATAAAATGTAACAATGTTTAAAATTTTACAATGTAATAAAATATTTATTATATTATATTATTTTAGACTTGATGAAATCAACCAACATTTCGCTTCTGTAAAAGCACTGGACCCTACAATTCGTTCCCAAACTATGGCTTCCATTGCTTCTATGCAAATTCCTAACATTCCTACTTTTAATTTTTCTCCTGTTTCTCAGGATGATGTCAAAAAGTCGATTTTAGCAATCCACTCCAAGGCCGTGGGTAACGACGAGATTAGTAGACATATGGTAGTATTTATACTAGAGCCTACCTTATACCTTTTCCCGGCAATTTCCCATATAATCAATTTTTCCCTTAGTTCAGGTCAGTATCCTAATCTTTGGAAGAGGGCCTAATCTTTGCAAGTTCCTACTCCCATTCTTCCCAATCATTTTCGTCCAATATCCATTCTACCCTTTCTTTCCAAAATTTTAGAATCTTGTGCTTACAAGCAAATTTCTATTTTTATTTCGAAACATAACCTACTGAGTATATATCAGTCTGAGTTTCGTCCTGGTCATAGTATCACTACTGCATTAATAATGTTATTGATAATATTAAAAAAGGCATGGAAGAAAAAAAATAACAGTACTGGTACTAGTTGATTTCTCAAATGCTTTCAACAGAGTTGATCATGAAATCTTTCTTTCCATACTGTCTCATCTGAATTTTGTCCCTGCTGAATTGGATTGGTTTGCATCTTATCTTCGCGGTCGACAGCAGTCAGTCAGTGTGGGGCAACTGTCCTCAGCTTGGGCTGATGTGAATGCTGGTGTGTTTTATAAACTTTATTACCTCCATCATCGACTGCTCGTACCATTTGTATGCCGATGACCTTCAGCTTTATGTGCAAACTGAGATTGGGGATATCCATAATGGGATTAAAAACTTTTACCACAACTTAGCAGCTATCAAGGATTGGTCTACTCGTTATGGAGTTTTGGTCAATCCATTGAAATGCCAAGCTATACTGGTGGGTAGCTCAAGGATGCTGGCTAAGATTAATCTGACAGACTTACCTCCTATTTACTATGATAATACTACAATTCCATTCAGTAATTCTGTTAGAAATCTTAGCCTTTACATCGACAGCACGTTGAATTGGAGAACTCAGGTTTCAGATGTGAGTCGTAAAGTCACTGCCACGTTATGCTCTCTATATCGTTTAAAACATTTTCTTCCCACAAAATCTAAGATCATGCTTGTCCATTCACTTATATTACCCATAATTGATTATGCAGATGTGTGTTACCTGTCCCAAGATCTTCTGAACAAGTTGGAACGCCTCCTCAATAACTCTATAAGATTTATCTTTGGGCTTCGTAAGTATGATCATATTTCTCAATACAGATCTAAGCTAAATTGGCTTACAATTCGGCAGAGGCGCAACTCCAGAATAATACTTGTACTTTTTTCCATATTAAATGATCCATCTTCACCTTCTTATCTTAAGAGTAAATTTCATTATCTTTCTTCATCTCATGATAGGCTCCTACGCTCTTCTTCTAACAACAAAATCTTTACTCCAGTTCACTTCACCGAGTTCTATGGTAACTTCTTCACAGTTCGGGCTACACGCCTTTGGAACTCCTTGCCCAATGACATCAGAAAAGCTCCCAATAAGTACGCTTTTAAAAAGTTGGTTCGTGATCATTTAGCATTTTACATGACTCATCTATTTAATATGTATTGCCAAACAGACGTATATATTCATAGTCATTTGTATATACTAATTATGTATGTATTTAAATATGTATACTTGTATGTATATCCATTTATTTATATATTTGTATATATGTAATGATAGATCATATATATATAGTTTATTTATTAGTAGTTTGTATATATTATGTAGTTAATTATCATTTGTATCGTGTTCTCTTATTCTATATTGCCACACCTACGTCAAATTCTCACCACTCCATGGGTTGACTGGTAGAGAATGCCTCAAGGCATTACGTCCGCCCTTTTTATTCTTTTGTTTAAGGATGCAATAAAGAATAAAATAAATAATTAAAATAAATAAAATATTTCGCCGTACTTAAAATGTCTTGCAAAGGGCGTTTTCGTTATTCACACAAAATTGTATATTGACTGACATAAACAGAATAATTATTGGGAGACTTTTAATAGATGGTTGGACTCCTTGTCTATCCAGGAGTACGCTGGTAAGGTAACACTGTGATTTCTTATATTTACACGAACACTGCACATTTAAATAAAACTAGGTTTTAGTGATTTTATCACGTATATTAACTTATTTAAAATACCCAAACTTACTACCCGAACTTAATAGCAACTATGGTCACGAACTACGACCGAGATTAAGGACCTACATCTGGCAGCAATGAAATTATGGTCAGTTTTGATGTACAGTCACTGTTCACATGAATGCCTGTTGTAGACTGCATCTCAATTGTAACTATTTATAAGGTTGAAACAAATCAGCATGCCCGTAGAATATGCAATATTACTTAGACACTGCCTTACATCTGGCTACCTATTGGAGTAGGGCGGGTTCTACAAGCAAGTAGATGGTGTGGTGCTGGGCTCAAATATATCGTCCATTATCGCCGACATATTCATGGAAGACTTTTAGGAGAAAGCCCTGCTTAATTCTCCCATAAATCCAAGATTCTACAAACGGTACGTAGATGACACTTTCACTTCTAGATACATACATACATATTTTACATTATGGAGTTAAGGGCAAACAGTTCTTTATCTTTTCTAGATGTGTTAGTAATTTGGAATCGTGATAACACCTTGAGCCACCCGTGTATAGAAAAAAATCCATACAGATAGATATTGTTACGAGCTTGAGGTACGTGACAATAAAAATTGCCGATAGAATTACTAAACTTAACTCTTTAATTCACTTTACACTAATTAAAACTTAAAAGACTAATAATTAATCACACTAATTCACTTTATTCCGCTCCGAAGCTTCGCTTGTCTCGCCAAATTCAATACTTCCCCGATCGCACCTTGCAGCGCCTGTAAATACACATTAGCACCGAAACATCCAGAACATTAAGGTAAATACGCGCAAGGCGTCAAAAGTTCGAGTGTCGGCTTCTAAAAGCTTAGTTCTTCGTTTCGAAACTAGATGGCGTGGTCGGTTGAAATATTAGGGATGTCATTTTCTGGAAAGTCCCCCCCCCCGCTCTCGTCCCTGACACAACATGACGTCATCTTAGGTGCGCAACAATATTAAAACGGTGATTCTCACCAACATCCTTAACAGTTAACTACCGTGAGTAAATATTTATTTTAGTGAGCACGGGGGATCTGAAACATGAAACACTTTGCCGCCAATCATTACGTGAAGCATGACGAAACCCGTCATTGATACTTCGGGTCCCGTGCCTACGTCACGGTGAACGAATGAAGCCGGCCACAGTCGAGCGTGAACCCGCTGTTTTACCACATGTTAGAGGTGACACTGACATGGTTGGCTATATCTTGAAGCGTGCTACCATTAAAAACATACTTCAAGCTGCCGAAGAAGATTAGTCAGTTTTGCTATCATTCAAGTGTAATGTACCTCTGCAAGATGCACGAATAACAAACTAAAATATCAATAAAATACTGCGTTTTAGAACACATATCTGATGTGAATTAACGATGCTCCGGGAAGTCTTCAGTCTGTGAACACATACAGGATCACCTCCGCCACTATATATGTATTATTTACTTTTATTTATTTATGTATTATTTATTTATTTATGTTAGTATATTAAATATGTATTTATGAATATTTATCATTTCCTTTTATATATCTATCCAGCCCAACCAGATGAGAATACTTTATGAATACCCCGATAATAATAATAATTTTTTATTATCAAAAATAAATTACAAAAATTTATGAAGTCTCTGACTCCTAAGCTAGACGATTCCGTGTTTTAGGAATTAGCGGCCTCTCCCAAAATTGTAACACAGGTAACACTTGAGAAAACTATGCATGTTTTCTTTGTTAAAGTAGAAATAAAAGAAAAGTAAACAATTTCAAATTTAAAAATTAAATTAAAAAAATCCTGTGCCTAATCTATCTCTGCTCGTGTTGCATTACCATCCCATCGGACTATTTTTTTGAAATATTACAACCTTATTTAAAAAATAAATTAGTAATGGCAATGAACTTACAAATTTCTTTAACCTCTCCTGATAAGCTTAAAATGCTTGTGTTAGTTGTGGCGGACTCAAACCCACGACTTTTTGAGTTCGCGGTACGTACCCTGCCATTAGGTAATTGAGAATGGGGGAGTAGAGATTGCACCTGCGCATTCGCGTACACTTGGGCTTTATAACCCTGTCTTGCTCAGATGGCTAGACTGCGTTGAGACTGGCCGCAGTTAACGAACTTCGCTCTGGAGGACATTTTTATTCTATTAAACTTTTAAAAAGGTTTCACGTGTCACGAGTTTGATACTCGTTTAGTGTCAAACTTAAATAAAATGTTTTCAAATTATAAATAAAATGAAACATTTCATAATTTCCGGTTCCCAGACAGGAAGCTGTGAGATCACAAACAAGATATGTATCGATCTAAAACTTTTACAATGATAACAAAGGCTCGCTTTTAATACCCTTTCAATCTGTTTATACAAAGGCAGTGGTTGGTATGAGTATCTAAACACTTCCAAAGGGATTCCGTATATTTCTTCATTATAAATACAAAACATACTTATATTATTAAATAAACGAATTTAACGGATCGCGATTAATTCAATAAGCGTCTGATGTAGTAGTAGGGGAATGTATACGCTTTTAAAACAAAATCCCAGAAAATTATCAAAAATTAATGACAATGTCAATAAATGGACACAAGTTTGCGCGTTAACCGCTAAAAAGAACCCCTTTGTCGTATTTCCCCAGTTTTAAGGCCCCTTGTTGCGTCAGCCAGTATCGGTATCCTCGGCGTCGACATATTGAGTGACGTGCAGTTTCGTGGTCACTTGGAAGAGAAGGCCAAATTGGCCTCTAAAAAGCTTGGCGTGCTCAGCAGAGCGGGACAGTATTTCATGCCGGCACACCGCCTGCAACTTTACAAGGCGCAGGTTCGGCCGCACATGGAATACTGTTGCCATCTCTGGGCTGGGGCTCCCCAGTACCAGCTCCTTCCACTTGACCGCATCCAGCGCAAAGCGCCTCGAATCGTTGACGACCGAGTGCTTTCCGATCGGCTCGATTCACGGCACTGCGAAGAGATGTTGCATCTCTTTGCATTTTCTTTCGCATATATCATGGGGAGTGCTCTGAGGAATTATTCGGATTAATCCCAGCCGCCAAATTTCGTGAACGCACTACGCGGCAAACGTCCCGATACCATCCACACCATCTGGATGCTTGGCGGTCCACCACTGTACGTTTTACAAGGAGTTTTCTTTAGCGTACGACCTGTCTGTGGAATAGTTTACAACCGGCGATTTTTCCGGACCGATACGACCTGGGGACCTTCAAGAAAAGAGCTTACTCCTTTCTAAAGGGCCGGCAACGCACCTGCAATTCCCCCGGTATTGCGGTTGATCATGGGCGGCGGTAGTAACTTAACATCAGGTGAGCCGCATGCTCGTTTGTCCCCACTTCTATAAAAAAAAATAAGTTTAAAAGATTTATTAAATAAAAATTGTACAAAATGGTTGTTATTGGGTCCTTACATATGAAATTAGGGTTTTGTCGTATTGACCACTTTGATCCGAAATATCTCCGCTTTGGTAAAGAAATCAAAATTCTATAAATTTATTTAACTGGTACTGCGTGTTGGCTTACTCATAATTTGTTTTATTGTTAAATATTTTAGATGAAGTAGTTGAATTTCGTTTAATGATAGGAAAATAATATGGGAGCTCAGTGTTGTCATTTACGACGACTGCTTAGGTCCTGCAGGTCTCGGGCCTCGGGGTATGCCCCCATTACCCGGATTATCCTCGCGGTCCACTACTATGGACCGGTCCTGGGAGCCTTATTTAGGCGTTGTTAGATATTATTCGGCTTTAGTCCGTAGTTGGTAAAAAAAATTTCGTAGTCGGTTAAGACTACGAAAAAGGGAGGTTATCTTGAGGTGTCCAAGTTGGCCTATCAGCGGCATTGTGGGTTGTTACTCGACTCTCTAATCGATATAGAGAGGAGTTCTGTTGTATAGGGTCGCCCGTCCGGTGAGCGAGTATGTAGCGGCGCTAAGTTGTTAAGGTGTGTGTGTGGCCTGTTGTCTGCGCGGTCGAATAGTCCTCGTGCCAACCGGGCCACAAAGTCCCGAATAGTTTCTATCTTGAGGTCGACCGCTATGACGTCATTCCGGACCTAGCGACCCGCACCGACAATGGTTCTTAACGTCAAATTTTGCTGGGCCTGCAGTCGTCGCCTCAGAGGCTCGCTCAGAAGCGCGTACCAGGCCGGAGCAGCGTAGTGATGAGGGGTTTTATGTACATCTTATAGATCTTCACTTTGGTCTTAAGTGGTAGCTTGGATGCCAGGACCGGACGGAGCATCGCCCGCGCACATTTGGCTCTGCGGACGACGAAGTCGACGTGCGTAGTCATGCGCAGCGCCCGGTCAATCCGGCACCCAAGGTAGCTCACGGCCTTCTCGTACGCGATCTTCTGGCCATTGAGGGTTAACGGAGGTGGTAGGTTCCTGAGGCGGCGAGTGAGCAGAGCGGTCGTCTTACCAACGTTGACGACCATCCACCCTCATCTAGCCATGGTGGCAACAGGTCCAGCAGACGTTGCATCCTGGCAGTGGTAATGTGGGCTCTTCTGGACGAGGTGAAGTAGGCGCTATTGTCAGCATATAACGCCAATCCACGTTCCACATTGTCCTCCCACTCTTGCAGCCTTCCTGCCAGTGTAGGGATGTCATTAGTATACGCCGCGTACAGAACTGGAGACAAACAGCTGCCCTGTGGAACGCCGGCTCTGATGGTTCTTGTTGCGGACTCGGCATCCTCTACGCAGACGTAGAACTTCCTGTCTACCAGAAAAGACGCCACTAGCCGCAAGATAGCAGGAGGGACACTGGTCTGTTCTTCCAATTTATAAAGTAGTCTAGGATGCCACACCCTGTCGAACGCCTTCTCAATGTCGAGAAAGACGCCCAACGATGTGCGGCCACGGTTGTACTCGGCCGCAAGCAGGTGCAGCACTCTGTAGTGGTCAGCTGTGTTGATGTTGAGTGATCCCTTCCTGAATCCGTGCTGCTCCGCCGGAAGTTAGATGCACGGACGGAGGCGTCTTAACAACAATCTTTCTAGCAGTTTAGCTAAGTGCGGTAGCAGCGTGATCGGCCTGTAGCTAGCAGCTCTACGCCTGTACTTCCCGGGTTTCGGCAAGATGATTACTTTGCCTTTCTTCCAGTCCTCCGGAAAGTGGGATGTCCGCAATTTCCCATTGTAGAGTCGACCAAGCTCTACTAGGACTCTATGGAGCAGCTGTCGGAGTGTAGCGTTGGTAATCCCATCGTGCCCCGGCGCCTTCCTCGGTTGCAGGCAGGTTACTGTCCTCCGCAGTTCAGCGGGGGAGATGAACCACTCTCCTGCAAGCGGTGGCGCGGGCGACGACAGGAACTCCTGTACGCGACTCTCCTTCCGGGCATGAAGCTCCATGAACTCCGCACTTGCCGGGTTCGCCATAAATTGCTCCTCGAAATGCTCTACTTGAATATCCGCTCTACCCTTGGCATCATAACGACGTTCGCCCGCGTTTGCAAACGGGAGGTTTGGCTTTAGTTAACTGTCGGTTCAGTTTGTAGAGCGACGCATCATGCTCTTCCGCTTTCCATATACGTCGCTCCCAGGCCTCTCCTCTGTGTGCCTGGACTGCAACCGACAGTTCCTCCGACAGGGTGTTTAACTGCGTTTTGATTCTCGGGCAGCGAGTACGCGCCCAGAGCCTCCTCAACGCTCTTTTCCTCCTGATCTGCACGCTTATCTCTAGCGGCAGATCGTCTCTTCTTGTAGATATCGGGACGATCGTAGAGGCAGCATGGAGGGCCTCCTGTATCGCCTTGGTGATTCTGGTAGCAGTGACCTCTACGTCGTACGTCGTCCGCTGTGCGTAAGGAGTTGTGTGCTGGAGGTCTCTCCTGCAGGTGTTGGTGGTAGAGCCTCCAGTCGACACGTGTCTTAAATTCTCTGGGCGGCGTAGTCACCGCCTTTAGGCCAAGGGTAATCAGAATCGGGAAGTGCTGTGAATTAAGGTGGTACAGCACCTCTACCACTATCGAGTAGTTGACGTTCCTAGAGAGCATGATGTCCAATACATCCGGACGTTTCCGTGGATCTGTCGGAACGTGTATAGGTTCTTCGGGACCTAAAACGTCATAGCTGTGTCTTTCAGCGTCTTTAAATAGTGCAGACCGGCGGGTTGATCACTCTAGATCCCCACGCGGGTGTTTGGCGTTTAGTTCCCCGGCAATGATGGTCGGTGTTTCGCCTTCCATTACCGTCCGGACGTCTGAGGAGCAGAATGGAGTCCCTGGCGGGCGGTATGCTGCGTAGATCCTTAGTTCCTCGCCCGCCGCCTCCATTTTTATGCCGATAGAGCGCATCGTTTGGTATTCCGGTAAATCGAGTTCTTGATGGACGATATCCCTCCTTACTAGAACCGCCGTCCATCTGTAGGCGGCCCCTTGAGAAGTGACCTCGTCTCTCCTGTACATATGGTAATTGGGCAGCTTTACGTGCGTGTTCGGGTTTAGTTTTGTCTCTCCCAGCAAGATGACTTGTATGTCTTGTTGTTGGACGACTGTGCGGAGTTCATGCAGCTTCTGCTGTATTCCCATCCGGGTTCCAGTAGAGGAGGCGCAGGTTAGACTCCTCCGTAGTGCCGTGCCAGGAGGTTTGCCAGCGCCTTCATCACTGCTGTAATGGGGTCCGTCCCGGCTCTAATATCGGCCAGGACCTGACTGCCGACTTCGATTGCTATGCTAACCAAGCGTTGGATGGCGTCAGCAGTCTCGAAGCCAGCTGATGGTGTTCTTGGGGCCTGTGAAGGCGTTGGCACTGGTCTCGGGTGTTTGTGTACATTTCTTTGTGTATGGGTAGAGCGCGCTCTATTTTCCGATAGAGCCCTTTCTGGCACTCTACCCATTCTGGCTGTCTTCTGTTCTTTGGTAACCTGCGCCTGGGCTATCGTTACCGCTGGGGTTGGGGTAGAGGTTGCTGCCTGAGGAGGGGGGCTGCACCTTCTGCTTCTTCTTCCTCCCCCGCTTGCTCTTTTGGGAGGTTTGACGCTCGATTGCGTCGTTAGCGGGGGCCTGGAGAGTCGCCCCGGTGGTTGCCTTGGATGTTGATATAACCGGCACCACCATTTCTATAGGTGCCGTGACGGGTGGAGGGGGGGGCGGGTTGCCTACCCTTTCCTCTGATTGTAGTCCACTCGTCTTCCTGGACCACGGCCCTGGGATGACTCTTGGGGACCCTCTTGGGCTCTTCTGGGAGTAGGCCCGGTAGAGCGATCCCCTGCTTCCTTGCAATCCTCCTCAGGACTGGGCAGCGGCGATTATTGGCTGTGTGGTTTTTGGCGCAATTTGCACATCGTCGTTCTTCATTTCTACCCCTTGGGCAGTTACTGGCGATATGGCCCCCGGCGCAGCGAACACACTTCACTGGCCTGAAGCAATTCGTGGATGCGTAGGCCAAAGGCCTGGCAGCGGTGGCATTGAGATGGGCCCGCTCTTCCTTGCCAGGCCTCTATGACGACTCCTTTCATGTACAGGAGTTCGTCGACTTGGTACAGTTCATTTAGGCGCTCCAGGCTCAGGTCGTCCAGCTGCGCAAAGTAGAGGCACCCAGGTCTGCCTCTACGAGGGGGGATCCCTTTCACATATTTGATTGGGATGCCTTTGGCCCTGATAGCCCCCAAATTGCGGTTGGATTCGTGCCCTCTAGCAGTCCCCGTATGCCTACTTTTGTGGGCTTGTCCTCCTCGGGTGTGTAGCAGTACCAACACATGGCCGGTACTTTGTCGGTAACCTCTATGAGGTAATTTTGTACCGTCCGGAATTCTTCCGGACTTTGGGGTGTGAACCTAACCCCCTTCCCGAACAGACGAGCATTCGGTGGGTGACCCAACTTCTTGTTGAGCAACTCGAAATGCTTCGTCCAGTCCGGGAGGCACTCAGCCACTATGGGCGGGTATCTCTTTGAGGTTTACTCATCCGGTTTGGTTTTCGGTGCCTCAGCTGTCCTGGTACTTGGTACTGCTGGGGCAGCTGCCAGTTGGGCGTAGCTGGTCGAAGGCCTTTGACCATCGTCCGATGGTCAGCCTGACGGGTTGGTAGTTGGCGCGGACAATGAGAGCCCGGCAAATGGCGCTAGGGTCGCATAGGTGGTTGAGCTCCACCCATACGACCCTTCTCCTCCCTGCTCCAGATCAACAGCATCCATGCTGCTATGGTGATCCGGTGATCTGGGAGGGGTTGGATTATTTGGCGATGGCGATTTAGGTGGTGTTCTGCGGATCTTGGGCCTCTCCGGTTGTCGTTGATCGCTTTCCTCTTCGGATGTTGAATACTCCGAGGAGTGAGGAGATCCGAAGCATTGCCTCTTCTCCTGGAGGGATGCTGTGGTCTCGGGTGGAGTATGCCTTCGTGGCGTTTTCTTTCCCGCTGTTGTAGGGGCAACAGTTCACGCCCAGTCGTACTCAGTAGTACTCAGGTACGATGGGCGAGAGCGCGGCCCTCGGTGCGGGCTCTTTACCCGGCAACGAAGGCTTTCGGGTCGGGATTTGGAAGTAGGAGGACACTACTCTAGTCCTTTCGGGGTTGAATATGTCCCTGTAAGCGATTGGCCTCTCCAAAACGCTAGGACGGTCCGGTGGTTTTCTAGCTTTGGGAGGGAGCTCCCCCTTGTCCTTATTAGACATAGTGATAAAAACCTACGTATCAGGTGAGTCAGGTAATCAGTTAAGGCCCTATCTAAATTACCAGCCGATCTGCAACAACTGGTGATGCGCGACGCGGATGGTAGGGAAAAAGATCAGCGGACTCAACGATCGGCGGAGTATGTCGTACCGGCGTTTGTATGTGACCACTGCTAACCACAACCAACGCACACCTAGGAGATTCTTAATAATATGGGATGGTCCATTTTACTCTGCATATACCCGAAGGGGAACTTTTAGGTAAGCCATGTTAAATAATAGGAAGATAATAGGGTTTTACTTTATTTGTACCTGAAGGAATGTATTTAGTTTTATAGTCTTTGGTATCTATGGTTAGATTGATTAACCTGCATATATGACCCTGTAAGTAGTGGTAGTTATAATAATGTTCATTTAAATTAGATATATCCAAAAAATGTCAATTATGGTAAATATAAGTATTATTAAATTTATACATTACAATTCTAACCTATTCTTTAAGTTAGAATGGATTTGGTTTGGGTTTGCATCATTTTCACCAATATATAATATTACCCAAACTTTTTCTGATATGTCCAAATTATACCATGGTTTCAATGACTCATTACACTTAGCAAACGGTTTTATAAAGGAATATATTTTGTATTTTTCGTATTTATTTATATCCCTCGAAACTGTTAGTTTTTTACAAAGACCAATGTACTGCTGTTCTCCAATAATACATATTTTTCGGATGTTTTGTACATTAATATTTACTAAGTTCTCAGTGCCATCTTGTGGATTATTGCGGCTGGAGTTATATATTGACATTTCTTGTGTATCGACGCCACATCCTGATTCATTTTGTTGAACTAGTTCTGACACTGATTTATTTTGTTGTAGTATGCGTATGTTACTGGTGTCGCCATCTGTTGGTATAATGTCAACATGTGTTTTTAGACCAAGATCTCCAATATTCATGTTCAAATTGTTTTCTTGTAGATTTTTTTTGTATTTTCTTCGTTATTAGATAATAAGTGATTTTTTTAAGTTGTGGTGAACCTGTACAAATTAATTTTCCGTCCATGTTAATTTGCTGTTTAAGATTGCTGTATTCCGAGTTTAAATTATCTATTTCAGCATGCGCTATTTGTAGTTGCTCCTGTAATTTTAATATTTGCTCTTTATAGCACTCACAGTCCTTGTTATATAACTGTGCAGTGGATAAATCTGGTAAGCTTCTTGCCAGATAATCTGAATTGGTCGATATAAATGACATGTTTAGTGATTAATTTAATTTTTCTGTCTTTTGAGAACGAAAAGTAACATTTGGTACTCCATTTCAGTCTTTATAAATATCAAGTCTTTATTTTCGTCTGTATAGTAATGTTATTCAATGCCCTCTTTCGGCTAATCACAGTACCATATTAGTATTATAATTTCGATCAACTGTGCTAGTTTAGCTACACGTCGATAGATGTCGTACAATATTTTTGTTTACGAATGAGTTGACCGGTTTTTGAATTTTGTAACGATTTATATTTACCACACACACTTTTCAAAAGATTATTTAGATCTTTTTATGCACTGCAAAATTATTTTATTGACTATAAACTGTTGTCCGTAGGGATTTACAAAGTTTTAAGCACTTTTAGAGTTAAATACCCTTTAATAATTCTTATGTCGAAATGATGTTCAAGTCACTTTAACACTTAAAAATTGTTTTAGCTGTTATCATTATATTGTTTTTTAAGCTATTGCATAGCTTCTATCGCGGGCCTCGAGCGCGGGGACCGAATCCAGAAATTCCGTAACAAAAAAACCTCACGCTCCCTACTCCGACGGGCACGGAGGTGTGGCGTTGAAAGCCGTGCATCGTCTAACGTCGTTTCAGTTCGGCAGACTTCGGCACTCGGCAGAGTTCGGCACAGTGTTTGTGTGTGTGTACACTAGCTGCTAACTGAATGATAAAAATTCCTGAATAACCTTCATGTATTGTAAGATATTAAAAATATTTTAAACAATATTAACATCTCATAAGAGAAATAAAATGTTTTCTTATCGGTCACCACTCTCAAGAAGTGTAACTTGATTTAATATCAAAAACTTAACTGCATAAATAAAATAAATACATAATTATAATTGCATAAGTTGATAAAAAATGCTATGCAATAGCTTTACCGCTGCAATCACTGAGTGCCACACGTATTTTTTTTTTGGATTACACTTTCACTTGTAATTTAGATTTCACTTGAAGTAATTAAACTAAATGTATGGCCAATAATTCATTAAATTTTAAATAGATAAAATTTACAGAGGGCTTTATTCAACTTGTTTACTGACGCCGCGACCCGCCGACTATTCGAATTACCTAGTCGTATAATATTGTCCTTCGTAAGCATTGATTTATATAACACTAGATCAGTAATAACCGCGCCAAAGCGTTGCCACTGCACATATGGCCACAGCCATATTCCTAGCTAACGTCATTTCATTGTTCAATGTGACGCCGACATAGTTGAGCCGCGACAAAAAATGGGTAAATGCGTAGTGAAAGAATGCTATTCAATGACAAAAACGTAATAAATCAAGCGGAATCACTTTCAACACATAATATTTAGTTCTTGTTTTCATATAAACGTAAAAAACCTCAAATAATTAAATAAAATTATCGAATATTGCCATTTAGGTTCAATGTTGCCACTTTTCCGCATTTGTGATTATCCTACATTAATGGTAGACTATATAATTAATGGAGTAAGTTAATTTGTCACCCCTGATTTTAAATAAATTTTGAAATTATAATAAAAACTACGTTTTTAACTTTCGTACAAAATAATTAATTATTCTTATTTTAGTTTATTCATGAATTATATAATAAATATATTTTATTACCTACTTATTTTATATTAATCATTTATATTAATAATTTTATATTAATTATATTTTATTACCTATTTGATATTGTTTGATTTATTAGTACAATAAAAATACTTTTAAAAATATGTTTTATTTCATCATTACGTTTACTTCCCACCTTATTTTCACAATCTTTTTTTCCTAATTTTTTTCTAAGGGGAAACAATAAAGATTTTAAAATAAATTATACTTTTTAATATAAAAACAATTAACCGCAGCTTAAAAAACTCATTTTTATTGCGTATTTTAGTAAAATTTCATATAGTAAGCCACACCAACCGGCCATTGCATGTTTGTGTGTCTATTTTTATCTAATCTTAGCGACGATATAGTTTTCGCAACTTGTGTAAGTGATATAGATATATGTTTTTTTTTTTAATTGTTATTAGTTTCAAAGCTACGTCGTCGCGTTTGGATAGTGGTTACACTTTTTTCGACGCGCGGTAATGTGGTTTGCTCCTCTAGTGTTGTATAACTCAATGTACGTAAGCATACTACTTTATAATAATTGGTTTATCGGAAACAGTTTTAATGATTTGGATGAAATTTTATATTAAGATATATTTTTTTTTTGTTTTTCAACGTTTTTCATACTAACAATGCTATAACTTCTAACTGCTAACACTTCAGATAAGCTTAAAATGCTTCTAATCTAATGGCGGATTCAAACCTACGAAGACGACATTTCAGCTCGAAGTCCACACGCTGCTATTAGGCTGCTGTGGCTTTATAGGATATACTGGGTGGCGATTAGGTTATCACGTCGTATAGTACAGCAGTTAATGCAAGTTGATATACGTCTGTTGAAATAATAAAATACACTATAATACAAAAAATAAATAAGTGCATTTTTTCAAACACTAAAAACACGAAATAAATCTTCCTGGATAATATTAGTTTACTGACCTGAAGTGACCTGTAAAAACGGCAACGCCGCAGCGATGCGATGGCACGGCATCGACATAGGTAATTATAAAACCTATACTTAATCAACAACAAATTACAAACTTAATGGTATTGTTTTTATCCAAATAATCACTCTAAGCTCGTAATCACTCAATTATAATAAATACATCAAAACGAATTTAATAATTAAATGTTATGTGATGCCAGAGCCGGGTTTTGTTGCATTCTCCGTAAATCAAAATAACGTCGGTGTATTCCGATGACGTGAATTGATACGAGGCAACTTAAAACTTAAAAAAAGTTAAAATGTTAAAAAACTAAAAGCGTCCAATTTCAAACGAGCTGTCACACCACTTCACTAAGTTATTAAAAATGAGTTTTTATCTAGCGTATAATTAACGTGTCCTATCACAAACAGAAAAATACAAAACAGTTAAAGTAAGTGTTCAATTTCGCTCAAACTATCACACCTACAGAAATAGTAACAATATTGTCTATCCTATTTCTTATCACTTCGCGCATAGAGAATTATGCCTTTGGTCATCTATTATAAGTAAATTTTTCGAGATCCCACCACACGCCCTTTGTTTTTAATTTCGCGCATAAGAATTATTCCTTAAATCGTTAGTCTTAAGTATATTTTGCTTGATTCTTTTTATTTATTTTAATACTTCGGAGTGGCAACGTTCGAACTAGGTATATTTGCCTTTGCCGGTCATGGGTCTTTGACCTTCTTGTATTCTTTAAGTGATTAAATCTATGCATTTACATGATGTTGTTTAATATTAAATCGAAAAAAAAATGATTACTGGGACTATGATGCTAATTATTACATATTTTTAGCTATGTATGTTTAATGTTACGGTCCTCAGTTACCCCGACAGAAGTCGACTGGATAAGGGCCCATCAGTAACCCAACTCGATGGGTAACAGAGGGTTAGGGCCCAAATGGCCTATGGATAATTATTATGCAAGTTTCAAGTTGTGATGATTTGGCCTAAATATTTAAAGAACTTCATTTAGGATACGTCTTTTCATTTAACATGATAACTTCAAAGTCATCCTGTATAATAACATAGGTAACATCTCTGAAAAGATTGTCTTGCGTCGAACAAGTTTCGTTCGCCTAGGTAGGTATTGTGTATTTGATGAGAATAAAATTTTAAGTCACTTCTTTAAACCAAAATCATTAGATTTTTAATTGGATTCATTTCAAATTTATTTATTTCAGACATCAAAGGTTCATCAAAGGGATTAGTATTACATTAATGCTTAAAAACTAAGTGTTAGTGTTTTAAAAACAATTCAAATTAAGTCATGTTATAGCATTATAAGTGCTGTGGGTGCGTATTTATCATATTATATTATTATAAGTGCTGTGGGTGCGTATTTATCATGTTATATTATTATAGGTAGACTCTAAACATAAGTACATGTTTATGGGTTAAAGTGCTGTAGGTGGGTGTGGTCGGATCCGACCACTAGGGATATGACGGAATAGCGCCGTGGTCGGATCCGACCATTTGTGGTTTGAGATGATAGTATTTTAATAACCCTTTTTGTACAAACTTATTTTAATGAACTTTGAGCAGGTAAACTTTTGTATATTTTGTGAGATTCTGTTTTAAAAGTGTATATATACATCTTCCCAAGAATTACTACCGTGCAGTCGACTTGTATCTGTTCCTAGTATTTAAATAATGAATATCACTTATTTGTGTAAAACAACTTTTATTTTGTGTACCTACATTATATTTTCTTAAATGTATTGAGAGGTTAAAAGGGTCTTTCAATTAACGGAGAGTATGGGGGATTAAACAGTATAAACAGTGTATAACAACAGTATATAAAGCAGAATGGATTTGAGTATTCCTGCAAAGACAAGTCGTAGACGTAGTCGTAGATTATTAAGTCGTAGTTAAGACGTTCTAAAATTCTGAAATATAATCAATATATACGGAGCCTAAATATGAATACTAAAACATTTTTTTAATTCCCTAATTTTATTTTACTACGCTTTGGTAACGTTAAGAAATCAAATATCAGCAGAATCCAGGATAGATGGAGGAATGGCCTGAGTAAACACAACTTTAGTGGCAGTAGGAAGAAAATTTTGAAGACACCCTAGAGAGTTTAGTGCTGCAAACATTTGCTGCAGTTAATTTACTTGCAAATTTCATACCAGACACGAGTTAATAATATATTTCTAGATTCCTAATTTTAAAGTTAAAAGCAATGCGAGTGTCATTGATATAAATTAGAACTTTTTCTTTCGTGGTAGAGTCACGATGCAGCCATATTACGATTGTAGCACGAATGGCTCAGCTCGACCGGGAAGGACCACGCTCTCACAGAATACAAGCGTAAAATAGCAGCTTAATACTGCTGTGCTTCGTATGGTGAAGGTAGAGATCTGGAGAACCTTTTTACTGTAAACGAGGCATTCCATCTTAGTCCTCATGGGTGACGACAACACATCGGTTGATTCTTAATCCAGGATAAATGTAGATGTCTATGGGCCACAGCATCCACTTACCATCAGGTCGACTGTGTGTTCGTTTGTCACTAAAACATTTATCTTACATTCATCAAAACATTGAAACATTAATAATATCAAATAATAATTTTATTTTTTATTGAAGTGAAAAGTAAAAATAAGAAAATGATTTATAAAATAAATACGCTAAAAGAAAGTTATCTTATAGTCTCTTTGATGAAGGCACTTTTATTTTTTCCAATTTTATGCGGATAATTTGACATTCATATTAATTGATATTCCTAGATATTCCTACCAAAATCTATCTAATTTTTCCGGAATAACTTTCCACTGCTTAGAATAGAAAAATAAAACATGAAACTATTAATGTGACTCTTAAACTTTTAATTTGACAGCTCCGTGGTGCAGTGCTGTACTGGTTGTACGTTGGTGGAACTCCTTGCCTTTATCTATTCGATATTCCTTTTTTCCTTCAAAAATCTACTATATATTTATTAATTGGAAGTCTACTATTTTCCATCATATTACTGTTCCTTAATTGTATCTGTCATTTCTATCCTCAACAGTGCCTTGCATCATATTATTATAAGTATGCACAGAACAAGAAAGAATAATGTTGTCATATTTGCACTTTTAAACGCAAAAAGGTTGTCTGGAAGAAATCGCTACCAGAGCGATAAGATCGCCTCTTGTACCTTCTATATAATATAGTACACCAGCTGATTAGTGATCGCCAATACAGTTTTCGCCATGGCCGATCAGCTGGTGATCTTCTGGTCTACCTAACTCATAGATAGGTGGAGGAAGTAGAGTCAAAGGGGAGCATTGGCCGTTAGTTTGGACATTGCGAAGGTTTTCGAACGGGTTTTGCACAAAGCGCTTCTTTCGAAGCTCCCTTCCTATGGGCTTCCCAAGAAATTGTGCAATTGGATCACCAGCTTTCTTGCAAATCGGGGCATCAAGGTCGGTGTAGACGGTGCAAGCTCCGATTACAAGCCTATTAATGCTGGTGTTCCACAAGGCTGCGTGCTATCGACAATGCTGTTCTTCTGCATGTCAATAATATGTTAAAAACCCGTAACATTCATTGCTATGCAGATGACAGCACTGGTGATACTCTGTACACCGGCCATGCCAATAGTTCTCGGGAAAAAGTCTCCGAGTACCGGGACAAACTTGTGTCTGAAGTCGAGTTTTTGATGAAAAAAGTGGAAGAACCGGCAATCGTTGGGGAAAAAAGTTCTCGAGTGGCAGCTTCGTACCGGTAGGCGAAGAGTAGGGCGACACCCCAATAGATGCAATTAGTAATGCACGTTAAATACTTCTATTGTTAATATTGTTATTATTATTTTAGGAAACTACATAAGCCTTCTTTGCAATGTCGACTAAGTTTTGAAAGGCAAAGTTATATATTTATTATATTTCAAATTTCACATTCGAGTATTACACCGTAACGTGCAACACAAAGCTGAAATGCCTTGTTCAAATATACTTTAGTAAAATTATTTAATTCATCACTTATAACAGCCAATAGATTTACTTGTTTAGGGATACATGTGCACAGTTGCTCTTCAATCTGCTCTCTGCTCTGCTCTGCTTCAATTCTGCCCCTCTCCTGGTTTGTTTCCCGTTGTCATAAATGACGTTAGAGTAAACAATCATTTTATATTTTAGTAAGTGTCAATTTGTTTTTTCCCTTATTTAATTTTACCTCATAACATATAATTAAAATTGAAGCTAATAATTAACTGACTTTGCCCATGAACATAAAGCAATATCATAATATGTTATTGTTTTATGTTTAAATACATTATTCACTTTCGGGGTGAAGGCCTCCTCCATCCATTTCCACGAGGTTCTATCTACCGCTATCCTGGTCCACGTTTCTCCTGCCACCTCTACAACGTCGCGCACCAGCGCGTCCGCCCATCATTGATACTGGCCACATGTCCTGCCCATCTCCACTTCAGTTAGCACGCCAATTTGGCTGCGTGCATCATATTTATTCTCAGCGATTATTCTTGTGTAAATATAAGAAATCATTAAATGCTAAAAGTACTTTTACTTTTTATTTATGCTTTTACTTCCTTTCATATTTATAAAAGTTTGTTTGTATGTGGTAGCTAAGATGTCGGGCATTCCATTTGAAAATTTTATAGTGTAAGAGCAGGGTGCTTGACACAAAATTGCTAAACCGTTGTCGCAAATGTTACAGTTCACCTTATACTCAAATATAAAGGAAATCTGGACATAAATCATGGATACTATAGTAAAGATAACTGTTATTCTTACGTTTGGAAGGCAATTTGACCAAATATCATCTCTCAGAATAACCAGACATAACAAAGGTGTACTTTGTCGCTACTTCCCATCGCCGGTATGTGCCTTTAATTATTATTTAATAGAATTAGGGTGACAAACAAGCACACAGTTCACCTGATGGTAAGCGAATTCTGTGGCCCATAGACATGCCAATCTTTTCCCAACTAAGAAATAAAAATGTGGTCGGGTTGTCACCCCGTGAGCACTAAGATAGAATGTTCCTATGCCAAAAAAAATGTCACTGGTTCTCTACACCCATCATACGGAACACAGCTGCCTTAGCTGCTATTTTGCGCTGGTATTTGATAAACAAATAATAAATCATAAGATAACCTGTTCGTGTAACAATTTATCGCACCCTGGAACTGGAATGCCACGATTCTCTTCCCACTTTTTAGTCCCTTAACAAGGACAAATCCGGCTATGCAGCAGTGGCAAGGAGCTTACTTTTAAAATGATTTCTGAAAT
This sequence comes from Parnassius apollo, assembly GCA_907164705.1. Lineage (NCBI taxonomy): Eukaryota > Metazoa > Arthropoda > Insecta > Lepidoptera > Papilionidae > Parnassius > Parnassius apollo. The sequence goes on from CAJQZP010001707.1 coordinate 13,328,027, forward strand.
TTATGCTAAATAGAAATAACCGTTGAGGCTTAAATTAAAGCTAAACAGGTCCTTGGCTGGGACAATAGTCGCGTCATCGCATTGCGGGATTTGATAAAAGCGTTAATGCCTGCCGCGGGAGACAATAACACTACCTTAACTATAGAACTGCGGCCCGAAAAGGTACCCTTGTATAAGTTAACTTTACCCGCTATTATAATTAAGATGAGCAGAGTAAATATGACCACTAAACAGATAATGTTAATCTACACTAGATAGAGAGAGAGAGAGAGATTAATATACGACGTGCACACCGAATCTAGTGTTAGTTAAATTTGTTTAAATTTTATTTAAAAAATATTTCTATTCACCATTTAGTGCCGGCATAAAAGAATCAACTATCCCTATCCTACCATGATAGTAAATGATTTTTCAGAAGTTTTCTTCCTTGCAAAACTAATCGTGGAATCGACTATCACCTGCGATGTCTCCAGACCGATACTACTGAGGATCTTCATGAAAAGAACCCCCTTTTTTTTAAAGACCGGCAACGCACCTGCCGCCGCTGCTTATATAAAAAAACACCTTCCTGATACCAACTCAAAATGATTAATAAACACCATTATCAATCTGCCGCCAAAAAATCTGGCAAACTATGGCAATTAACCCCCCCCCCTCCCGCCCCACATACATGTGTCAATATGTGTGGGTGGCCTATGTGTCATCACCCATGGTATAACCAGCGTACTTAAAAGATTGTTTTTGGCTGAAAGGGTAGAAAGCAAATTCCCATCAGGAAATTAGACAGGCTGTCATTATGCTACGAGTATATTCCTTTACTTCATTTCAATAATAAGAACTGAAGCTCAAGCCGTAAATACAAATAAAATTGTGTAGGGCATATTTATGTGTAATTTACCACGTTTTCAGCGGTAAAGAAAAACTTTCACAGAATACCGACGTAAAATATTGGGTCCTTACATATGAAATTAGCATTTTGTCGTACTGGCCACTTTGATATGAAATATCTCCTCTTTGGTTAAGAATTCTAAATTCACATTTATAAATTCATTTAGCTGGTACATTTGAGTTTTGAAAACAGTCATTCATTTGTTTTTTCCTCATTATTTTTTCCTTTGGCGTCAATTATTACAACATAATGGAAAACATCAAATATCTGCAGATTTACGAGTATCGAGTACGATATTTACGATTTCTACCGTGGCACCAGTGCTGCAGAAACAGATCGCAGGATTGATGATGTTTACGGCGCTGGTGTCGCAAAAAACAGCACTAAAGGCTATTGTGGAAGCGGATCCATCACAAATCAATTCAGAGATAGCTGCAGGCTTCGGAGTAAGTGATAAAACTGTATAAATCCACTTGAAGCAAATCGGGAAAGTAAAAAAAACTTGAACGATGGGTACCTCATGAATTAAGTGAAACGAACTTGCAAACGCGCGTCGATTACTATGTTACTTTGCTGAACCGACACAAAAATGAAGGGATTATAATTTAATCATTACTCGTGACAAACAGTGGATACTGTACGATAATCAGAAGCGCTCGTCGCAATGGCTGAACCCTGGAGATCCAGCCAAATCCTGCCCTAAACGAAAAATGTCTCAAAAAAAAGTTACTTGTGAGTGTTTGGTGGACTAGTGCCGGTGTTGTTCACTACAGTTTTCTAAAATCTGGCCAAACGATTACGGCAGATATCTATTGTCAGCAACTGCAAACCATGAAGGAAGAACTAGCTGCTAAACTACCGAGACTGGTCAATAGCTCTAGGCCACTGCCTCTCTACGACAACGCAAGATCACACACTGCACAACAAACAACCACTAAGTTAGATAAGCTACAATTGGAATGTCTGCGACATCCACCGTACTTCCCGGACCTTGCGCCAATAGATTACCATTTTTCCGGAATTCAGACAACATCTTACAAGGAAAAAAATTCAACTCCAATGCTGCAGTTCAAATCGCCTTCAAAGAGTTTATTGATTCTCGCCCCCATAGTTTTTTTAGTAAAGAGACCAATGAACTACTACCTATGAGATGGCAAAAGTGCATCGATAACAACGGTGCTTACTTTGATTAATTACATATATTTTACAAAAAAAAAATTGACTTTATATTCCTCCCGTACAAAATGCCAATTTCATACGTAAGGGCCTATTAGTAGCTTAATGCTGCTGTGTTTCGTATGGTGAGTGTAGAGATCAGGAGACACATTTTACTGGAGACGAGGCATTCCATCTTAGTCTTCACGGGTGACAATGCATCTTCATTTTGATTCGTAATCGAGGATAGATGTAGATGTCTATGGACCACAGCAACCACTTACCATCAGGTGGACTGTGTACTCGTTTATTACCCCATCCTATAACAAAAAAAACTTCTTGAGGAAACCCGTATGTCTTTGAAGTATGTTTTGGACACATTAAGTTTGTCAGCACACACTGTAGGAGAACGAATAACCCTTTAAAAAACTCTCATAAATGAGAAAAGGCCTGTGCCCAACTGTGGGACACATATATTTTAATACTGGTAGTTTTCTATAGAATAGGAGTGACCAATGAGCGCACAGTCTGATGGTAGGTGGATGCTGTGGCATCCACTTATGTGGGTATCCTGGATTAAGAATCTAAATGCAGATGCATTGTCACCCCTGTGGACTAAAATGAAATGTATCGCACTAAAAATGGTCTCCAGTTTCTACAATCTCTATACGAAACAAAACAGCATTAAGCTCCTACTTTACGCTGCTATAATGTGATAACGAGCCGACCCACTTCTAAAAAGTTGTAAAAAGTTCACACAAAAGAAGTATTTCTAACAAAAATGATTAATCTGCATGAATAATTGGATTAATTTCCCACGCAACGCATCTCATGTTTTTCTTTAAAACAAAATCTTACCTACTGACGCGGTAGTTAGTGAAAATAAGCTCTGTACACAGAACAATTAATATAGCTATATTAGGTGTTCTGTGGCTCTGTATAATTAGTAAAAAATAGATACAAACTGCTATAAGCACGTTACTTTTGTTAATTAAAACTAATCTACAAGCACTTTTGTTAGGTTACTTACTAGATGGGGATTTCCTTTTATATCTAGTCCGTCTGGTGGGTGGTTACAAATGAGCACACAGTCCATCGGATTTTAATTGGATGTCGTGGCCCATAGACGTCTACATCTACCTGCGATTAAAAGTAAAAATGCTGATACGCGAAAAAACCAACGCGAAAGCAAGCGCTGGCGAGGCTAGCGGTTGCAAATCCATCTCAGCGGAAGGTCTTCACTTACTTAGTAGTTACGACGCAAGAATATCTACTGCCCCATGTCATCCTGTGGGTGTGGTAAAAGGCAACAGAGGGAAACTAGTCCAGAGGGGGGCAGCAGTATCTTCTTAATAACGACTTTAATAAGCTGTAACGGTCTCTTTTCACTTGAGCTCGTCAGCACTCGTTTTCCATCATCATGCCTGAAGATGTTTTCCCTGTGTTTCGTGCCACAATAAATGCCTGGTACATGGCGAAACTGGTTACCACTAGTGCCTTATAGTATCGGGTAGCAGAACCATAGGAGAGTCAAGATCCTTCTAGAAATTTCCATGGAAGAACTTTCTAGAACTATCGACACCTAGTCAGTCAGGACCGGTATGTACATTCAGTTTTGAATTGGCGACACAAGCGAATAATTCGAAGCGATACAATTGAAACTATAGTGAACTGAACTGAACTAAAGTGATCAGTAGTACAATTATGTTTTGTTATTAGTGTGTTGTTAACTTGCAATTAATGTTCTGTAATTAAAGTGTCAATTTTGGTAATTCACTCGGCAGTTTTTGTTGTCTCGGACCCCAAGCTTGTTTGGTGTCATTGGTGTCAGAAGTGGGATAAAATCATGCCGATTTTACCTAAGGACGACACAGAGGGTATCCGTACACGAAGTCATCGCTAGCACGAGACGGACCAGTGACGATTTGGTGGTGCAACGCCGCAGATATTGGAAAGCCAGCCTGACCACGTAGGTCGACCCGTAAGTAGCTCCTGCATCTGCAGCATCTGACTAAGGTGCTCTGATAATGTTGCTGCAGGAGCAGGCTCGCCAACAGGAGGAACAGGCCCGCCGACAGTAAGAACTGGCCCGCCGACAGGAAGATAATGCTGGGCTGTAGCTAAAAAACCTTCGCTACGTTTATTCAAATTGTCGCCGTTCGACGGGAGTTCTTTCTGCTCGGCCCACAAAATACAGTTTGAGGCTGTTATGAAGGCGACCGGCTGAAATAAAAGTCAGGCCATGACTTTTCCGTCAGCAATCTCTTCCATCTTTGCACGAGGAGGAAAACTCACTGGCTCATGGCGCAAAGCAGAAAGCCGACCTGTTAGGTTCTTTCATTGCATCTAACTCGACTTTCGATGGCGAGAGGAGCGCACCGCCATCCATTCCGCGGTGTGAGTTCTCCATGCCGCATGTGTGGTTCACAAAGCGCACGGTCCAAAGATTCCTCTCCCTGAACATCCACAAGTCGAGAGGGCCTGACGGAATCCCCCCATTTGTGCTGAGGATGTGTGCTCCAGAGTTGACAATGGTTCTAGTACACCTTCTCCGGTACTCCTACTCCTCCTACCTCCGGTCTAGGGAAGACGTAGTCTCGAAATCAGGGAAGACGGTTTTCATCCACCCAATCCGACAAAAAGGCTACCGCTTAAATCCGTCTAACTATAGGCGTATCCCCTTGTTCCTTGTTCTCGAAAATAATGAAATCCATTATAAACTGCCAGCTCATACGGCACCTTGAGGATCACCAGCTCATTAGTGATCGCCAATACAGTTTTTATCGGGGTCGATCAGCTGCTGATCTTCCGGTCTACCTTACATCGGGGTCGCGGCGTGAGTAAACAAGTTAAATAAAGCCCTCTGTAAATTTTATCTAATAGAAATATTTAAAGTAAATTATTAGCCATATATTTGGTTTAATTATTTAAAGTGAAATCTAAACTACATGTGAAAGAGTAATCTAAAAAAAACAATATATAAATAACAGCTAAAACAATTTGAACATCAATTCGACATAAGAATTTGTGGCAAGGTGTTCTGCCAGGGGAGCGGCCAATGCTCCGTGTGATAGTTCGGAGCTGTTCTATACAATGTGTCCGGTTTCCGATGTCCGATACTTTAAAGGGTTAAAATACAATTAATTTTATCGACAAATCAGGGATCAATGATTTTTTTTTCGCCATCAATAAAAAAATGGCAGCACTTTAAAAAAAATGTTGATGAAGCATAGATGCTTGTATTAATTTAACAATATCTACCCAAGTAGAAAACTTTCAAAAACAAAATTGGTCTGAAATGTTAGTTAATAGTGTAGACAATAAATCTAGATTCAAAATATTATTTTTTAATTTTTCAGTATTAGTAAAAAACATTTTTTGAAAAAATAAATTAGACAACAAATTGATGTTGTTTTTCAGATTCTTAGCTTTAAAAAGAAAACCATCGTGTTAACCAATTTTTTTTACTTGTTTTTATTATAATACAGGATATTTGCTATAAAAGCACATTTAAATCTTAACTCTGAGTTAGATAGTTTAGGAGCTATGACAGTGTAAACATACTTACTTGAAAAGCGCGGATACACTAGCAAATGAAATAAAACAAAATAATTTATATCAATTGCATTTAATTTGGCAAAATAATTACAAAAACTGCTCAAAGTGACCTCCTTGTCTCTGCAGACATGCTGTTGCTCTTAGTGCAACGTGTTGCGTAGAGCGCTGGATCATTGCCTTGTCTTCTCGTAATTCGTTTGCTGCTTGAATTATTTTTTCTGCTAACTCCTCTCGTGTATTTGGCAGATTTACATACACTCTTCGTTTGAGTGTGCCCCACAAAAAAAAATCGAGAGGTGTTAAATCCGGCGACCGCGGTGGCCAAGCAATTATTCCTCCGCGTCCGATCCACGACGAATAGTGTGCATTTAAATGATTCCGCACAAGAAGCGCGAATTGTGCCGGAGCACCATCCAATTGCAGAATCATTCTGGCCCTGTAGGCCAATGGTAACTCCAATAAAGCATCCAAAAAATTCGTTTCCAGGAAATTTAGGAATCTTGGGCTATTCATTGTCTCCGGTAAAATGATTGGTCCAATTAGAATGTCGTCAATCATTCCGGCCCAAACGTTGACAGAAAATTTATGTTGAAAAGAACTTGGGCGGATCGCATGTGGATTTTCTTGAAGCCACAGGTGTTCGTTACGGTAGTTCGTATACCCTGATCGCGTGAAAGTAGCTTCGTCTGTCCACATAATTCTTTTAAAAAATTTGGATCATATCGCGTTCCTCTCAATATCCACGAACAAAATATTGCTCTTCTTACATAATCCGGTCCAGTATTTCTGCTAAAATGGTAAGGATGTAATCCTTCTCTTTTTAAAATTTTCCACACCGACCATTTTGATAGACTGAGACGATTAGCTATGCGTCTAATGCTCAGGCAAGGCTCTTGAGTAATCATTTGCAATATTTGATGTTCATCTTGGAGCGACAAAACACGAGTACGTTCGTTACCGAGCCTTCTTATTCCATTTTCCGCAAGTCTCAAATGAATTCTCACGAAAGTGCGAGCATTTGGCGTACGTCTGTTAGGAAATCTGCGTGCATACTCTACAACAGCTCTATTTGCACTCCCGTTACACAATCCATACACGAAATGGATGTCAGCGATATGCTGGCTTGAGTACTCGTTCATTGTAATAAACAAAAAGTAACAGTTCAACAACAAAACAAAAATGTAACAAAGTCTAACAACAAACAATAATTATGTACAGTAAGTAGATTTACTTAAAACCAGGAATGTTATCACAACGCAGAGCGAGGTACGACTGCTCGACGGCACAAGCGCACACTGCACCCTTTTTTACCTGGAGACAGCCGTTATTCTGTCTCGCTCGCACTGTTGTGCACAGCGTTTTTTTACCTGCTCACACAAAGGATGCTATTGTGTCTGCTTACGATTCCTTGAATTATTGAAGAATTTTATCTTACTCACTGGAATGGGTATTTAGTTATCTAATATCGGGGTAGAGGCACTTTGAACAGTTAGTTACATTCAAATTATCATAGCTCCTAAACTATCTAACTCAGAGTTAAGATTTAAGTGTGCATTTATAGCAAATATCCTGTATTATAATAAAAACAAGTAAAAAAATATTGGTTAACACGATGGTTTTTTTTAAAGCTAAGAATCTGAAAAACAACATCAATTTGTTGTCTAATTAATTTTTTCAAAAATGTTTTTTACTAATACTGAAAAATTAAAAAATAGTATTTTGAATCTAGATTTATTGTCTACACTATTAACTAACATTTGAGATCAATTTTATTTTTGAAAGTCTTCTACTTGGGTAGATATTGTTAAATTAATACAAGCATCTACGCTTCGCCAACAATTTTTTTTAAAGTGCTGCCATTTCTTTATTGATGGCGAAAAAAAATCATTGATCCCTGATTTGTCGATAAAATTAATTGTATTTTAACCCCTTAAAGTATCGGACATTGGAAACCGGACACCCTGTATATTATACTGTTTATGATTCGGAATGTTGATAGTGCGATTTAGGCTTCGGTGCGTTTCGGTTGCGGCGCGACGACAGCGCCGCCACATCACCGGACACCCTCAGGACCGGAAGTCGATAGTGCAGCCTCGTTGCTGACGATTGTGCAAGTGCCAGTGGATTGCCTTGTAGTCTCCGGTGAGTCGAGAAGAGGGCAAGTAATCTGCGAGAGTGCCGTGAAGCGGAGGCAAGCAGTGAGGCTCAGATCTGTGCCGAACACTGTAGAGCAGAGAGTAGCTTGAAGGAACAGGAAGCATTATTATTCCAGTGCTGCGATGAACCTTGTGAAGCTAGATGGCTTGCTGGATATGAAGACTCCAGACGATATCTGTTCGGGAGCGATGGGTGGGGTATTTTATGACGATGATGAAGCTTGAAGTTTCCGAAGGTTGTTGGTTGCGTGTTCAGATCACGTCGGTTGATCACCAATTTATAGTGGTGTCAGGTTTGGTTCCGGGGTATTCATTAAAACGGCATTAATAGTGATGAACTATATATTGATAATGCTACCACCAAAGTGACAAGTATAAAAGATAGTGCGTAATAACAGGAGTGCTTAAAAACTTAGAATTAAGTTATAGCCTATATTTTTACAACCGCGTACTTAGCGTGGGTAAGCATAGACAAAATGCTCTAAGTCCAAAGACTAATACACTCTTTTTATGCTTTGGCGGCTTAGCGTTTCGCCACAAATTATTAAAGAGTTTTTAACTCTAAAAGTGCTTAAAATTTTTGTAAATCCCTACGGACAACAGTTTATAGTGATTAAAATAATTTTTCAGTGGATAAAAAGATCGAGTAATCTTTTGTGAGTGGTAAATATAAATCGTCACAAAATTCAAAAACCGGTCAACTCATTCGTAAACAAAAATATTGTAGGACATCTACCGACGCCTTGCTAAACTAGCACAGTTGATCGATATTATAATACTAATATGGTACTGTGATTAGCCGAAAGAGGGCATTGAATAACATTACTATACAGAAAGAAAATAAAGACATCAAATTAATAAAGACTGAAATGGAGTACTAAATTGTTACCTTACGTTATCAAAAGACCAAAAAATTAAATGAATCACCAAACATGTCATTTATATCGACCAACTCAGATTATCTGGCAAGAAGCTTACCAAATCTATCCACTGAACAGTTATATAACGAGGACTGTACAAAGTACAAAGAGCTAATATTAAAATTACAGGAGCAAATACAAACAGCGCATGCTAAAATAGATAATTTAAACTCGAAAAACAGCAATCTTAAACAGCAAATTAATGAACATGGACGGAAAATTCTGCAGTTAAAGCAAATTTGTATATTTTCACCACAAGTAAAAAAATCACTTATTCTTTAATAACTAAGAAAATACAAAAAAAATCTACAAGAAAACAATTTGAACATGAGTAGTGGAGATCTTGGACTAAAAACAGATGGTGACATTATACCAACAGATGGCGACACCAGTACCATACGCATACAACAACAAAATATATCAGTGTCTGAAGTGGTTCCACAAAAACTCAAAAAGCATCAGGATGTGGCGTTGATACACAAGAAATGTCAATGTATAACTCCAGCCACAATCAACCACAAGATTGCACTAAGAACTTAGTACATTAATGTACATTAATATTTATATTAATGTACAAAACAACCGAAGAATATTTATTATTGGAGAACAGCAGTGCATGGCTCTTTGTAAAAAACTAACAATTTCGAGGGATACAAATAAATACGAAAAATACAAAATATATTCCTTTATAAAACCGTTTGCTAAGTGTAATGAGTCATTAAACCATGCTATAAATTGGACATATCAGAAAAAGATTAGGAAATATTATGTAGGTATTAGTGAAAATGATGCAAACCCAAACCAAATCCATTTTCACTTAAAGAATAGTTTAGAATTGTTGACCAAATGTAATGTAATAATACTTAGCGTTAATTGAAATGTATACCTAAATGCAAAAAAAAATTAAATACACTTCTAAAATTTACATGTCACACTTACCATAATTGCCATTTTTGGATATATCTAATTTAAATGAACATTATTATAACTACCACTACTTGCAGGGTCATATATCCAGGTTAATCAATCTAACCATAGATACCAAAGACTATAAAACTAAATACATTCCTTCAGGTGCAAATAAAGCTAAACCATATTATCTGCCTATTATTAAACATGGCTTACCTAAAAGTTCCCCTTTGTGTATATGCAGAGTAAAGTGGACCGTCTCAATTATTCCCAAAAAAACATAACTACTTCATCTAAAATATTTAACAATATATTTAAAATAATAATCTGCGCCGAATAGCAATCTCGAAATCTATTTTAAGATTCTTAGGTAATTTTACAGCGTAATAATCTCACGGAACTGTTTTTAAAACGCTTTTATCGGAGTGAAGCGTAGTAATGGCGCATTTACTTGAAATGTTATGCAAACACCAAAGTTCCGAGAGACAAGGTCTTAAAGTAAATTAATTAAGATTTCAGCAACGCAATTAGGTTATTATTTTGAAGAAGTTGATTAGTGTAAAATTTATCGTATACTAGCGGTGTAAGTATGTCCATTAACTTTTATCTTCCCGTAGTAGGTGTCGTAAGTGAAGAGAGAGGGAAATTGAAGCAGGAGGTGCGCAACAACGTCGACCTATAACAATTAGAAATGATAAAAAGAACTGGCGTTGTCCACTCGCCCTCCAAGTGTGGCAACTATGGCAAATATGAAATGAATGAATAATATGAATAATGATAGTTTAAAAAATTAATCATATAATAATAATGAATAATAAAACCTTTTTGCTTCCTCCACTGTTATGAGTTGCTATACGGTCCATATTGTCATAATTGAATATTTATTAAGTAGTAAATTATGGAATACAAATAAATATTGAGTTTTGAATAGTGAATATGCCCAATATACAGAGAGCTATCTTCGGCAGTGGACTTTTGATAGCTCAAGAGCTAAGCGCTTGTTGCAAAGTTCACAGGCCGCGGTGACCCGTGTTCGATCTCTGTCGGCTCAAATTTGTTTATTGCAGTTTGATGTGTTTATTTGCCACCATGCTAACAAAAATTTAATTAAAAAAATACAGATATTTAAATAACCTAACTATATTCTGTAGCACGTAAACAAATATATTAAAATTAAATTATGTGGAAGAAGATTAAATAAAAATAGACGGCTGTAAGTCATCCTGAGAGTAAACATCGCGAATATATATACGGCAAATAGAACCCTTGTTAAAGTAGCTGCCCGTGTAGTAGCGGTGTAAGAATATGCACTACCCCATATCTCAGCGTCAGGCAGTAGCGTCTCCCTTATAGCACTCAAAGTAATAAAACTGCGGTCGCCAACCCGCGTGCCAAGCGTGGCAATTATAGCAAAATCCCCCCTACAAAAACAATATTTGGGGTAGACTTTTGTTCAGCAGTGGGCTTAATAGGCTGTAATGTATTTTTTATTATTTCAACATTCTCCTATGTAAAAATGTTGTCAATTCATGTAAAAATACTAAGTCTTAATGACACAAAACGTTCATACATTTGAATACATGTACATTATATTACGAAAATTAAACTTAAGGTGATAGCAAAAGTTTAGAGTTTCTAATAAGTTTTTAGCCAACTTCGAAATTATACGAGGTTCTAAATTTTATTTATTTATTTAAACTTTATCGTTATCTCCAATATAAATAGGCATAATATGCTCTCTAATAATTTATGTTACTTTAGTAACATATATTTATAAGTGTATTTATATATATATATATATATATATATATATATATATATATATATATATATATATATATATATATATATATATATATATATATATATGTGTGTGTGTGTGTGTGTGTGTTTTATAATTTTTATATATAATTATTTTCATGTTTTTATGGCACTTGCTTAAGTTTCATGCTTAGCTCGTTATTCTTAGCTTAGTCCGCCAATTGTACATTTTATGTATAATCACAGAATAAATAATAGTACTACGGTATAATATAGATGTTAAATAAATAAATAGGGTAACAAAGGCCGGACTTAATTCCTAACGCCGTTCTCTGTCAGTAAATCCGTGGAGTGATAAAATATTGTGGCAGGTGTATGTACGTTACATAGGTTCTTACTATGTTAAACATATAATATTCAAATATATACGTATGTTAATATATAAATAAAAACACGTTACGTATATAACGTGACATCTTCGCCAATTTCGAACTGATTTTGATGATTCTCCTTTCATTACGGAGACTATACTTCAAGGATGGTCTTACTAAAATTAGAAAAAACATTCCTAAGTGTGATTTGAATCTTTCATTCGACTACTGTAAACTTCTACTACCAAACATTTTAAACTCAAGAGAGGTTAAGTAACGTGGGAGAATATTAGTGATATGAATACCCACGGGATGATATGGGGTAGTGGATATTCTAACACTTCCACAACACAATAGTATCTTTTTTAAAAGACACAAATTTATTCTGATTTTCGATGACGTGTTCTCGATAAATATTAGCACGGTCGGTGTATAAAACATCGCCAATGTCGTCGTCTGCATAACAATGTATGTAAATGGTATGCAACATATATTTATTTATATGCTGGAGTAATTTAAGAGAATATTAGTAACTTTCATAGCATTGTTAGAACATTAAAAAAAAAGATACAATTTAACAGCTTCTGAATTCGTGGCTGTAATTATTTGATTCACTATGTCTTAGCAACAATTTCAGAAGCTATTAAATTTTGTGTAAATTTTTTTGGATGTTTGGAGTCGGTTTTTCCTTTTTTTATCAAAGTTTAATATCGTTTCTATCATATTTTCTCGTTAAAGTTCACGGCCAACATCCCTGAGATAATTTTGGCGTTCCGTAATCTTACAAAACTCTTTATTTATAAATTACTTTAAAAGAGCAGAAAAAAAGAGAAAAGAGAATGAAAGAGAGAAGCACTTTTTGAACAAATTTTAGACATGGTAGGTTATTTTCCCTAGTAGTCCGTATGAGCTGGTATAACCTGCTTATCTATTTCTGCCGTCGGTGTAGGTACACAGAAGTACGTACTTCTAAGTTCAGTTTTGAATTGTGGGACAGTCAGTATAATTACTTCTACGATATTTCATCCTAGTCCTGAAGTTTGACGATGCATCTGCGGCCTCCTCTTTTAGAATAAGGGTGACAAATAAACACACAGTCCACCTGTCGATTTCCAATGAAATATGCTATTTTACGCCGGTCACAGAAATCTTATTTAGATTTCTGGGAAAGTTCAGGAATCCTTCGGGAATAGTTCGGGAAATGTTCGAGAAATAAGTACGAAAATCCTTCGGGAAAAGTGCAAGACCAGCAGTCAATAAGAAGAAAGAAAAAGTGTAGGGAAGTGATAGGAAAAGTAATTACTCTCTCACGGAACGGTTTGAAGATAATTGCTGTTTTATTCCCAAGAAATTCATCCCTCAAAATTATACAGTCTACATCGAAGAATTAAGGCGTTGGGACCGGGACGACTTCGGAAGACCTGTAATCCCCGTCTGAACCTATTTGCTGAAAAAGAAGAGGTTATCGCCCTTGTGTGTTACTCCGTTGCGGAGATCACATACGTTGTTCCCGAACCCAACGTAGGCGTTATAGGAGGCCGGATCGAGAGAAGCCTCGATTCCTCCCTTCTGTTTCTTAATCCCCTCGTTGGTTCCTTTTCAATTGGACCTTCGGAGCCGGATTAAGAGGACCCCTAGCTGGTTCCTTTTCAATTGGTCCTTCGGAGCCGGATTAAGAGGACCCCTCGCTGGTTCCTTTTTCAATTCAGAAATCTTATTTAGATATCTGTGAGGCCGGTATTTCATGAGAGCGTGGTCCTTCCCTAGTCGAGCTGACACATTTGTGCTTCAACTATAAAGTAGCAGTAGCTATTAGTATAACATAGCAGTAGCATTAGTGGCTATTTCAAATTAAATTTCTATTGTTTTGAACTTGGTAGAGCTATACCAAGTTTAAAATAATAAAAAAATAATTTGAAATAACCACTACTTAATATATTCAAAGTTTGGATTGTAATCTATGATTATTCAGTCTATAGTTAGATATTTTATATAATGGGTGCGTTTGGCAGAAAAAAGCGCTAGCAAGCGCTTACAAGCGCTAAAATAGTTTTCGGCCAGGACACGATTGCTACTTCAGTAGCGCTGACACAATCCGCCATTTTGCTTATTTTTGTTTATTTTGAAGTAAAGTTTAAAGTTGTTTTGTGTAAAATTATTTTTAAGTAATATAATGACATGAATAGACATATACATGTTATTAAAAATTCGTGATTGGTATGTTTTTAATATGAATACTTTACAAACATATATTTAAATTAGGTTAGGTTCCCCGGTTAAAACTAACATCGTGTCCCGGAGGAAAATAGCTACTTACGATTTGACAGCGCTTACCGCTTACGATGGCCATTTTGCTTAGAAGCGCTTGTTAGCGCTTTTTTCTGCCAAACGCACCCAATGACTGTCGATAAATCTACACACACATAAACAAAATAGACATTTTTGTCTGTATATCAATAACTATAAATAAGAAATAACTGCCTTTCATTAAGCTGAGGAGGTTGTTAGTATGTCGTTATGACATGAATGAGGATTTTTAATAATTATTGTGTGTCTGTACGTTTGTCCGGGCTGATGGTCGAAATGGCTAAATCGATTGTGATTAATGTTAATGAACAAATAGAGAGCATTGTCACTAGAGATCTAAGCTTTATATATGTCATAAATGATAAAATTAAATGGTTCTTGATTTTCTCAAATCTAAAAATACGTGTGGCACTCGGTGACTGCCGCGGTAAAGCTATTGCATAGCATTTTTTATCAACTTATGCAATTTTAATTATTTATTTATTTTATTTATGCAGTTAAGTCTTTGATATTAAATCAAGTTACACTTTTTGAGCGTGGTGACCGATAAGAAAACAATTTTTTTCTCTTATTAAATAAATGAGAAGTTAATAATGTTTAAAATATTTTTAATATCTTACAATACATGTAGGTTATTCAGGAATTTTTATCATTGAGTTAGCAGCTAGTGTACACGCATACGTCTAGTCGCACGCACACAAACACCGTGCCGAAGTCTGCCGAGTGCCGAAGTCTGCAGAACTGAAACGACGTTAGACGATGCACGGCTTTCAACGCCACACCTCCGTGCCCGTCGGAGTGGGGAGCGTGAGGTTTTTTTCGTTACGGAATTTCTGGATTCGGTCCCCGCGCTCAAGGCCCGCGATAGAAGCTATGCAATAGCTTAATAATAGATCATATTAAGGAAAACCCGGGGCGGGTCGCTAATTAAAAAAATAACGATAGTGTGGTATTTCATTTACATTCCACTTACTTATAAATACTTACCTACGTCGAAAATATCATTAACTGGCTCAACTAAAAACAAGAAACTGCGGTTGCCAACCTACTTGCCAAGCGTAGCAACTATATACCGCCCACCCTTTGAGGAAACCTATGATTTAGGCCAATGTTGAGCAGTTGACTTGATAGGCTTTAAGTACCATTAGGTGACGTCGAGAAACATGTTTTTCATTTCATTTCACAGATCTAAACCTGGAAAATTTCTGTTTCGAGAGTAGAATAAATGCTGTATAAATACGGTCATTAAGGAGTATGTTAAGGCTGAATCTGAATAACAGGGTGAAAAATTGTGTGATAAGAGAAAAGTGTGGTTTGCAAGATGGTGTTGTGAAAGAAATGCTTCGGTGGTTTAGTCAAGTAGAAAGACTGAACAAGAAAATAGTGACAAAATAAATCTAGGGTGCAGAAGTAAATGGAAAAGTAAAGAAGGGACCCCCTAAGCGAAAGTTTATTAACCTAATTGGCGATATATTGCACATGGAACAAATTAAGTGTACCCTTAACAGACGAGCATGTATGCGTAGATATGATATGAAATATGGATGTGGAGGAGGCGAGTGAGGTGTGTCAGGATCGTGCCAAATCGAAATCTGTAGTCTCTGCCTACCACACTGGGTGACAAGCGTGGGTGTTAAATGGCTCCTAATTTATTTGGTCTAAGTTTTACGCTTTATTTAGGAACTCTTCTTATTAAACTAACGTCGTCACTTTTATACAAAAATAAACAAGATCACATTATCACGTTCTATTATAATTTCATTACACATTATGAATTATGTATATTCTCTAATGTCCCTTTCCCGCTCTTGATAGCATTATGCTTAAGTGATTTCTAGTTTAGTGAAAATAATTTGAGGCTGAGGCAGGCCAAGTAAAGCCTACTCATTATATGAGGTGCAAGGAAGTTAGGTGTCCTTGCAAAGTTGCGCCAATAATTTACGCTGAGACAATTGCTTGCACTAATAAAGCACAAGGCAAAGGGAATACCTTATCAGTGGCGAAGCTTCCATTAAAGCCAAAAAGCCGGGCTTGCCTTATTAAACCTGAATCAATCAATAATATCAATCAATAATATCAACTAATAAAATAACTCGTAAAATGTTTCAAGCTATTTCAAATTTCCCGCGCACTCCACTGTTCGACACATGTCGACCGATGACCTTGTATTGCCTTAGCAATACTGCTGCTGTCATAAAAAATGAGTTTTAATAGAGCTAATAGTTGTCTCCCTCGCTCGCGTGGGCTTTTTACGGGGCTTTCGAGAAGACGATCGCTCTCTTTCTAACCTATGGCAAAATATTCTATAATGAAATATAACTACGATTGTATATATAGCAATTAGTATAGAGATTTAAAGCCAGCTTTTGGGAATAAATTTGTTAAAAGCGGAGGCGCGCGGGCAATACGTTTGCAAGTTCATTTCACATTTCAATGTTTATTTACTCTGTGTGCTTATCTTAAGCGATTTAATATTACGAGTTCAAAATTTATGCTTTTTTTAAAGATTTTTAATGAAAATGGAGGATAATAGTGTTCCTTGTGATGAATTGAAGTATGTTAAAGTGATAATCGGAGAGGAAATCTTTAAACTTTGTTGAGATAATACACAAGGTTAAGAGCGTATTTCAGACCTATCAATTTTCGCAATTAAAAACAGTTATTGGTAAAATTAAAACGTTCACCAACATTTTAAGTGGACGTAATTAAATCTTTCCATAAGAAATCGAGAGGATTCCACTTATTTTATCTTATCCATTAGAATGTAAATATTTTTTTTTTAATTTTGTACATAGTTTGTACTTTGTTCGTGTTTTACTTTTGTTCGTGTATTGTATTGGATGTAAATATTTTTTTCTTTCGCTTAAACAAACCCAAACGGCTTTCTTCAAAGCCACCGAAGATATGCAATTGCTGATATGTAATACAATCTATCTAGCAGTGATGCCTTTAGCTTTGTTAAACACGTCCTTGACAGCACTGAATATAAAACTGAAGCGTGGAGGCGGTTCAAGATTGGTGTATTTTTATAAAACTGCTAAAAACAAAAATCTATATTTTTATAAATTTATATCTTGGGCTTGCCCTAGCTTGGAGCTCTAGCTTCGCCATTGTACCTTATAACATTATTATGTCGGCAAAGGCGATATTTTATACGTGGTAGATCCATGCTACAGTCGGCTCGACCGGGGAAGGACCATGCTCTTAAAAAATACCAGAGTAAAATAGTAGCTTAATGCTGCTGTTATTCGTACGGTAAGCGTAGAAAACCGGAGACTTTTTTACCGGAAACGAGGCATCCCATCTAAATCCTCACGGGTGACAACCTATCAGAATTTTGATTCGTAATCGAGGATAGATGTAGATGACTATGGGCCACAGCAACCACTTACCATCAGGTGGACTGTGTGCTCGTTTGTCACCATATCCTATAAAAAAATAACCTCAAGCTGAGCTACCTAGTTGGGATAGTGGTTGTAAATGCGACTGTTTATAGTGGTGTCTCGTATTCGAATCCCGGGTCGCGCCAAAAATCAGTGTTTTTTGTCAAGAAATTATCAGAAACACTTTACGTGTTTATTGAAATTTCCGTGCCTCGGAAAACACGTAAAGTCTATGGTTCTGCGCCAGTTCCCGGTCATGTTGGATTTCCGTGGGAATAGGGAGTGCACCAGCGTTCGTGCATAGACTCGTGCACTAGTACTAACACTCGTGCATTAATCTAGTCCCGCACAGATGGCTAATCTCCGTTGACACTGGACGCCGTGATCAAAATTCATTCTGGAGGAAATTATTTTAATTATTTAATTAACGTATTTAAATCACATAATTATATAACCATTAAAGAAATATCCTCTCAAGCACAAAACATTAGGGTTCGTTATATTAATATTATAATTTATCCCTCAGAGAGTCATTACGCAATATGGATAATGCATCCTCCTTAATGTCTCAATGTTACCTCAGATACAATATAGATCTCAGTTGATTCAATGAACGGAAATTTGGCTGTTAATGATTCAAATCGACATAACATATAGGTACGTGGAATATCCACTTCCTCATATTGTCCCGTGGATGTCGTACGAGACGACAGACGGATATTAAACAGGAAATGGGCAGCAGCATCTTCCTGAAAACAAGATAAAATAATAAAAAAACTGCGATTGCCAACCTGTCTGCCACTACACACACAACTACTTGGCAACTATGGCAATATCCTTTCTATGAGGCAATCTATGGGAAAGCCAATGTCTATCAGTAGACCTTCGATAGGCTATAAAGTAACATCATCAACATCATCATTACAACCCTTCACAGGTCCACTGCTGAACATGGGCCTCCCCCAAGGAATGCCACAAAGCACGGTCCTGAGCCACCTGCATCCATCGACTTCCTGGATGTCTTACCAGGTCGTCACTTGGTGCACTCTCTATTCCCTCACTCTTATAGTCCGATGGCATGGTAAACCTACACGACCGGAGATTGATCAGGTGCAGGACCAACGGCTTTACGGGCTTTCCGCGGTACGTGGACGAGACATCGCCAACTTTCTGACTCCGGGCAGCTACTAAAAATTTCGTGATGAAAAACTCAATAACTGATTTATTTATTTTTGGTTCGACACGGGATTCAGTTGTTGTACTATCAAGTGGACTGTAAGTTCATGTGTCACTTTAGTTATATAAAAAAATGATCACCGTTTAAAACCAGGAGGCAATGTAGTCAACAACTGGTTTATCTTCTTCTTCTCTCTGCTCAGTCGGGTTACCATCCTATCGGACTAAGAGAAGCCAGTGAAGAAGAAAGAATACGCAATCTATCCTAAATTTCTTCTTTATTAAACAATAATTAATTTCACTAAATATTAAATAACAACTTAATACTGCTGTGTTTCGTATGGTGAGTGTAGAGATACGAAGACACTTTTTTACTGGAAAAGAGACATTCCATCTTAGTCTTAAGGGGTGGTGAACTGTGTGCTCGTTGATCACCCTTATTCTATAAAAAAATCACTCAGTAAGAATACTTCAAAACTGTTTCCGCGTTTTATCGCATCCGAACAACCTAATTAAATTAATAGTTTATCAGGTTTTCTATACTCTGTAAGGTGGGGTTAGTGCATGCTGTGGGCCATAGACGTTTACATCCATCCTCGATTGGGAATCAAAATGAAGATGCGTTTTTATCCTTGAGGATTAAGGTGATATGCCTCGGTGCGAGTGACAAAGGTCTCCGTTTCCCTCCGCTCACCACATGAAACACACCATTATTAAGCTACTATTCTCTGCTGGTATTCTTTGGGAGCGTGGCCCTCCCCCTGTCGACCTATTCGTGCTACAACCATAATGTAACTGCAGCGTGCCTCTACCACGTAAATTAAAAAAAATTATATTCCTTACATAATTTTTTTCAGGAATTGCGTTGTTTCGTATACATTACGTGTGTAAAAATAAGAATCAAAACTTAGATATAATTTTGATTTTTATTTATTTATTTATTAGGGATAACAACAGCCTTCATTCTATGAAAAAAAATCTTATATAATATATTTTACATAGGGCCAATAATAGTCATCCACTTTTCACAATTTAGCACAAATCAGAAGTATGAAAGATGACAAAAATATATTACAAATACCTTTAATCAAAAACAATACTTAATTTAAAATGTTTGCAATAGTTGACCTAGAAAATTATTTATGCTTCAATGGGATAATAATAACATATGTAGGCACACACATATATACATATACATATAACCATATTATAATTAAACACTTATACATATAGGCAAGTATATACCTATACCAACATTTAAATAAATATATATACATACGATATACTAATGTACACATTCACATACATACATTATATTAAATTATTTTTGTGTGCATTAGCGAATTGAAGACACATAACTTGAGATGTTACTACGGATTTACAAAACTATAGAGGCTACCAACATAAACAATAAGGGTTAATTTTCTACTCCTGTCAAAGCCTGTACTACCTTTAGCTTAAATAAATTTTTTGAATAGATTAATGGGTCAATATGAGAAAATTTACTATTAAAAATTCTATCCATTCTGGTGAGAACACAATTTTTGCCGATGCCTATTTTAATCGAGGATTAATGCAGATAGGTGTCTACGGCTCACAGCACCCAATTATCAGTAGATGGACTGTGTGCTAGTTTGACACCCTTTTTTCTATAAAAAATAACATTTGTTTAAATTTCGAGGTGCGTAAATGGTGCGTAATGGTTCGTAAACCTTTTCGATTACTTGGTGTGATCGTACCTAGACACACACTACACACAATATTATGTGAACGCCAAAAAATGAAAACCTAAAATTCATATCTTTAAACATGAGACACAGAAATTCAGTTAGTTACAACGTTATAATTTAATTTCATCATCATCATCGTTGCAGCCCTTCACAAGTACACTACTGAAAATAGGCCTCCTCCAAGGAAACCACAAAACACTATCATCAGCCACCTGTATCCATCGATCCGAAGGGGAAGAAAGGCTCTCAAGTGGCAGCATCATACCGGTAAGTGAAGTATCGGGCGGCCTCCACTTGATGGAGGGAAGACCTATTACGATGTACAGAAAGTTGATGGATAATTTAATTACTCAGTTCAAAATACGTATCTCAATCTATGCAAAAAATAAATCTCAATTTGATGCATTTAAACCCAACATTGTTACAATAAAAAAAATTATGAATTACAATCGATGGTAATGTTGATGGATGGTAAAGTGGCCTTTTATTTATTATTTTTATTTAATAGGATAAAGGTGACAAACGAGCACACTGTCCATCCTATTGTAAGTGGTTACTGTGGCCCATAGACATCCCGTGAAAACTTAGATGGGTTTATGAGTTTTTTCTCACTTCCGTTATAAATTTTACTTTTTTGCCTTCTATAGATTTATATGAGTAGGCGCTTGCATTGTCGTAACGCACCAAGAGGCAGGGGCGCCATGTAATGTAATGGCAGGGTGCTAATGAGGAACGTGTTGTTTCTTCTAAGTCTTTAATAAGACTTTTCCTTTATAACTATAATTGACATTAATATATTTATCATTACAGTTCCGTTAAGTTTTTTACGTTTAGACCCTGAGCTTCCTAGGCCGATAGTAGGTAGGTAAAACTATTGATGTCTTTATAATATACGTAAGTATTCAATAACACAAGCTCAAGATGACAACTAAAACAGTCTATGTATGTAGTTACATTAAAAGGGGGATGCCCACTGTTCATAGACACTTCGGCCATGGGTGCTCACATATAAAAGCATATGGAAATGATAATATGCAATTAAAATAATGAAATGGTTAAGGAATTGGTTTAAAAAAAGTCGGGATTTTCATATTATAAAGCTTTTTATTTTCACAAATACAGTTTTTTAACGACTACTTTTACCAATTTTATTGCTTTTAATTTCTTTAACTTTTAATTCCCGACGCGTGATTTTTCTTTTTGGAGGCCTATGCCAAAAGGCACACCGAACAGAGGGACTTACTTTAACTAGTATTACAATAGGAACTCAAACACAAATATTATGTAACCCCAAAGTTCGGAAATAAATGGCTATATTATTATTATACTATTATTATTAATTCCTGACGTTTCAGGTGCTTTATAGCACCCATGGTCACGGGGTACTGAGGTGACTGCCATCCCAATGTCAGTATTGGGACATGGAGTACCTTCAGCTTTTTATTATTATTTTTATAGTCCAATCTACGCAGATTGAACTTACTCTATCTTTAAGTCTTGCAGTGGTATGCTTGGGGTTTGTTTTAATTTTATTAATTATAGTGTCCCAAGCAGGTGGTAGTACCCAACCGCCTTCTCTACTGAAATTATGATGTTTTTTAATTTCAGTAGCCTCACATATCATCCTTGGTAAGAATTAATGTTCTTTAACGAGGATTTGTGGTCTATCAAATCTGATGTATGTCTATCTGGTTGGGGTGACACCCTTGACATACGGTAGTACAGCAGGCACACGCTCAACTGCGGTCGGCTTCACTCGGTCACTGTGACGAAGACGTGGGACCCGAAGCTTGATTTTGTGCAGAACCTGCTTGACGTGCTGAAGCTCCGCGGCCAGGTGCTTGTTCTCACAAATCCCATATGCTCTCTGTAACAAAGATTTGCTCATGGTAACTAACTGTGAAGGATTATGGTGAGATTCACTGCTTAAATATCAGTTTGTATGGGTCTTTTTTCTATACACAGTGTGACCTATGATGTTGTTAGGATTTTGGATAACAAAAACATCTAGGAAAGCTAAGAAATTATTTGCCTCAGATATAATATCATAATTACTGAATAGAATTTGGCACAGAGAGTGGTAACGATGGATAAAATACATAGGAACAACATCCTGATTTAATATTTCTTGGGCCATATTCATGAGCCGCTCTAATTTGTTTCTTGGTACTTGCAATAATGCCTATAAGCATTCATCACTATCTCCTGTTTTTACTTTCATCAAATATACATAAGTGCAAAGCATCCACTATGTTTACTTGACATTTTGGGCACTTCAGACAGAATTTATTGGCATTGTGCCTTTGATAAGCGTAGCTAATAATGTACAGTATATTCGGGCATATTGTAAATATTTTCAAAGTCTATATGATGGTAAATATTATCTTACAATAATGTAGAAAAATCTATAATTTGTGCTACACTAAATGTTTTAATATGGTTATATATTAATTCTAAAAGTAAATACCAAGAGTTACTATTTAAATGGTAGTTACTGATTCTACATTCTGGAGGTACATAGTAATTGTATTCACAAAAATACGTACCCGCAATGCTGATGGAACAGTGAGTTGATTGGAATTGTTACAACCAGGAAAAAACATTGATTTTGTGTGAGTGGTGCTCTTACAAAATTAGGCTGCAGTATATTGTATGATGTATGATCTAAGCTTTTTTGTTCTAGGTTCAATACATTACTCACTTTAGATTGCTACAAGGATGGACTGGATGATTCAGATGGTTCCCGTTCTAAAGTTTAACGTGTTGCTGCTTTATCAATCCTTCGCAATCATGACACTCACGCGATGACGATGGCAACTGAAATAATATTAAATAAAAAAAATAAGACAAAGTGAACAAAATAAAATAGATTTGTTTACTTTAAACTCAAATATAGGTAAATGTTACTTAAAACTTAATGCCCTATATTATTTAATAATTAAGGACTGACTGCCTACCAGTAGTCCAAAAACAATTAAAAATCGACTGTCTTATTTCTTGGTATTTGATAAAAATTGTCCATATCGTAACTATCTGGTGTTAGCTAGCTAATCTTATCGCCGTGTTACAAATAAGCTATTTTGTTTGTCAGGCATAGCTTGTGCATATGTTAAAAAATAAAACAACTTCATCATTTCATACATTCATCACTATCAAATATCAGCACTAGAATTAATAAATTAAAAACTGTTGAACACTTACTTTTAACTGTTGTCACACTATAATATGATCGATAATCTCACTCCATATGAGTTCTTGAGAATTTATTTGAAAAATAACAAACAAAATAACACAATGGCAACTATTTAGTTGTGGATTCACTAGTACCTTTTTACTTGTTGAATTGTGATTTCATTTCGCATGACATATTTCCTATAGCTGTCAGATTTGATGTTGCTACATAACTAATATAAATACAACGAAACGATATCGATTTGTATTCGATTAGTAATTTAATGAAAAAATAATAATATTTGAGTTTCGCTTTCAGTTCTACACGCCTTTTAAAATATATTTTCTTTTATTTTTTTAAATTATGTTTTAAACGTATTTTTAAGAACAGTTAAAATGTGGAGTAGCGTATTGTTATGCTCTAAACAGTTCATGGTAAATCAGCTAAAAATTCACTTGTTTAATTATCATAACATGATTCCATTTTAAATGTATTGTTAAAACAGATAACAATAACAGTTAAATTGTGCAGTAGCATTTTATTGTACTCTAAAGAATTCATAGTAAATCAGCTAGTAATTCGCTTGTTTAATTATCATAACATCATAATATCCATAGCGATTCCATTATTATTCGATTAATAATTTCATAAAAAGAGAATAATCATGGAGGTGTTTTAACTTCTGCTCGCTTTTTAAAATGTATTTTCCTTTTTTATTTAAATTCTATTTTAAGTGTATTTTTAAGAACAGTTAATTGTGCAGTAGTGTTTTATGAAGCTCTAAAAAATTCATGGTATATCAGCTAGAAATTCACTTGTTTAATTATCGTAACATGATTTCATTTTAAATGTATTGTTAAGAAAAGATAAGAATAACAGTTATATTGTGCAGTAGCGTTATGTTATACTGCATAGAATTCATTGTAAATCAGCTATTAAATCGCTTATTTAATTATCATAACTACAGATGTGAAGGCGGTTGTTAACGTTTTCAACCAAGCCGATAACAACGGTTGTTTTTGTCTTGAAATTGATAAAAATTGTGCAGTTGCGTTTTGTTAAGCTTTAACCTTTTGAGCGCCACGCCAAAAACGCATTACCGTGTCCTGTACGCCAAATTGCCAAAACAAAATAGTGTTGCCAAGAGTTGATATATCGATAACGTGAAATAACTTGTTTTTGTTGGTTTTTTATGCTATAAATGACTCTTAATAAACTGTATGTTTTATTTAATCTTGTGCCGTCTTCCACTCTTTTTTATATATGTACTTTGTACATATAAACATAAATAAAAAACAAACAATAACAATAAAATAGTAGTAAACATTAGCACTACTCTCCATCCTAATGACGACACTGTCGCGACTGGACGACAACGGCGTAACTGACCTTCCCTTTTGAAACATTCTTAGAATGTTGTGTATCGATTTCAAAATCGATCTAACTGAAATATACAGACATCGATTCATAAAATTTTATGTGTCGGGGAAGGCGTAGGCCAAGTGACGCACAGAAGAAAAGTCTTACACTCTTATGACAATGGGGATTTGATATGATGCTGATGCTGCTAGATTATTTTGAGACTGAGAAAGAAAATGGCACAACACAAAATGAAAAATTGCTCTTCACACCCTAAGTAAAAAAACATTAATTGTAATTTTGTATTATTATTAAAAAAAGGTACATAATTATTCATTAATCAACAATTGTATATAATTATTCGCACTAGGTAAATCAGCCTTATAATACTAAAATCTTGGTCATGGAATAAATAAACATATTTGTTCACCAATCAATCAAAAATTCAATTCATCAATCAAAAATCAAAATTCATCATCATCGACGCTTTCCAAAATCCGAATGAGTTCTGAGGAATCGTTCATGTTGCATTGCTCTACTTTTCTCGGTAATCACTTATGACGTCATCAGGGTGTCGTCTATCCTTGATCACGGTGCCCAGTGAACTGATTTTCGATGACTCGCTAAAGATGCGCTAGAGTTGAGATATTAGATTTATTATGCGAAGATAATCTGATAACATTTTTTTATTCATGTAGCTAATTATAGTTTTATGTTTATAACCTTTAATTTTATTCAAATATCAATAATAATAGAGAAAAAAAAACACCATTGAGCTGAATTTTGGATAGTTTTCAAGAAATCTATGCCTCCCGCGTTTGATACTAGCGGTCAACCATAGACGACTTTGGCGTGCTGGACATAGTATTTGCTTAGATAAAAATCCATTTTTATTAGTTCAATGTTTCTTAGTACTTGTGGCTCTAGAAGACTTGTTTTTTATACTCACATGTTGCTGGGTTATTCCTATTTTGAGGAGTGTAGAATTAAAATACCTGTAATAATTTTCCAATATCTATATTTCATATTTTTCGGAGCCGGGTTTTTTGTCAACTATAGACGTCGTTGGCGCTCAGGGCCCGCAGGTGTTGGTCAAGTATAGGCGACTTTGGCGCTCAAAAGGTTAAAGGATTCATGGTAAATCAGCTGGAAACTAACTTGTTTCGTTATCATAACATGATTCTATTTTAAATGTGTTGTTCTAAACAGACAAGAATAACTTAACCGATCTTCTTTAAAAACAGATAAGAATAACAGTTCTTATCTGTTTTCAAAGAAGATTGGTTAAGATTAACAGTTAAATTGTGCCGTAGCATTTGTTACTCTCTAAAGAATTCATTAGAAATCAGCTAGTAATTCGCTTGTTTAATTATCGTAACATCATAATTATTTAAAAATTATATTAGCACTGTAATGATGACACCGTAAATAATCAATCGAAAAAGAGAATCGATTTTTTTAAATGTGTTTTGTGATTGGCAACACTTTTTTTTTTATTCACAAACTAATGACATAATGATTTACCTAATTTTTATTATTATGTTTCCGGTACTTTTAATTTGTGCAAAAATATTCCCATTGTTTGAGGATAAATGAATACCGCGATTAATAACCATAAATAAAGATATAATTTTTTAACAAATTCACATTGTTGGGCGTTCCATGGCCGAAAATGGGCGTCCCCCTTTTCATCATCAATTTTTTAACTCTTATGCCTGGTTTTGATAATTTAAAACACTTTCCTATCCTTATCTTTTTGTAAAACAAACAGTATTATCCTTTTTAATAACCGTTAATTTTTTTTATTTTATGTCATCCCATTCATTTGTAATATAATTATACTGTTGTTACTAGAGATGGGCCGAATATTCGTTTTATATTCGGTGGTTGCGCGGAAAACCATTCGTATTTATTTATATTTGACGGTAGGCTTGCCAAATCGTTTATCCCTTTCCAAACGATATCATTCATACCCTCCTATCGACACATCGGGATGGTGGGGTGGGAAGGGAAAGAAGATGATTCTAGAATATTACGCGATCATCGCAACCGAAGGAATAAAAAGGCACACAGGAAAATTTATTTTCTCCTAATCAAGCAGGATTCCTTTCATAGATTTGGCAAATAATAGTTCGTTTTAGGGAAGAGCGAGTGCATTGTGTGGGAAACCGCGTGTTATAGTTATTTTGTTACATTTTGGGTAAACGAAGAAGCATTTCGCATATACAGTCCACTTTGGTTAATATCTCGCGTAATAGGTTTAAGGTTCGACCGGGGAATTAGACTTCAGTAACCTTAGGCTCGTCGCTCCACCATTCGGTATTCGGCCTATTCGGCAGCTTTACCTAATATTCGTATTCGGCCGAATATTCGGCTAAATCACCGTACATTTGTTTTCATAATCTCCAATGTATTGAAATGTACGAGTGAATAATGTGATGCCTTTTACTGTTGAAAGTGTATTTTATTTATAGGTTAAATCTACTTACTCTAGAGTACTTCAAATGCATAAATCTATACATTTATGTTTTTGAGGCACTGTAGATTTATTTCCGATTATGGCAAATAGAAACTCGACAAAATGTTTTTGGAATCAATCAAAGAAACATTACATTACATTAGTACAATTCACTTTACTTTGGTCGTCAGTTTCTCTAAATTAAGTCCAAATATCTCCTGTTGCTCATTTTTATCATGTAATAATCAATTTTCACTAAGAATAAAACAACGAAATACTTTTTTTATCACAAGAATAGTCAAAACATAAGCATGTACTAGAAAAAGTGGTACTAGAACTAGATGATGCACACAGAGTACTTTTTTATATACAGGAAATAATGCAATAACTGTCAGGTGTGGCGGTGAGCGAGAGGCAGGGTCCAGCGCTAATCCCGTGCGCTTTACGGTAACAAGTTTCGACATAAAATGGTTAGGTCCCGAGGTTACCCTGCCGAATAATGTTCGGCCGAATATTCGGTTCGGTAAAAATTTTACCGAACATTCGGCCGAATATTCGTATTCGGTGAAATCCATATTCGGCCCATCCCTAGTTTTTACATGCACCTCGTACGCTCCCGCCGGACAAGGTGTTCTGCCCGGGGAGCGGCCAATGTTCCGTGTGGTAGTACGGAGCTATTCTAATACGTACTGTCTTTACTTCATAACTTTGATTTTGATGTGTTTCATTTGTAGCGCGGAGATAGCGTCGCCACATGCGCCTTCTACAGTCAAACGTAAATACCCACTGACCACAGTTGACTTACCATCACGTTGACTGTATGCTAGTTTGATTTCTCTAAAGTTAGCTTAGTGATCTTGACCAATTACCATTTTATTGTTCGCCAACACTTGAAAGTCAGTGATCTGGAAATGATCTGAGCAAATGACACTGTTTCTTGTGACCAAAGCCAGGTAAGCCTGTTGCTACAAAAGTACTTCCATGTATATTTTGAACTCTGATCTTTAGGAAACCTGCGTAGAAATAAAAGCTAACTCACTGCGCCACTGCGTCGTCTAACTATCTAACCAAAAATTGGCGTTATATCGCTAATGTTGGCTCCGACAGACTGAATTAAGATATTTATTGCGTGATTAGGTGCAGGCGTTATTCATTTTCTTGCTATTTCTCAGCACCAACGATTAGAAAACTGTTGAAATGAGAGAGTTAGAGACTAATGAACTGTCTTGTGGCAGTGTTAAAAAATTTATAATTTCTTGTAATGCACATAATACGTACACTGCTGGAGTGTCCCGTTTGTTTTCCGAACTAAGCTGACGCAGTGTGTTTAAATAAATATAAAAAGTATATCTAAATAATAATAAAAACTGTTATTTCCGTGAAAAATATATAACTCTTCAGCACTCATGTCTCTAGGAAAGATAGATGTCGCTCGTAATATGGACTTTCAATTTCATAAATTAAAACAAACGTACGTTTAAATTCAAATTCAGGTTGAACTTTGATCCCTTGGGTACCACAGTTTCCGATATCCTCCACAAGATGACGCTAAACTGTAAAAATGCGGCAAGGAAATTACTAAAAAGATTTTCTAATTTGTGTAATTTGTGAAAAATATTATTATTAATATTGCACCTGTTTCTCGTATCAACATTTTGCTTTAGTGACGCATGACAGAAAGAAAAATTATAAATGTCATACATGCCTTTCGCCTTCATGTAATAAACAAACATCCCCAAAATCCACGACCATATCGCCAGAACATCAGGATTATGTTACCAAACGTAATAAATATAAATTTTACGTACATACGGCTAACTCCTTTAAAGAACTATCAGATGAAGAAACAGAAGATGATTTCTCGTCCCTGACTTCAAACCCAATTAATACCTTAAACAGATGCTATACACAAATAAAACGAAATCCAAATTATAAAATATAAGAATTAAAAGAGAAAACTCACAAGTTAGAACAAAAACTGGAAATAGCAGAAAATGAAATTGAAAATTCTGTATCGGAAAATCAGATGCTCACTAAACGAATTTCCTAATATGAATTAAAAATCAAACAGTTAACTTATATATGCAAATCAACGACTAAAAAAGCGTTAAAAAAGGCAAAAAAGTTTAACAAAAATGAAGATAGATTTTTCTCAAATTGAGGAAAATATTAATCGCCACAAAAGAGATTCAACTTAACATGTTAGCACATCAGTGCCATCTACCTCAAAAACAAATAACTTTAATCAAACACAACGACAAATCGATGAAAACTCTAACTCTAACAGTATTCGCGAAACACCGATAGATGGCAGTAATACACACAAACAGAATAAAAATATTATATTTTATATTTTTGTTAGTGGTTTTATCTCTAATAATTGCCACACTTCGTAAAGAAAGCATACTTCTACTCCATCATCATCATCAGTTCGCAACAATCTACTGCTGGTAATAAGCCTCCTTCGTTGCATAAAGGATTTTGCTTAAGTATCACGCTTGACAAGTGAAACTATTATTATTACAATTTTATTTTACGCATGGTGTTAAGATGTACCATGTAGTGGCGGTGCAAGAATATTTAATACCCCATCATCACGTGGGGTCGTAGAGGCGAAAGAGGAAATCAAATCAGGAGACGGGCAGTTGCATCTTCCTAATTGTGACAACATAAAAATCTGCGGATGCCGACCCGCTTGCCCAGCGTGGCAACTATGGCAAATATTCCCCTGTGAGGCAAACTAAGGGAGAAGCCTATCTTCAGCTGTGGACTTAATATATATTTTATTATATTTTTTATGCTAGTTCAGTTCTTATTTAAAAGCCGGCAACAAAATATTGGTAAGTAGTATGCTTTATATTGTTACTTGTAAAATAATAATTTTACTTTATTAAATTTCAAATAATAAATACCTATTACCAAAGACTGTTACTAAAGTTTTTAAAAATCTTTTAATTAGTGACATTTTTTGTTTTGTTTTTATTTTGCCAGTACCTATAAAATATATTTATGCGTTATTTATGCTTTATGCTTGTGAGTTTTGCTCAAGACACCGGAAGAATAATAGTGTTGTGGAAATGTTACTGTAATTTATGAAGAGTCGGTATGCGTTTAGTTGCTGCAGTCTAATATTAAAAATTATAGGGGTATTCTTTCTTTTATGTTTTATGGTGTATTTTATTGTAGCTACTACATTAATATTATATTTTTTCCTTCTATCTGTAGGAAATAATATTATTTTATTACGTTTCCCATAGTTATTCTGACGAAATCTTTATATATGTATATATGTATACACATTAATCAGGTATATACGAAATATATATTACCTTAATGTGTTTCGTATCGTGACTGCAGAGAACCGGGGCTCCTTTTTGCTGGAAATGAAACATTTTAGATGTAAAGAGGATTGGAGCACTGTGCGCTCGTACGGCAGTCACCCTTATTTAAACAAAAAAAAACGGCAATGGATTTTTGAGCTGCAACCACATAGCATTTTATATAAAGGAATAAACAAAAAATAAACAAAAAATAAATTATCATTTTTGGGGCGCTTTTAGAAAATTGAGGCAAATCTCAGATTTTTTAAATTTTACTGAATGAGCGTACATTTCTACGTTGATATTCGTAAAATGACGCAGAGTTGGGAGCGCTGAAGTGAAATGAAGTCATGCACGAAAATATGTTTCCCTGTAGAGCTGCACTTGCTAATTGGATTAAAATTGGATTAGCGATCTATCTTTTGCAATGTCCCGGTGTAGTACAGGTTAAAGGTTGGTTTTTATTTTTAATATATCTAAATCTATATCTATAATAAATCTATATAACCACCCGTTACTTGCGACAAACGAGCCGCCGTCACCTAATTTTTTATTTAACTGTAATGCTTTTTCACAAAGCAAAGGGCCAGATATCATTTGCCCAGTTGGTCGTTTTTGTAAAAACCAACAATACAAAGCGTCTTCTAATTGCCAATTTACTCGCGGACAGAGGTCCTTATGTCCGGGACGGGGGTTTGTTAGCGCCTGATAGTAGATCGTCTTATCTCAAGCGGTGTGAAGCGACGATTAGTGAGGTGCGGGAGGGGGGAGGCTAGCTGCATTTGTGCGCGCGGTCGGTCACCCCTAAAGTTGGGCGTTATAACATACAAAAGATAATATATTTCATTATATATTTTTAATCTTACAGCACATTAGAATAATGAACCATTGACTGTTATAATATTATATTCATTGTCGTTAGAAAGCGTCATCTGTTTACGTTTACGGTCCAACCGTCGCGTCGGCCGAGACAATGGGAGTCAATAAAATACTACCTACATTCATTATGCCATCCACCACCATCACATGAACCGTAAAGCAGTGTTTCCAGTACATACATACACCCGTGTCAGGAAATGCGCTCAGGATGCTAATGGAACTGGCTGTCCGGAATGCCTCACAGCGTATATTATATAGGCTCTCTATATCCTTCAGATTTGCACCACAACAGAGCAAGCACTGCTATTTGGCAGAAGTAGGTCAGAGGTTGTTACTACCCACAACGACTTCTGGGCCGAAAAGGAGATCACCTAGTAGTATCCTAAAAACTTTTATTGTCACGCGCGTATGTGTTATATGAATAAACTAGCTGTTCCCCGCGACTTCACCCGCGTGGAATCCATTACGTTTGCATTATTATTTTTCTTAAATAAAAGAAGCCTAAATTACTCCTTACAATTATTAGCTATTTTCCAGTAAAAGTTCCTTCAAAATTAGTTCTACCATTTCAGACATTAGCTAAAACAAACAGACGGACAAAATTTTATAAATTCTTTTTCTTTATAAATTCCGTATATACTTTCTATGCATTTAGTAAAACACAGTTATTTTGACGTTACAAACAGACACATCCATTTTATTTTGTTCTATTCGTCTATATATATTTCGTTATTCTATATATATATTACTATATTTCGTTTTATTTTGTCTTATAATGCCAAAGATAGACAAGTGACTACGTAAAATACATTTGGTCCAAACGTCTTAATTTCAGGATGACTGACCACTTTCTTTGTAATATCGGTAGGCAAATTATGCCCCCCCCCCCCTACTATACAGACTTCTTAAGCCAATACAACTTCTTAAGCCAACAAAAAACCACCTCAGACACTGATATATTTTGTTGCATGCGTATGTTACTGGTGTCGGCATCTGTTGGTATAATGTCATCATCTGTTTTTAGTCCAAGATCTCCACTACTCATGTTCAAATTGTTTTCTTGTATATTTTTTTGTATTTTCCTCTATTAGAAAATAAGCTTTTTTTTTCTTGTAATGAACATGTACAAATTTATTTTAACTGCAGAATTTTCCGTCCATGTGTATTAATTTGCTGTTTAAGATTACTGTTTTCCGAGTTTAAATTATCTATTTCAGCATGCACTATTTAAAGTTGCTCCAGTAATTGATTGTAAAAAATAAACATTTGCTCTTTGTAGCACTCACAGTCCTCGTTATTTATCTGTGCAGTGAGTAAATCTGGTAAGGTTCTTGCCAGATATTCTGAGTTGGTCGATATAAATGACATGTTTGGCGATTCATTTAATTTTTTGGTATTTTGAGAACGAAACTACTCCATTTCAGTCTTTATTTTCTTTCTGTATAGTAATGTTATTCAATGCCCTCTCTCGCCTAATCACAGTACCATATTAGTATTATTATATCGATCAACTGTGCTAGTTTAGCTACACGTCAATAGATGTCGTAAAGTATTTTTGTTTAAGAATGAGTTGACCGGTTTTTGAATTTTGTATCTATTTATATTTATCACACACACTTTTCAAAAGTAGTAGTAAAGTAGTAGTAAAGTTGATCATATGTAGTAGTAATAGAAGTATCTTAAACCTATTTACATATTTCCACTTAACCTAACAAGAACGATTTGACATCATATGAACCATACAGCAGTGTTTCTAGTACATACACCAAACCTGTCAGAAAATGCCCTCAGGATGCAGGATGTCTTGTTATTTATTTTAATACATATTAAACAGCATTCTCTTATAATATCAGTGATAGACAAGCGACTACGTAAAACACATTTGCTCCAGACGTCCTGACGTCAGGATGACTGACAACTTTCTTTGTATTTTTTCTCCTTATTTAACAATTAGGTACCAATTGGGTACTTAAATTTTATATAACTCCACCATTGAATTTCTCTTATAGTCCAGAGGTTCTGACGTTCACCGAGTACTGCTGTCCTTTTTAAACAAAGAAGACAAATTGCAAATTGATAATTACTGAAGTCGGTGTTGAAACATAGCATATAGAGGAATTAGAGCCCTGACTTAAGAATTTAAATAATTTAAATCCTTTTGTGTCCAAAGTTGGTTTTTTACTTTTTTTGAAGGATAATTTTTACACCCTGTTTAAATAGAATAACTGTCCACGTACTCAAACGCTACTCAATTTTAAGATGCCCTTAAGTCACTTATTGTCTCGGTTATTTTAAAATAAATCAAAGTCACTGTGACACCCCTACCACAAGCTCAAGGTAACAAAACAAATGTCGCCTAAATAGTTCACTAAAACCTTCCTCTCCTAATCTGCAACCTTAGGGATAAATTTTTTTTTCAAAAATTTTATAGGAACACCACTGAAGAGTAACCTATATAATACATGAAGCCCTCTCCATTTTTTGAATTTGGCTAACAAAATGTGTTCCCCTCGGAACATTTTGATAAATACCTCACATTCTGCAATTTTTTTACTTTATAATTAAAAACATATTTTATACTATTGTAATTTGAGTGCGAAAAACGTAGCAGTATCATCATCATCGTCATCATCATGACAGCCTATCAAAGCCACCTAAACAGGCTTTCCCCATAGATTGTCTCATAAGAATATCATCCACGGGAAGATATGGATAGTGGATTCTCTTACGATAGTAATATAAACCTCAAATTGTGAGCTTAATATAATCAAATCTTGGCTGAGTTTCAAAATCAATGCCTAATATCATTTAGTTTTGACTGCAATGGAAACAGTAGTTCTTCCATTCAGTATATATATAGGCAATTTCGTGAATATTTCAGCTTTAGCAATATTTTGGTATGACAAAAGCATTTGATATGTAGTAACCTTCACTGTTTAGTGTTAGCTGATGGCTTGGTGTTTATAGGAATTTAGACTAGAGCAGTGCCAGCATCATAAATTGTAAATAAAGGTTTTTAATAACGAATTAAAATAAAAACTGCGCTTGTCGTGCGTGGCAACTATGGCAACTATCCCTCTCATAACGCAATCTATAGAGAGGCCTGTGTTCAGCAGTACACTTTAATAGACTGTGACGGTAAAGAAATCTTAATTTAATACAAATTCTACGGTGTTATGCAGGAATGTTTCATACTTGAAAATACACTGAAAGAAGAGAAAATGACAATTCTAAACTATTCTTTAAGTGAAAAAGAATTTGCTTTGGGTTTGCATCATTTTCACCAATACATAATATTACCAAATCTTTTTCTGATATGTCCAAATTATAGCATGGTTTCAATGACTCATTACACTTAGCAAACGGTTTTATAAAGGAATATATTTTGTATTTTTCGCATTTATTTGTATCCCTCGAAATTGTTAGTTTTTTACAAAGACCCATGTACTGCAGTTCTCCAATAATAAATATTCTTCAGATGTTTTGTACATTAATATTTACTAAGTTCTTAGTGCCATCTTGTGGTTGATTATGGCTGGAGTTATACATTGACATTTCTTGTGTATCAACGCCACAACCTTGTGCATTTTGAGTTTCTGGAACCACCTCAGACACTGATATATTTTGTTGTTGTATGCGTATGTTACTGTTGTCGCCATCTGTTGATATAATGTCATCACCTGTTTTTAGTCAAAGATTTCCACTACTCATGTTCAAATTGCTTTCTTGTAGATTTTCTTTGTATTTCCTTCGTTATTAGAGAATAAGTGATTTTTTAACTTGTGGTAATTTTAATATTTGCTTTTTGTAGCACTCACAGTCCTCGTTATATAACTGTGCAATAGATAAATCTGGTAAGTTTCTTGCCAGATATTAATTTATTGGTCTTTTGAGAACGAAAGGTAACATTTTGGTACTCCACTTCAGTCTTTATTAATTTCAAGTCTTTATTTTCTTTCTGTATAGTAATGTTATTAAATGCCCTCTTTCGGCTAATCACATTACCATATTAGTATTATAATATCGATCAACTGTGCTTGTTTAGCAACACGTCGATAGATGTCGTAAACTAATTTTGTTTACGAATGAGTTGACCGGTTTTTGAATTATGTAACGATTTAAATTTACCACACACACTTTTCAAAAGATTATTTTTGAAATTTTTATGCACTGAAAAACTATTTTATTCACTATAAACTGTTGTCCGTAGGGATTTACAAAACTTTTAAGCACTTTTAGAATTAAAAACTCTTTAATAATTCTTATGTCGAATTGATGTTCAAGTCACTTAATACACTTGTAATAGTGGAGACGAACTGTCACCACCAGTCACTAGACTACTTGATGTATGCCTTTGTACTTTGCATTTTTGGCATTGAATGCATTGCTTCGCCCAGTTGCCAACATCCGCTTGCATTGCAGGCCAAAAGAATTTTTCAGTGATGAGTTTTCTTGTTGTTCTAACACCTGGATGACTAATGTTGTGCAGTGTATTGAAGACTTCGCGACGACATTCTTCTGGTATGTATGGTCGCATGGTTGTCGTTGAGGCTTCACAGTATATTGGTAGATGCGTCATTGGCATTGTAACTTGCTTGATGGACAAGTTACCTTGCTTCGCTAGATGTTTTATGTTGTCACTATCTCTGTCTTGTGCTGCGGCGATCTTATGATAGTCGATTGATGTAGGGCACGTTACACTGTCGATTGGTACGCGACTGAGTGCGTCGGCAACTATGTTGTCCTTTCCACTGATGTGACGTATGTCGGTCGTGAATTCACTTATGAAAATAAGTTGTCTTGCTCTTCGTGGTGTTTCCGATAGTGATGGTTTCTTTGGAAGTACATATGTTAATGGCTTGTGGTCGGTAAAAACGATCAGGTTTCGACCCTCGAACGTTTTTCTGAAGTGCTTGATAGCCATGTAAATAGCGAGTAGCTCTCGGTCGAATGTACTGTAGTTACGTTGAGTATCGGAGAACTTCTTCGAAAAATATCCAAGTGGTTGCCATTTCCCATTGCTGTATTGTTGGAGAACTGCTCCTGCTGAGAGATCGGATGCGTCGCTGAAGATAGCAAGGGTTGCTTCGTGTGATGGGTGAGCGAGTAAAGCTGCATTTTGGATCGCAATTTTACAAGCTTCAAATGCCTTCGTGGCTTCATCGTTCCATTCGATTGACGTTTTATCTTTTTTCTTCGTGTTGTGAAGGTAGGCGTGAAGTGATGCTTGGATTTCAGCGGCTTTAGGTATGTGTTCTCTGTAAAAATTTATCATCCCAAGAAAACGCCTTAGCTCTTCGATAGTTTTAGGTTTTGCATAATCGATGATTGCTCTGACTTTTTCGGCAGGCGGTTTTATTCCTTCCTTGCTGACGGTGAAACCAAGAAATTGAACTTCTTGCTGTCCAAATATGCATTTCGAAGGGTTGATTGTGATTCCGTTGTCTTCTAATCGCTGTAGCACGGTGCGTAGATGGGTTTCGTGCGTTTCTTTATCAGGGCTTGCAACAAGGAGATCATCAATAAATGCGAAAACGAAATCCAGTCCATGAAGTACTTCGTGTATGAATCTTTGGAAAGTTTGACCTCCGTTCTTTAATCCTGGGATCATTCTTGGGAATTCGAATAATCCCATTGGGGTAATTATTGCTGTCTTCTCTATGTCTTCATCGCGGACTCTTATTTGTTGGTAAACTCGGTTGAGATCGATGGTGGAGAATATAGTCTTGTCTGATAGTTGATGAGTGAAATCCCTGACTCGCGGTATTGGGTATCGGTCAGGAGTGGTAATAGAATTCAGTCTTCTGTAATCTCCACAAACTCGTAATTCTCCGTTCTTCTTCGGTACAATGTGAAGTGGTGATGACCAAGGGCTTTTGCTTGGACGGCATATTCCTTGCTCAATCATGTTTTCGAATTCCTTTCGAACTTGCTCGTATAGGTGTGGTGCGATTGGACGTGCACGACAATGAAGTGGTGGTCCATTGGTGTCGATGAAATGCTCAACGTCGTTCTTCGGTGTTAATTTCATTGAAGTTATTCTTGTGATACCAGGGTATTCTTCGAGGATCTTGTGATACGGTTGTTGCACATCTATGCTTCTTATTGTGGGCAGATTGGTTGCTTGTACAAAAGACTGAGATGCAAGATTGGTTTTCCCGTCGATGATTCTTCTATTTTTGATGTCGACGACCAACTGGTGATGTTGAAGAAAATCAGCACCGATGATTGGTTTGCTGACTTTAGCGACGATAAATCTCCATTTGAATGGTCGGCGTAGATTAAAATCAAGTTCCATTGTTTTTTCTCCATATGTAGGAATAACCGTATTGTTTGCTGCATAGAGTTGAAAATCTAGTGGCTTCAACTTCTGTCCTTGCTTCGGCGGTAACACTGAGATATTTGCTCCGGTGTCGATAAGGAAAGTAAGCTTGCTTTTTTTATCGGTGACGAAAAGACGGTAGGACTTTGCTGTTACGCTGGATCCCGTCGCATCGAGCGTACTAGTTAGTTTTCCGTGTTCGTATTTTCATTTTTGAATGTACACGGTCTGTGCATTTCTTGCCTCGACCCCCGAAACGTCGATGATAGTAGCAGTAAGGGGATCTTGATGTTGAGCTTATTCGACTTCTACTTGCAGAGCGGTTGCGACGAAAAAGGTGATCTTCGGTGTTGCTGATTGCGCTGGTTGTACTGTTGCTGGTAAAAGGTATGATGCTGGGAAGCCTTGAGTGCAGCGACTTCGAATGATAGCTTCCGAATTTCCTCGACAATTGATGTATATGTGTTCACCTTTTGCTCCATAATGACGGCTTGATTACACTGATTTTATATATACTGAAGTCTTCCTTCTCGGTGTTCGTACGGGTTTCCTTCGCGGTGTTCGTGCAATAGTAGTGGTACGTCGCAGGGTGTTCCTTCTTGGTGTTCGTACCGGATCTTCCCCCTCGGTGTTCGTACGGAGTCACCACTGTAATAGTGGAGACGAACTGTCCACTATTAACAGACTCCGAGTGGTTTTCTTTAAGGTGGAGAAATGAAACTACTGTTTATGTTTATGAATGTACTGTCGAATGGGATTCGGAATGGAATATATTTTGCATCAACCTTGCCTATATTTATATGGCTGGCTCACTATTGATTTGCCAATGGTAACAATTAATATTTTGCCTAGCCAATTATATTGCTTATTTTATGACCAATGAAAACTATTTAAAATATACAATTATCTACGTTTCGTTTCCCGGCGTGAGACTTGTTTGTTGTTCACGAAGCTACGTCGCTGGACCGGGCTATATAAGACATGCAGATCGGTGCGCACGCGTAGTCGGCGGGCGGCGGCGGTGTGGAATACAGCTCCGGAACAGCAAGAGGAAACGAACTGCGGCGTTGAAGAAACGGCTCACCATTGGTCGACGGATACGTGACGATAGCGGCGTGTGAAGTCGGTGTGGCGCTGAATGATATTTGCGGCTGCTTCTTGTTTCTTTATAAGAACGTCAAATTATCTATATACAGTCCGCAGTATCTCAGTAGCCAAGAATAATTAGGAAATAAAATGTTTTTTTATTTATTCTCGCCTTCCGCGTTATGGTAGCAGCGGAGTATATATTATTTATTCCCGTTTCGGTTTGATTAATCTGGCTGCTACACACTTATTATTAATTGGTGTTTTAGTTGTTATTATTGTAATAGTGGAGACGAACTGTCCAATATTAACAGACTCCGAGTGGTTTTCTTTAAGGTGGAAAAATGAAACTACTGTTTATGTTTATGAATGTACTGTCGAATGGGGATTCGGTATGGAATATATTTTGCATCAACCTTGCCTATATTTATATGGCTGGCTCACTATTGATTTGCCAATGGTAACAATTAATATTTTGCCTAGCCAATTATATTGCTTATTTTATGACCAATGAAAACTATTTAAAATATACAATTATCTACGTTTCGTTTCCCGGCGTGAGACTTGTTTGTTGTTCACGAAGCTACGTCGCTGGACCGGGCTATATAAGACATGCAGATCGGTGCGCACGCGTCATCATTCCGCCTGTGGCATCGCTTCCGAGCGGTTGCATCCAGGTAGTCCGCGCTTTCGTTCCTGTACGGTAGTGCTCCCCGCTCTCGCGCCCCCGCTGTCCCGCTCGCGCTGTACAGCGCCGACGCAGTGCTCAGTCCGCCGGCGGCACCGCTCTCGGACGGTCGCCTCCTGGTGGTCCGCGCTCCCGTACAGTACGGTAGTGCTGTCGCGCTCTCACGCGCCTCCGCTGTCCTGCTCACGCGGAACAGCGTCGAGGCTGCCGGTGAGTCACTTTTTTGCTACAGCTCTTGCCCCCCTGTCTTCGGGCAGGGAGGTCTGACTGACTTCCGCTTTTCATTTCATTCTTCATTTTCACCTGTCATTTCATTTCATTTTCATTATCATTTTTTTTTTTTTTTTTTGCACCCGTCCCACTGATGTCACTAGACATCCCCACTCCATCTAAACCAGCCTCTCGTTGTGCTCCAGTGCTGGCGAAGAAGCAAGTCCCGCCCCCTGTCTTCCTAAGAGACAAGGCAAAGTTCACCCAACTGTCTAAGACCTGCTACGACGCAGGCATCAAATACGATCATGCAGTCAACCTCGGGGAGGCAATCAAAATAATCCCTACCTCGATCGAGGACTTCCGCGCAATCACCCGGCTATTCACAGCCGAGCGCATCTCATACCACACTTACGCTCTCCCTGAAGAGCGTAAAGTCAGGGCCGTCATCCGAGGCGTCCCCTTTGAGTTCTCCAATGAGGAAATCCTCGAGGACCTTAATTCCCAAGGATTCCCAGTGGAAGCAGTGCACAAAATGCACAACCGTACGGGCAAGAGATACAACCTTGCCCTCGTAATCTTGTCCAACGTGCCGGAGGCTAAAGCTATCTTCCGGCAGGTGCGCACAGTGTGCGGCCTGTCAAGGGTGAAGGTAGAGCCCCCCACATAGGCCCGGTTTCCCGGCGCAGTGCCACCGCTGCCAACTTTACGGTCACGCGGCGGCCAACTGCTCCGCCCCACCCAGGTGTGTGAAGTGCCTGGAGCCACACAACACTAAAGAGTGTCCCCCGGCCCAAAGACGCCGAATCCCCGCCCGCCTGTGTCCTGTGCAACCAGACAGGACACCCGGCGAACTACAAGGGTTGCCCACGCGCACCTCAACCTCGCCCCAGTAGGAAAGCTCCACCGCCGGTGAATGACTGCACTTTCCCAGCCCTCCATCAACGGCCCCGTCAGGGCCCCTCTCAGCCTATCCAGGGCTTCTCTCGACCCTCTCAGGGTCCCCCTAGGCCCCCTCAGGGTCCCCCTAGGCCCCCCTCAGGGCATAATTCGGCCCCCCTCCGGGCTTCTCCAAGCCAATGCAGCCTCCAGTCTTTCCCTGGGGGCCCAAAAAGGCAGACCCACCGAGGACAACCTCGTACGCTCATGAAGCAGAGCCCACAATCGACGACTACAACACGCTATATTCCGCTATTAGGAATATCGACGTTAGGGAAATAACAGTTGTATCACGCAAACTGCGCGCGGCCAAGTCCCCCCAAGAACGTCTCCTCGTTCTTGCGGAGCACAATAACCTTTTGTTAGCGTTGTAAGTTAGGTTAACTTAATTAACTTAACTTCAATGACTGAGAGAATTAACCTACCTAGATCTCACGGTCGTATCAAACCTAAGGGTTTATCGCTTGTATCATTTAATATTCGCGGCTTGCGAAATAACCTCCCAGAGCTCAAGCTCTTTCTTCGGAATCGTGAAGTCGATTTCCTCCTCCTACAGGAAACTAATCTCAAAGCTAAGGACACTAGAGGCCTTTCTATTAAAAACTTCTCTCTTCTTCGTAACGACAGACCCGACCGCCGAGGCGGCGGAACGGCCATCTATTACAAGAAGACACTTCATTGCTCGCCCATTTCTACTCCGCAGCTTACCAACATGGAAGCCACGGTATGCAGGCTAGCTATGACTGGACATCAGTCCATCCTCATAGCCTCCTGTTACATCCCTTCAGGAACCTATCCCCTCAAAAAGGATTTTGAGGCCATTTTATCTTTAGGCAACTCAGTCATTATGTTTGGAGATTTTAACTCCAAGCATACTGAATGGACATGCCGCACTACGTCCCCTAGTGGCAAGATACTGCTCGATATCACGCAGTCTCTTGATATTACCGTCCATAGTCCTCTCGGTGTTACTCACTTCCCCGATAACACCGATCACGCCCCCGATGTGTTAGATTTTGCGTTACTCCAAGGAGTTTCTCTCAACCTCGGAGCAATCGAGACACTAGACGATCTAGGATCAGATCACCGACCGGTCTCCCTCATTCTTGGCCATCAGCCACCTCCCCCAACACACACGAAAACCTTCACTAACTGGAAGGGATTCAAAGAGTCCCTAGCTAAAGCTCTGGACTCACAGGACTCTACCATCTCCCTATCGTCGGACTTAGATAGTCCCGAAAAAATCGACACCGCGGTCGACTCACTCTCCACCCTTATTAAATCCTCCCTTAAGGAGAACGAAAGGGTCGTCCCGGTTGCTAACAATAGTGGGCTTCCCCTACATATTAGCAACCTAATAAAAGCCAAAAAAGCTGCTTTCCGGAGAGCAGCAAAATATCCCACCCCCGAATATAGGCGCGCGGCCAATCGTCTTCAACGAAAACTCCGCTTCCGCCTCTCTGAATTTCAAGATCTCGAAAAGAGTAAGCTCATGGAGAATATCTCTCCATCTCACACAGCGTACTATCAGATGGCTAGAGCCCTCCGCATAGACGCTATCACCCACACTCCCCCTCTCTCCCGTCCCGACGGCACGGTTGCCTTCGAGGACGAGGAAAAGGCTGAGTGCTTTGCAGATAGCATTGCCGCTCAATGCTCTCCCAGTTCTCAACCCGTCGACCCCTCACACGTCCAGGCAGTGGAGGATGAGGTCCGCCGCCGGAGCTCACCCCCCACGGCCTCTGAACCTATCTCTGTGTCCAATGATGAGATCTCATCCCTCATCAAAGGACTTAAGCCTAAAAAGGCTCCGGGCGCGGATGGCATCTCCAACCAAGCCCTAAAACACTTTCCCGAGCAGGTGTTAACCTTTTTATCTATTATCTTCAACGCCTGCTTCAACCTTAGTTATTTTCCCACTACGTGGAAAGAGGCTACTGTGATTGGAATTCCCAAGCCAGGCAAGCCTCTCAACCTCCCCCTCCAGCCATCGCCCCATTAGCCTCCTCAAGGCAATGGGCAAGCTCTTCGAAAGAGTCATCCAAAGTCGTATGAGGCGCTACCTGTTTCCCACAGACGGCGACCCTCTTATCATTCCCCATCAATTCGGCTTCCGAGCCAAACACTCATGTCCCCAACAAGTTCACCGCATTGTGGAATATATCCTCAGCGGTTTCTATCCTCGTCGTCATAAGACCATCGCGGTCTTTTTCGATATAGCCAAAGCTTTCGATAGAGTCTGGCACACAGGCCTTATCTACAAGCTCTATAAAATAGGTCTCCCCGATCGTCTAGTTCGTCTCGTGGCCTCCTATTTAAAACATCGTACCTTTCGTTTCAGACACGAAGGCACGCTCTCTTCACAGCGAACTATCAAGGCTGGTGTCCCTCAGGGCTCAGTACTTGCTCCTCTGCTGTACATCATATTCACCAACGACATTCCCATCCCGTCGAAAGGTGTTCAACTCTCCCTCTTTGCAGACGACACTGCCATCTACTGCAAAGGTGTCTCACTACCCTTCATACGGAACAAGATCCAAAAGTCAGTTGATGACCTAGGAGCT
This sequence comes from Parnassius apollo, assembly GCA_907164705.1. Taxonomy (NCBI): domain Eukaryota; kingdom Metazoa; phylum Arthropoda; class Insecta; order Lepidoptera; family Papilionidae; genus Parnassius; species Parnassius apollo. Next base: position 13,371,339 of record CAJQZP010001707.1, read on the forward strand.
TGGTTCAAAAAATGGCGCATCGATGTGAACCCGGAGAAGAGCTCCGCCGTTCACTTCGATTATAAACGACGCCGTCTCAAAAACACTCCACCAATACGTATGCTAGGGACCCCTGTCCCCTGGCATACGTCCGCCAAATATTTAGGTGTCACTCTAGACACAGGGCTCACTTTCAAGCCCCACGTCAAAAGAGTAACCCGTCACGCACGTTTTTATCTGAGTAGGCTCAACAGTATGTTGGGCCGACACAGTAAAATGTCCCTTCGAAACAAGCGTACACTCTATAAGGTATGTATACGACCAGTCATGTCCTACGCGGGCCCCGTCTTTGCCCACGCAAACCCTAACATTTTAAATGAACTCCAAATAGTTCAGAACCTATTCTGTCGTCGAGCTGCGAACGCACCGTGGTACGTCCGCAATGCCGACCTTCATCGGGACTTAGAGCTCCCAACAATTCAACAATTTTTTAAAAACTCTCTGAGAACTTCTTCAAAGCCTCAGAGTCGCACCCAAACCACTTAATTCGTGAGGCAGCTTCTTATGCAGCCCCACCCCCCTCTCGCTATCGTGTCCGCAGGCCGAGAAACTCTCTCTCGGACCCGCCTAATAAACTTTCAAACGACCTGAACTGTCTCCTGGCAGCTCAGGCCAACTCTAATTAAATAAAATTATTGTAATATCTGACATTAATTTGCCTTCGTAGGCACTCCCTCAGCGGCACTTAGCCGCCTGCGCCCTCTTTTCCCAAAAGAGGGTCGCTCATGATAAGGCACAATAGAGCTTAATCAGCCGGTTGCCTGTCCCTAAAGGCGGTTTTTAGGGGGTATCACTTAGGGTCCCCGGTAGGACAGTGAGTCCCCCATAACCACGATAGACCGGCTATCGTGGTATGCGTAATGCATTTTCCGCCTCCCTACGTACAGGGTAGCCCTTTAATTGCTTCGGGCGCAAAAAAAAAAAAAAAAAAAAAAAAATGCGCACGCGTAGTCGGCGGGCGGCGGCGGTGTGGAATACAGCTCCGGAACAGCAAGAGGAAACGAACTGCGGCGTTGAAGAAACGGCTCACCATTGGTCGACGGATACGTGACGATAGCGGCGTGTGAAGTCGGTGTGGCGCTGAATGATATTTGCGGCTGCTTCTTGTTTCTTTATAAGAACGTCAATTTATCTATATACAGTCCGCAGTATCTCAGTAGCCAAGAATAATTAGGAAATAAAATGTTTTTTTTTATTTATTCTCGCCTTCCGCGTTATGGTAGCAGCGGAGTATATCTTATTTATTCCCGTTTAGGTTTGATTAATCTGGCTGCTACATCACTCTCCCCCCAGCGAAAGCGTACCGGAGGCTTGACGACTCGCCCGTATTTCGTAGTTTTTAAAATAGGTTTCAACTGGGTTGATGTAGATGATGAAGTTTCAAGCTTCCTCGCTGGTGGTTTTGATGATGATGATGAATCCTCTGCAGTATCCTCGTTAATAATATAGGCAGGCTTTAGTCGGTCGATCGATATAATCGTAGATTTCCTTCCGGGTATTTGTAGTTTAAAAGTCTTGCTATTTCTCTCTAATACTTTATACGGTCCATCGTAGGTAGGTTGAAATTGTTTTTTCATTGCGTCGTTTCTTACAAAAACTTGTTTGCATGTTTTCAAATCTTGGTGAATGAATACTGATTTATTATTTCTGTGTGATTGCATTTCGGTGCATTTCAACGATAAGGCTTTGTTAATTGATTCTCGAAGTTTAGTTACGAAATCGTAATCCATTTCTTGTTTGTTTGACGATGCTGAACTGAAGAAGTCACACGGCAGCCTTATGCTGCAGCCGTAGGTTAGCTGAGCGGCGCTAAGACTAGTGTCTGCACGCGGTGTTGCTCGTAGTCCGAGTAGCACTGTAGGTAGCTCATCAATCCACTTTGTATGTTGAGATAAACGAGTTTTGAGTGCAGTCTTTAATGTACGATGCCATCGTTCGATTATTCCGTTTGACTGAGGATGGTATGCTGTTGTACGCGTCTTCTGTATTCCCATAGTTTGAAGAAGTTTGAGGAATAGGTTGCTTTCGAAATTCCTTCCTTGATCCGTTGTGATGTTTTTAGGTGATCCGAAACGAGTAATCCAATTTTCATAAATTATCTTCGCGACGGATTCGGCTGAAGTATCATCGGTAGGTATTGCTTCTGGCCATCTTGTTGTTCTGTCGATCATTGTTACGAGATAACGATGTCCTTGCGGTGAAGTAGGTAATGGTCCAACGATGTCAACGTGCAAGTGTTCGAATCTCTCCGTGGGTGGAAATGTAGCTAGACTACTTGATGTATGCCTTTGTACTTTGCATTTTTGGCATTGAATGCATTGCTTCGCCCAGTTGCCAACATCCGCTTGCATTGCAGGCCAAAAGAATTTTTCAGTGATGAGTTTTCTTGTTGTTCTAACACCTGGATGACTAATGTTGTGCAGTGTATTGAAGACTTCGCGACGACATTCTTCTGGTATGTATGGTCGCATGGTTGTCGTTGAGGCTTCACAGTATATTGGTAGATGCGTCATTGGCATTGTAACTTGCTTGATGGACAAGTTACCTTGCTTCGCTAGATGTTTTATGTTGTCACTATCTCTGTCTTGTGCTGCGGCGATCTTATGATAGTCGATTGATGTAGGGCACGTTACACTGTCGATTGGTACGCGACTGAGTGCGTCGGCAACTATGTTGTCCTTTCCACTGATGTGACGTATGTCGGTCGTGAATTCACTTATGAAAATAAGTTGTCTTGCTCTTCGTGGTGTTTCCGATAGTGATGGTTTCTTTGGAAGTACATATGTTAATGGCTTGTGGTCGGTAAAAACGATCAGGTTTCGACCCTCGAACGTTTTTCTGAAGTGCTTGATAGCCATGTAAATAGCGAGTAGCTCTCGGTCGAATGTACTGTAATTACGTTGAGTATCGGAGAACTTCTTCGAAAAATATCCAAGTGGTTGCCATTTCCCATTGCTGTATTGTTGGAGAACTGCTCCTGCTGAGAGATCGGATGCGTCGCTGAAGATAGCAAGGGTTGCTTCGTGTGATGGGTGAGCGAGTAAAGCTGCATTTTGGATCGCAATTTTACAAGCTTCAAATGCCTTCGTGGCTTCATCGTTCCATTCGATTGACGTTTTATCTTTTTTCTTCGTGTTGTGAAGGTAGGCGTGAAGTGGTGCTTGGATTTCAGCGGCTTTAGGTATGTGTTCTCTGTAAAAATTTATCATCCCGAGAAAACGCCTTAGCTCTTCGATAGTTTTAGGTTTTGCATAATCGATGATTGCTCTGACTTTTTCGGCAGGCGGTTTTATTCCTTCCTTGCTGACGGTGAAACCAAGAAATTGAACTTCTTGCTGTCCAAATATGCATTTCGAAGGGTTGATTGTGATTCCGTTGTCTTCTAATCGCTGTAGCACGGTGCGTAGATGGGTTTCGTGCGTTTCTTTATCAGGGCTCGCAACAAGGAGATCATCAATAAATGCGAAAACGAAATCCAGTCCATGAAGTACTTCGTGTATGAATCTTTGGAAAGTTTGACCTCCGTTCTTTAATCCTGGGATCATTCTTGGGAATTCGAATAATCCCATTGGGGTAATTATTGCTGTCTTCTCTATGTCTTCATCGCGGACTCTTATTTGTTGGTAAGCTCGGTTGAGATCGATGGTGGAGAATATAGTCTTGTCTGATAGTTGATGAGTGAAATCCCTGACTCGCGGTATTGGGTAGCGGTCAGGAGTGGTAATAGAATTCAGTCTTCTGTAATCTCCACAAACTCGTAATTCTCCGTTCTTCTTCGGTACAATGTGAAGTGGTGATGACCAAGGGCTTTTGCTTGGACGGCATATTCCTTGCTCAATCATGTTTTCGAATTCCTTTCGAACTTGCTCGTATAGGTGTGGTGCGATTGGACGTGCACGACAATGAAGTGGTGGTCCATTGGTGTCGATGAAATGCTCAACGTCGTTCTTCGGTGTTAATTTCATTGAAGTTATTCTTGTGATACCAGGGTATTCTTCGAGGATCTTGTGATACGGTTGTTGCACATCTATGCTTCTTATTGTGGGCAGATTGGTTGCTTGTACAAAAGACTGAGATGCAAGATTGGTTTTCCCGTCGATGATTCTTCTATTTTTGATGTCGACGACCAACTGGTGATGTTGAAGAAAATCAGCACCGATGATTGGTTTGCTGACTTTAGCGACGATAAATCTCCATTTGAATGGTCGGCGTAGATTAAAATCAAGTTCCATTGTTTTTTCTCCATATGTAGGAATAACCGTATTGTTTGCTGCATAGAGTTGAAAATCTAGTGGCTTCAACTTCTGTCCTTGCTTCGGCGGTAACACTGAGATATTTGCTCCGGTGTCGATAAGGAAAGTAAGCTTGCTTTTTTTATCGGTGACGAAAAGACGGTAGGACTTTGCTGTTACGCTGGATCCCGTCGCATCGAGCGTACTAGTTAGTTTTCCGTGTTCGTATTTTCATTTTTGAATGTACACGGTGCTGTGCATTTTCTTGCCTCGACCCCGAAACGTCGATGATAGTAGCAGTAAGGGGATCTTGATGTTGAGCTTATTCGACTTCTACTTGCAGAGCGGTTGCGACGAAAAGGTGATCTTCGGTGTTGCTGATTGCGCTGGTTGTACTGTTGCTGGTAAAAGGTATGATGCTGGGAAGCTTTGAGCGCGGCGACTTCGAATGATAGCTTCCGAATTTCTTCGAGAAGAAACTGGGTATCATTGGCCTTTGTTGAAGTGCCTTCGATGATCGATATGTGTGAGCTACTGCTGTTTTCGATCATCTTGTCCGCCAGGAGTGCCAGTTCGTCGAGCTTCGTCTGCGTGCTGAATGTTTCGCTGACTGCTATTACCGATCGAATATGTGGTGGTAGGTGGTTTACCCACATTAACCGTAGTGTTGAATCCGGAACTTTATCTCGCGCCAAAGTACGCATTTTGCGTAGGAGTTGTGTGGGTTTCTGGTCTCCAAGTTCTATTTCTGATAGAAGTTTTTGTAGCTGTCGACTGTCGGATTCTTCATATGCGGAGATCAGACGATCCTTCAGTGACTTATACTGGTCGACTGCTGGTGGGTTGTACAACAGGTCCGCAATTTGTTCGATGTCTTGTTTCTCAAGTTGGGCTATCACCATCTGTGCTAATTGCGCTTGGCTCTTCTTTAAACCATTCGTTGCGGCTTCAAAACTGACGAACCAAAGTCGTGGTTTGTCTCTCCAAAACGGTGGTATTCTTAACGATAGAGATATACCGGCGATTTCTGGTTCTTTTACCGGGTTTGATGTATATGTGTTTGCCTCCTGCTCCATAATGACGGCTTGATTACACTGATTTTATATAAACTGAAGTCTTCCTTCTCGGTGTTCGTACGGGTTTCCTTCGCGGTGTTCGTGCAATAGTAGTGGTACGTCGCAGGGTGTTCCTTCTTGGTGTTCGTACCGGATCTTCCCCCTCGGTGTTCGTACGGGGTCACCACTGTAATAGTGGAGACGAACTGTCCACTATTAACAGACTCCGAGTGGTTTTCTTTAAGGTGGAAAAATGAAACTACTGTTTATGTTTATGAATGTACTGTCGAATGGGGATTCGGAATGGAATATATTTTGCATCAACCTTGCCTATATTTATATGGCTGGCTCACTATTGATTTGCCAATGGTAACAATTAATATTTTGCCTAGCCAATTATATTGCTTATTTTATAACCAATGAAAACTATTTAAAATATACAATTATCTACGTTTCGTTTCCCGGCGTGAGACTTGTTTGTTGTTCACGAAGCTACGTCGCTGGACCGGGCTATATAAGACATGCAGATCGGTGCGCACGCGTAGTCGGCGGGCGGCGGCGGTGTGGAATACAGCTCCGGAACAGCAAGAGGAAACGAACTGCGGCGTTGAAGAAACGGCTCACCATTGGTCGACGGATACGTGACGATAGCGGCGTGTGAAGTCGGTGTGGCGCTGAATGATATTTGCGGCTGCTTCTTGTTTCTTTATAAGAACGTCAAATTATCTATATACAGTCCGCAGTATCTCAGTAGCCAAGAATAATTAGGAAATAAAATGTTTTTTTTTTATTTATTCTCGCCTTCCGCGTTATGGTAGCAGCGGAGTATATCTTTTTTGTTCCCGTTTAGGTTTGATTAATCTGGCTGCTACATTATTATATTGTTTTTTTATTTGGATTACACTTTCACATGTAATTAATTTCACTTTAACTAATTAAACCAAATATATGGCTAATAATTTACTTTAACTATTTTTATTAGATAATATTTACGGAGGGCTTTATTTAACTTGTTTACTCACGCCGCGACCCCGATGTACGATAGACCGGAAGATCAGCAGCTGATCGACCCCGATAAAAACCGTATTGGCGGTCACTAATTAGCTGGTGATCCTCAACGTGCCGCATGAGCTGGCAGTTTATAATGGATTTCTATATTTTGTAGAACAAGGAGCAATGAGATACGCCTGTAGTTAGACGGATTTAAGCGATCGCCTTTTTGAGGGATTGGGTAGATAAAAGCCGTCTTCCCCAATTTCGGAACTATGTCTTGGGAGTAGGAGTACCGGAGAGGGTGTACTAGAATCATTGCCAACTCTGGAGCACACATCCTCAGCACAATTGGGGGGATTCCGTGAGGCCCACTCGACTTGAGGATGTCCAGGGAGAGGAGTGCTTTGCGAACCGAGCGCTGTGTGAACCGCACATTCGGCATGGAGAACTCACACCGCGGAATGGTTGGCGGTGTGCTCCTCCCGCCATCGAAAGTCGAGTTAGACGCAATGAAAGAGCCTAGCAGGTTGGGTTTCTGCTTTGTGACATGAGCCAGTGAGCGGTCGCGAACTGTAGCTGCTGCAACCTTTCTGAGGCGATGGAAACGATGATACTGCCACACGGATTCCACCTCCAGTGCATGTGCTAAGGCATCCTTTAGCAGCACCACAGCAGCTCTGGCTTCAAGGTCGCGGATGCCGTCGATGAATGGCTTCACCAGGTCCCCTTCAATGGGCGCAGGTACAGACTGGTATGCTTTTCAAACCAGTTGCTCCACCTCAAGGGCACACTGCTGCTGGTTTTCGTTGCTGCGATCTTTGAGCTGCGCATAATAGACCTGTTCCAGGTGAGCGTCTCCATAAAAAGCTGCTCGTAAGTCACTTCCCTACCGAGATCTTCCAGAATAGTTAAGGCCTAGGATGAGAGCAGTCATGGCCTGAGTTTTATTCCTGCTGTTCGCCTTCATAACAGCCTCAAACATCGAACGGCGGCAATTTGATTACACGTAGCGAAGGTGTTTTAGCTACCATGGAAGCTGTAATTCCATACCCAAGTTTGAGGTCATCCAGCGTTATCTTAATGTCAGCCATCACGTTTTCAACCTGATCGTTCACTTGGTCGTTTCAGGTTTTACATTCCGATAGGTGGTTGTCATGTTCAGAAATTTTATCCTTCACCACCCTTATATCTTTCCCGAAGGTAGCGTGAAGGTCCTTCATAAGGAGCATCTGCTCTTCCTTATCGCGTTTGAGCTCTTCCGAACAACGGGCCGGTTCCTTCTGTCCGCGCTACAGCTGCTCTTTCAACCGACGGGCCTTTTCCTCGTCTCGGGGAGCCTGCTCCTGCAGTATCATCATCAGAGTACCTAAGTCAGATTCTGCAGATGCAGGAGCTGCTTACGGGCCAGACTACGTGATCAGGCTGGCCTTCAAATATCTGCGGCATTGCACCACCAAATCGTCACTGGTCCGTCTCGTGTTAGCGTTGACTTCGGGTACGGATACCATCTGTGTCGTCCTTAGGTAAAATCGGCATAATTTGATCCCACTTCTGACACCAATGACGCCAAACAAGCTTGGGGTTTGAGACAACAAAAACTGCCGAGTGAATTACCAAAATTGACACTTTAATTACAGTACACTAATTACAAGTTAACACCATACTAATAACAAAACATAATTGTGCTACTGATCAAAGTGATCAGTAGCAGTAGTTCAGTTCAGTTCACTATAGTTTCAGTTGTATCGTTTCGAAGTAGTCGCTGGTGTTGCCAATTCAATACTGACTTGGGTCACTTTTTTTTTGTGCCCGAAGCAAATATGGGCAACCCTAAGGAAAGCGGGGGAGGGAGGCGATGAATGCTCATAGCATACCACGCAGCCGGCTGCGTGGTTATGTGGAGACTTTTACCCACTAAACACCGCCTTTATGGATTGGCTTACCGATCTGACGAGAGATCTCTAAGCCGTATAAGAACGCGACCCTCCTTGGCAGAAAGGAGGGCGCAAGACTTGGGTCACGATCTATACCGGCCTTATATAGGGCCCCAGATAATTTCAGAACCTTCTATTGTAGATACATCTAGAACATTCGAGTACATACCGGTCCTGACTGACTAGGTGTTGATAGTTTTAGAAAGTTCTTCCATGGAAATTTCTAGAAGGATATTGACTCTCCTATGGTTCCGCTACCCGATACTATAAGGCGCTAGTGGTAACTAGTTTCCAGGCATTTATTGTGGCGCGCAACACAGGGAAATTATTTTCAGGCATGATGATGGAAAACGAGTGCCGACGAGCTCAAGTGCAAAGAGATCATTACAGCTTATTAAAGTCCACTGCAGAACACATGCCTCTCCCACAAATTGCATCATTAGGGTATATTTGCCACACCTGCCACGCTTGTCAGTCGGGTTGGTAAACACAGTTTTTTTTATTTTAGTCGTAGAAGATACTGCTGCCCACCTCTGGATTAGTTTCCCTCTGTCGCCTTTTACCACACTTTTTTGATATGGGGTAGTAGATATTCTTGCGTCGTAACTACTAAGTAAGTGAAGAGGTTCCGCTGAGATGGATTTGCAACCACTAGCCTCGCCTGCGCTTGTTTTCGCGTTGGTTTTTTCGCGTATCTGCATTTTTACTTTTCATCGAAGGAAGATGTAGACGTCTATGGCCCACATCATCCACTTAAAATCCGATGGACTGTGTGCTCATTTGTAACCACCCATCAGACGGACTAGATATAAAAGCAAATCTCCATCTAGTAAGTAACCTAAAAAGTGCATGTACCTAGATTAGTTTTAATTAACAAAAGTAACGTGCCTATAACAGTTTATAGTTATTGTTTACTAATTATACAAAGCTTATTTTCACTTACTATGTGGTTATGATTTTGTTTTAAAGAAAAACATGAGATGCGTTGCGTGGGAAATTAATCTAATTATACATGCAGATTAATCATTTTTATTAAAAATACTTCTTTTGTGTGAACTTTTTCCAACGGTTGTAGCACGAGTGGGTCGGCTCGTTATCACATTATAGCAGCGTAAAGTAGGAGCTTAATGCTGTGTTGTTTCGTATAGAGATTGTAGAAACTGGAGACCATTTTTACTGCGAAACATTTCATCTTAGTCCACAGGGGTGACAATGCATCTGCATTTAGATTCTTAATCGAGGATAAATGTACATTTATTTATTTATTTATTTATTGAAACTAACAACTATCATGACAGGAATAACCTAATGCGACAGTGTAGTTCTTTTTATGTATAACAAAAAATGTAGAAATTAACTGTAACAAATTGTAAACAATCCCACCCTAGTAAATTCACTCAAGGAGCAATAGAATAGGTCAATGTCTTCAGCCATTCTATTAAGAATGCGTAACGTTCGCGTTAAAGGTGCTTTATCTAGTAAATTGGTTCGGGCGCGCGGAACGAAGAGCAGCCGCGGCCGCCGCCGTTTCCATACGTACCCGTCTGGAACACACAACGCAATCCGCCCCAATATGTCACTATTATATATTTTTCCCCTAAGCACTTTAAAAATATATAGGGCTAAGGCGAGGTCTCGTCTTACCCTCAACTCGTTGTAGCCAACCATACCCAGAATAAATAAGGTTGGGTACATTAATGGGTACATAGGGTATACCCCATAATGGCGCATATATAGGTATCTAATAAATTTATTTTGCACTCGTTCTAGCATTGTGCTATACCTTTTTTCATGTGGTGACCATATTACGGCGTTACACTCCAGATTACTTCTTACCAGTGTATTATACATAGTAACGATTAAATTAATGTTAGTAAAACCGTGAACTGTGCGAAGAATGAAGCCCAAGTTTCTATACGCTTTTTTGCAGCAATTGAGAATGTGTTCCCTAAATGATAATTCACTATTTAGCCGAACGCCCAGATCTTTTACTTCTTTAACTCTTACCATTGGCGAACCATCGACTTCATAGTTATATTCAATGGGCGTGCGCTTTCTAGTAAATGAAATGGTAACACACTTGGAGGTGTTAAATTGTAAACGGTTATTATTGCTCCATGCCACTACTCTGTTTACGTCCTGTTGTTGCTTTTTACAGTCTGACAATGTTTCTACGACATGATACAACTTGAGGTCGTCAGCAAAAGGAGGCACCTAGATTGCTTAACTACCTCCGGCAAATCTTTAACCAGTAATAAAAACTGGAGTGGCCCTAAATTACTGCCCTGGCTTACTCCAGATTTTGTAATATATGGGTCCGACGTATAGCCGGCATATTCCACATACTGCTTTCTACCTGTCATATAGCCGGCAAATAATTTTAATAAATGTGGAGTGAAGCCAACTGCCGCTAACTTTTTTAGTAAGACGTCGTTATCCACTAAGTCAAACGCTTTTTTAAAGTCAAAGTAGGCGGCATCGACCTGCACCCCCCTATCCACTGCGGGCACCACTTCAGCCATGTAGCTAAGAAGGTTGCTAGTAGTACTTTTCATTGGGCGAAACCCATGCTGTGCTTCCGAGAGCTGCTGATTCACCTGCACGAATATTTTGTCATACATGACCGACTCTAACACTTTAGCTGCTGATGAAAGCACGGCCACACGTCGATATTCGTGTACCTGCGATCCTACTTTTCCTTTAGGAACCGGAACGACCCGTGTGGTTTTCCATCTATCGGGAAAAACAGCATTGTCCAGACATTTGGAATATATGTGCATTAACGGCTTAGTTAACACGAAACGGCAGTCCCTGAAAATATATGGTGGAATACCATCCGGTCCTGCGGACCTTTTTGGTTTCAACTTTTTTAAGGCACGTTGCACATCCTTAATACTCAGACTTTCTATATGCACCCGCGCAGCTGCGTTGACACCACCAGCCGCTATTATTGCCTCGGTGACGCTTAGGTTGGGTTGTTCCGTCCTATACACTGAATGGAAGTACTGAGCAAACTCTTCTAGACATTGCTTACCACTCAATACTTGTCCATTTTTCAAAATTAGTTTTTTGTTTAGGCAGCCTCTTTTGGACCGTATGTAATTCCAAAAAGCTTTTGGATCTTCTACGAGATGGCTTTGGACGCGACGCTGATGTTGCTCCTGCGCGAGTTTTATCATTTTTTTAATTTTCGCTCGACACTTAGAAAACAATTCATAATGGTTTTGTGATTTACTCATCTTATACCTCTTATGGCGATCTGCATTTAATTTTAACTCGCGTATTATCTCAGTTGTATACCACTCAGGATAAATATACTTTGACCTTACCTTACTTACTTTTTTCCTAGGTACACAATTATCTAAAATATTATTTATAGTACAATAAAAAAATCAAGGCTTGCTTCTAAATCTAGACCATATATTGGAGACCAGTCTATTTCCTCTATAGTTTTATACAAGAGGAAAGTTAGCTTTGCTAAACTTCCAAGCGGGTCTCTCGTAGCATTCGCTGTCAATGGGGCCCTGCGCAGAAGAGGTTTCGTCTGTAGCGGATTGCAACCACACTATTACCTCAAGCGGGGGATGGTGCGCATCCACTGGCACAAGCTCCAAATCAGCCGCATACACCCTCACCGATTCCTCACCATCAAATGTACTTAACACTAAATCCAATTGTCGTTCATTACAGTTCTATTGCTCTGAGAAAACTGACAGTATGTTACAAAATGTTCATAGTAATTACGTATAGCAGTGGAGCATGAATACAAATTAAAATCTCCTAGTACTATGACTTTACTGTATTTACTACAACATTACTCGATTATTTTAAATAATAACATATATTCGTTATCACAACTACCTGGTGGAATGTAAACAACGCATATGAAAAATATAAATCTTTCTCTTAAATATACCCTAGCACAAACCAGTTCAAATACGCGACAATCTATGTTGATGTCACTCGATATAGGTACAAACTGCAGTTCGAAGCGCGGTGTGGCCACTAGACAAGCGCCGCCTTGTTTCCGCCCGTCTACGCGATCGCATCTTAAAATTTTGTATCCAGGTGTAATAACTTCAGAGTCTTGAATAGATTCACTAAAGCCGGTTTCCGTAATAGCAAACAAATCGGAACTCGAGCTAGCAACGGCCACCCAGATTTCATCTAATTTCGTTCTCAGTCCTCTTACGTTCTGGTAAAAAATTTCAATAGTTCTCCTAAAGCTTTTTTGGTTTTTCGGTGTATCGACGAAACCACACCCATTCACAAAATTCAATATTTAATGCCCAATTCTCTGGTAAACATATCTTTTTATAGTGACTTTCCGGAACCCCTATTATAAACGAAGCATAATCTCGTTCAGTCTTATGTTTAATTTGTTCAACCTGAACTTGAACTTCAGCCCCACATATGTTTTTAACATGTGTTTCTATGCTTTCTCTCGTAGTGTCCTTCTTCAGTCGCCAGACATGTAAATATTTTTTACGTTCAGTACCTTGTATACCCGATAGACTCGTGTTACCTCCCCCTTTTTACCTCACTATTAGGATACCTATTGTTTTTTCTTTTTACTACTGTCCAGTTTTCTTCTTTTTCCAATGTGTCCTTCGCGTTCTTAGTTGAATTTACTGACACTGAATTAACTTGGTTTTCATTAATTGAAACTGAGCATTTATGAACACTAGATAATTCTGCCGATTTCGTGGCCACACCATCTTTCTTGGATACATGCCACAGCATCCACTTACCATCAAGTGTGTGCTCATTGCTCACTCCTATTTTATAGAAAACTACCATTATTAAAATACACTATTGTCGTTGTAGACGGTGCAAGCTCCGATTGCAAGCCTATTAATGCTGGTGTTCCACAGGGCTGTGTGCTATCGCCAACGCTGTTTCTTCTGCATATCAATGATACGTTGCGTACCCGTAACATTCATTGCTATGCAGATGACAGCACTGGTGATGCTCTTTACACCGGCCGACCCAATATTTCTCGGGAAAACGTCTCCGAGTGCCGGGACAAACTTGTGTCTGAAGTCGAGTCTCTGCTGGACAGAGTCTCGGATTGGGGGCGACTAAATCTAGTCCAGTTTAACCCCCAGAAGACACAAGTTTGCTCGTTAACCGCTAAAAAGAACCCCTTTGTCGTATCCCCTCAGTTTCAAGGCACTCCCCTTGTTGCCTCAGCCGGTATCGGAATCCTCGGCGTCGACATATCGAGTGACGTGCAGTTTCGTGGTCACTTGGAAGGGAAGGCCAAATTGGCCTCTAAAAAGCTTGGCGTGCTCAGCAGAGCGGGACAGTATTTCATGCCGGCACACCGCCTGCAACTTTACAAGGCGCAGGTTCGGCCGCACATGGAATACTGTTTCCATCTCTGGGCTGGGGCTCCCCAGTACCAGCTTCTTCCACTTGACCGCATCCAGCGCAGAGCGGCTCGAATCGTCGACGACCGAGTGCTTTCCGATCGGCTCGATTCACTGGCGCTGCGAAGAGATGTTGCATCTCTTTGCGTATTTTATCGCATCTATCACGGGGAGTGCTCTGAGGAATTGTTCGGATTAATCCCAGCCGCCAAATTTAAGCGTCCCGATACCATCCACACCATCTGGATGCTTGGCGGTCCACCACTGTACGTTTCACAAGGAGTTTTTTTCCACGTATAACCTCTCTGTGGAATAGTTTACCACCGGCGATTTTTCCGGACCGATACGACCTGGGGACCTTGAAGAAAAGAGCTTACTCCTTTCTAAAGGGCCGGCAACGCACCCGCAATTCTCCTGGTATTGCGGTTGATCATGGGCGGCGGTAGTCACTTAACATCAGGTGAGCCACGTGCTCGTTTGCCCCTTCTTCTATAAAAAAAAAAATATATGTGTCCCACAGTTGGGCACAGGCCTTTTCTCATTTATGAGAGGTTTTTAGAAGGTTATTCCGCTGCGCTCCTACAGTGTGTGCTGACAAACTTAATGTGTCCAAAATTTATTTCTCAGACAATACGGATTTCCTCACGAAGTTTTTTTTGTAGGATGGGGTAACAAACGAGCACACAGTCCACCTGATGGTAAGTGCTTGCTGTGGCCCATAGAAATCTACATCTATCCTCGATTACGAATCAAAATGCAGATGCGTTGTCACCCGTGAGGACTAAGATGGAATGCCTCGTTTCCAGTAAAAAGGGTCTCCGGATCTCTACACTCACCATACGAAACACAGCAGCATTGAGCTACTATTTTACGCTGATATTCTGTGAGAAGTTTTCTTTTACCGCTGAGAACGTGGTGAATTACACATAAATATGCCCTACACAATTTGATTTGTATTTACGGCTTGTGCTTCAGTTCTTATTACTGAAAGGAAGTAAAGCAATATAGCATAATGACAGCCTGTCTACTTTCCTGATGGGAATTTGCTTTCTGCTCTTTCAGCCTAAAACAATCTTTTAAGTACCCTGCTTAACATAGGCTACCCCCACATATTAACACATGTATATGGGGCGCGGGGAGTAGGGGGGGTTTAATTGCCATAGTTTGCCAGATTTTTTGGCGACGGGTTATAATGGCGTTTACTAATTATTTTGAGTTGGTATCAGGATGGTGGTTTTTATATAAGAGGGTGCAAACGAGCATGAATAATTACAATACCAGAGGAACTGCAGGTGCGTTACCAGCCTTTAAAAAAAGGGGGGTTCTTTTCTAGAAGGTCCTTCAGTAGTATCGGTCTGGAGACATCGCAGTTGACAGTCGATTCCACAAATAGTTTTGCGAGGAAGAAAACTTCTGAAAAGACATATAATGTCGAACCGCCATGCTGCTTGCAGGCTTGCTCCCCATCTCCTGTTTTTCTCTATCTGGCACCTCTTTCGACAACCACGGTAGAATAGGGATAGTTTATTCTCTTATACCGGCACCAAACGGTGAATAGAAATATTTTTTTAAATAAAATTTAAACAAATTTAACTAACACTAGACTCGGTGTGCATGTCGTATATTAATATCTCTCTCTATAGTGTATATTAATATTATCTGTTTAATGGTCATATTTACTCTGCTCATCTAAATTATAATAGCGGGTAAAGTTAATTTATATAGGGGTACCTTTTCGGGCCGCAGTTCTATAGTTGAGGTAGTTTTATTGTCTCCCGCGGCAGACATTAACGCTTTTATCAAATCCCGCATTGCGACGACGCGACTATTGTCCCAGCCAAGGTTCTGTTTAGCTTTAATTTAAGCCTCCACGGTTATTTCTATTTAGCATAAATTTCAGAATTCATTTTAAAAGTAAGCTGCCTGCCACTGCTGCATAGCCGGATTTGTTCTTGTTAAGGGCCTAAAAAGTGGGAAGAGAATCGTGGCATTCCGGTTCCAGGGAGCTATGAATTGTTAGACGAGCAGGTTATCTCACGATTTATTATTTGTATAACAAATACCAGCGTAAAATAGCAGCTTAAGGCAGCTGTGTTCTGTATGATGGGTGTAGAGAACCAGTGACATTTTTTCTTGGCAAAGAGACATTCTCTCTTAATGCTCATGGGGTGACAACCCCTCCATATTTTTATTTCTTAGTTGAGAATAGATAGAGATATCTATGGCCCACAGCATTCAATTACCATCAGGTGTACTGTGTGCTTGTTTGTCACCCTAGTTCTATAAAATAATAATTAAAAGTGCATACCGGCGACGGGAAGTAGCGTCAAAGTACACCTTTGTTACGTCTGGTTATTCTGAGAGATAATATTTGGTCAAATTCCAAAGTTAAGCCAAACGTAAAAATAACAGTTATATTTACTATAATATCCATGATTTATGTCCAGATTTCCTTTATATTTGAGTATAAGGTAAATTGTAACACTTGCAATTGCGGTTCAGCAATTTTGTGTCAAACACGCTGCTCTAACTCTGACACTATAAAATTTTCAAAGGGATGCCCAACACCTTAGCTACTACATATATACTACAAACTTTTATAAATATGAAAGGAAGTAAAAGCATAAAAAAAGTAATAGTACTTTTGGCATTTAATGATTTCTTATATTTACACAAGAATAATCGCTGAGAATAAATATGATACACGCAGCCAAATTGGCGTGCTAACTGAAGTGGAGATGGGCAGGACATGTAACCAGATACAATGATGGGCGGACGCGCTGGTGCGCGACGTTGTAGAGGTGGCAGGAGAAACGTGGACCAGGCTAGCGGCAGATAGAACCTCGTGGAAATGGATGGAGGAGGCCTTCACCCAGAAACTGTATATTGTATATAAACATAAAACAATAACATATTATGATATTGTTTTATGTTCATAGGCAAAGTCGGTAGATTATTAGCTTCAATTTTAATTATATGTTACGAGATAAAATTAACTAAGGGAAAAAACATATAAACTAAATATAAAATGCTTGTTTACTCTAACGTAATTTATGAAAACGTTAAACAAACCAGGAGAGGGGCAGAAGCGTGTTCCTAATTGACGGCTCCGTGGCGCAGTGGCTTAGCAATGAGTTACCATTCGATCCCGCACGGAGCAGGTATTTGTATGGCCTACAAATAATTATTCCGGGTCTGGATGTTTGTCCTTGTGAAATTAGTATTTTTAAACTACCCGCACGATAGAGTAGACAATCCTAGTGTAAAGGTAACTTTTAAAATAAAAGACAAGAAATAAAAAGAGAAGAAATTGTAACGTGAAAATAAAAATAACAACTGCGATTGTCAACCCGCTTGCCAAGCGTGGCAACTATGCACATGTATCCCTAAACAACAAACAAGTAAATCTATTGGCTGTTATAATTGAAAAGTTAAATAATTATAATAAAGTATATTTGAACAAGACATTTCTGCTTTGTATTGCATGTTACGGTGTAATATACTCGTATGTGAAAATTGAAATTAATGCGAACTAACGTTATCTTTCAAAACTTAGTCGACATTGCAAACAAGGCTTATGTAGTTTCCTGAAATAATAATAACAATATTAAGGATAGAAGTATTTTAAGTACATTACTTATTGAATTTAGTGGATGTTCGCCCTACACTTTTCCTACCGTTACGAGGCTGCCACTCGAGAACCTTTTTTCCCCAACGGTTGTTGGTTCTTCGAGCTATATGGCCGGCCCATTGCCACTTCAGCTTACAAATCCGTTGGGTTGTGTCGGTCACTCTGGTTCTACTGCCTCATTTCTAAGTTTATCATGCAGAGAAACCCCGAGCATAGCCCTCTCCATAGCACGCTGAGCGACTTTGAGCGTCCTCATACGGCCAGCAGTGAAGGATCACGTCTCAGTTTCATAGGTCATCACTGTCAGGAGTGACGACCTGGTAAGACATGCAGGAAGTCGATAGATGCAGGTGGCTCAGGACCGTGCCTTGTGGCATACCTTGGGGGAGGCATTTGTTCAGCAGTGGACTTGTGAAGGGCTTTAATAATAATGATGATGACTCATTGAATTACTTCATTAAATTTAGTTAAAGATAAAGCCTCTATATACGTTTCACTGCTGGGCACAGGCCTTGCTATTGGAGCATGTGCGCAAATTTCATATGTATTTGAAATAATTTTTTTTAATTTTTTTTCTGTGTTTCGTATAGTGAGTGCAGAGAACCGGAGACGCATTTTACTGGTAACCAGGATACTATTTTAGTCCTCTAGATACGTTTAGATTCTTAATCGTGGATAGAAGTAGATGTATGTGGGTCACAGCATCCACTTACCATAAGGTTGATTGCGTGCTCGTTTGTTACCATTATTCTATAAAAAAAGTTATATATGAAAACTCTCTCACAGGCATAATGATTCATATCAATGAAATAAAAATAAGATGAAAGCAAAATCACAGCTGACTCTGTCGTGGCGCGGGTGAACGCTACAGGACAATTAATTTAAAAACACCCTGAGAGAATTATGAACAGTCAGCCATTGTTAATGAAAAGCAGTTAACTTGTAGCTGCCGTCGTTAGCGTCAAGTGCGCAGAGTAGTCCAGAGAATTGCTACTTGAGGGTTTGTAAAAACATTAACAAACCGACTTCTAGAAACTAAAAGAAGTAAACTAATTTCTACTTAATTTAATAGCCTCTTAAGTAAGTGCTGGTGGATGCCTCACAGCTAGAATGTCGTCTAAATAGTTATATACCCTTATCTTTTTCTTTAAAATGTTATCCCCACCTCCGCAATAGGATTTTCTCCAAACATAAATAGCACAAAGAGAAACAACAACAAGCAAATACTTGTTGCGTACAGGATTTGAACTAGCGGTCCCTCAACGCCGCAACTAAATCCTGAGTCACTGGTTGCACCAATAACTGTGCCCGCACTGAACTCTTATAGTTTTAATTTTATAAATAATGATATTAGAAATATGAATTAGAATACTAAGAGTATATAAAAAGGTTACAGCCTATATACGTCCTAAACCTGCTGGGCACAGGCCTCCTCTAATATCTGAGAGGGTTTCAGGGTAAGAAAGTGTCCGCCGCGTTGCCTCAATGCGTGTTGGCGTACTTCACATGTCTTCGAAATATTTTTCTTATTTCTCAGACATGCAGGTTTCCTCACGATGTTTTTCTTCACCGCCGAGCACGTGGTAAATCAGCGCTTAAAATAGCCAGTAACAATTTTATTGGTGCCGGCGGGGAACGAACCCGTGTTGTTCGCGTACTGTGAAATTTACAGCGAACGCTAACCATCTGCGCTACCACGGCTCCTTACTACTATATGTGTAAGTATAATAAGAAACCCAAAAAATACCTACACAATAAAACGAAAAGAAAATTAAATATAATATATAGTAGATACAAAAGGTGATCTCATCGCTCTGGAAGCGATTTCTTCCAGACAACCTTTTTGCGCTTAAAAGTGCAAATATGACGACATTATTCTTTCTTGTTCTGTGCATACTTATAATAAAATGGTACAAGAAACTGTTGAGGATAGGAATGACAGATACAATTAAGGAACAGTAATATGATGGAAAATATTAGAGTTCCAATTAATAAAAATTATAGCAGATTTTTGAAGGAAAAAAAGTGATTGGCTCACGTCGAATACATAAAGGCAAGGAGTTCCAAAAACGTATAGCCAGTTTAACACTGCACCACGGAGCTATCAAATTAAAAGTTTAAGAGTCACATTTAAAATTTCATGCTCTATTTTTCTATTCTAAGGAGTGGAATGGGACATGGATGGAAAATGGACAAAATAGACCCCACTAGATGGAGTGACGACCTGTTAAGACATGCAGGAAGTCGATGGATGCAGGTGGCTCAGGACCGTGCTTTGTGGCATACCTTGGGGGAGGCCTATGTTCAGCAGTGGACTTGTGAAGGGCTGTAATGATGATGATGATGATGATGAAGGAGTGTAGGTTACTACGGCAAAATTAGATTTTTTTTGTAGGAATATGTAGGAATATCAATTAATATGAATTTATTCGCTACATAGAAATATCTATTACCCTATACCATCCTGTGGGTGTTGTTGTGGGAGACGACACAAACCAGAAGATGAACAAGAGAGAGCTAAAAATAAAAACTGAAGTTTCCAACCAATAAAAATATAGCCATATGTGAGGCAATCTGTGGGAGTGGGCTATGTTCAGCAAACGCCTTGTATAACTAATATATAAGGAAGTATTAAGCTTGAAGTTGTTAACGAGTATGTTTACCTGGGACAGATAATCCAACAAGGTAAGTTCAACTTACCTTGTCGATACAACTCGACTGGGCAACGTTCGGGAGATCATGACACATACCTATTCTTGACAGGCATGTCTCAGAACTTCAAAACAAGATTGTACAACCAGTGCGTGTTGCCAGTGATGACCTATGGATCTGAGACATGGTTCTTTACTGCTGGCCGTATGAGGTAGCTCAAGGTCGATCAGCAAGGATATGGCTATATGGATAGGGCTATGCTTGGAGTTTCTCCGCGAGATGAACTTAGGAATTAGGATATCCGCAGTAAAACCGGAGTAATCGACATTGCCCAAGGGATTAGTAAGCTGAAGTGGCAACGGCCCAACCATATAGCTTGAAGAACCGACAACCGTTGGGGATGAAAGACATTCCTTGTTTAGGCCTATATTCGGTAGCGACTCTGTAATGAGAAATTCTGATGAATGATGGATGGAATAGATGCGAAGAATTAATGTTGCCAGAAACGGAGTATAATGACTTTTAATAAGTATTAACTACGTAATAATATTTAAATAAACAGTTTATTCTATTCTACACTCATCATAAGAAACTCAGCAGCATTATGCTTTTATTTTACGCTGGTGTTCTGTGAGAGCGTAGTCCGATCGACCCAACCCACACCAGCTCCAAATATAATATAACTGCAGCATGGCTCTGTTACGTATAATACATCCGGACTATGCTGATATGACCCATATTGTGGTTTGATTATAACAGAAATAATGTAATTCGAAACTTCATTATGCATAGTTCTACAAACACAAAATCTGTTTGGAATAATGCTACGAAGTGTGAGCTGCGTGACACAACGTAGTCAAGACAAAGAAGCTCTTAGACAAAGCAAGTTGATATGTTAATGCAAATTTATGTATTTGCGAAGTTCAAAGATGAAGTTTATTGTTTTTCGTTGCATGTACGTCGTAGCGTACTACAGAGGTAAAATACTTTCATAAGAGGTGTCACAGAGATTTTTCTTATTTATTGTCTCGTCTACTGTCTACTGCTTGACATGGGCTTCTACCATTGTAGGGTGCATTTACTTTAATCTTAACACTTCGTGGACGGCTTGTCAGTGACAGAATTTTGAAGTGAAAACTTCTTTAGCGGTGTTGGACACTTTTTCTGTATGGGTAAAAATTTTTAAACTCCCGTCAGGACACGTGACCCTGACAGAAAATGCGTAAGACGGACGGCGTAGGAGGAGAAGTATCCCCCTTTCTTTCTACTGCGCGGCAGCCTGCTATTTCGTTTAGGCGGCGCAGGGCGCTTGCGCGAATGTAATATAAATTGTCATGTTTGTGTACGATAGCGCAATACCTAAATATATAATATTGTATTCTACCACATAAATGATAGTACTTTTATAATGTTGTGTTGTAATTATATGTGCAAAATTGTTCCCTAACCATTCCAAAATATCAAAAATGCACAACGTTAATATTCAAGTTTTCACTTCTGCCGGCACTCCCGGAGTGGAACCCGTCGTTTTTATTTTGAAATGAAAACTTTATTATGACATTTGTGATTTGAAGCTCGGTGTAACGAAAAAGCGACACTAAAAAGAGACAAAATATTTAACTCTGTAGGATTTATCCTCGAGAGAATGAAATAGAATACAGTATACAGTGTTTCCTATTATGTATGGAGATCATGCATGTTATCTTTGAGTAGTAATGATGAAGGATAAAATTTGTTGATTAGAAAATATTTAAGTACTTACGATGATGAAATTGAAAACATAGAATCTCTACAATATGTTCTATAATATGAACATGTAGAATATAATGTAAAATAATTTTCAAACTTAGTAACAATATTATAATAAATAAACACTACAATTATCCTGCTCCTGAAGGTTTCATTTCTACCGCGTGTGAACTACACACAAAATGTTTTTTATACCCTCCATACAATATCCCCCCTGGTGGCAAGTGGTTGCGCTAGTAGTTTTGCACTGTTGATAATGCTCTACATCACTGGTCTTTATATTTTACGCCAAACTTAAAGATATGTTTATAACGCTATGTACCGAAAGCCATAAGATCTTTCTGGAATTTTCCATAGACACTCCTTAGCTTACGACATCTACGGGACGAAATGGAGGGATGGATTCTCTCACACTATATTGAGAGATTATAATATTTATATTAATATTTTTCGTAGATAAATCAAGGAGTGGATCACCAAAGTCAGCATCGCCACTCCCGGAGCTGCTCCATTGTGGAGTTATGTTTTTGTGTGATTTATTTTTGCAACTCTAACAACGCCATCTAGCGGAAAGGCGAGCATCCAATTCAATATTGACACATTGCCGGTAAAAAATTAAACCACACAGACTACAATAGATAATATATAATATAGAATAAATAGCTGTACTCTTGTGGCAACCCAAGTGACAAGTTGTAAAATAATAGCTCCCAACAATTTAGCAAAATTAAATATTGTAATTTGATAATATCCACCTCAATTTTTAGTAACAGTTGTTAAATAATACTTAAGTGTGTTGGTAAAATAAGTAAAAGGCATAAGTATTTTAATTAAATAGTGTTTTGTGTTTCAACTAAAAGTGACAGCTGTAACGAACATCGTTTGAACTTTCTGTAAGTTATTGTAATTTTCTTGTTATGCCTTTAATATTTTAAGATTTACCTTTCCAATTAGTGCAGTTTCGGATTTCAATTTGAATTATTTACCTGATAATTTAATTTGAGATCTGTAAGTAGACCCATAGATCTAGATATTAGCTTACTCTGTTTCTTCGGTTTTCTTTCTTTGTTTTCTTTTGCTATTTACACATAATAGTAAAATGAATACACGCAACGCCAAAACGCGCCAAATGGAGAACCAACTTCAAATGGCGCTTCTAGAACTTAAGGCGTCAAAAGAGCAGTGTGAGCTGTTGCTTAAAGAAAGGGATGACAACGAAAAGGAAATAATAAATATAATTGCCAAAAATAGTCAACTAAAAAGTGATATGGTTAAGTTGCCTAAAGACTACACAAATGTTTTAAAAGAAAGGGATCAGCTTCAGGAAACAGTCGATGAGTTTGACCGATGCGGCAAAGAATATGAGGACTCCCTCAGATTAATTGCTGCATTGCAGTTGCAGTTAAGTGAGGCTAATGAGCAGATTTTGCAATTAAAACAATACTTAGATGAAAGTTCCAAACTCAAAGTCTGTTCAATGAGCTCATAGAATGTAAATCATCAAAAAACATTGCATCCCTCCACAACAATCGATTTGACTGGCGATGATTTTGTCACATCTAGAACAGCAGAAAGGATTACATGCAGTAGAAGAAAATTAAAGAAATACATAAAAATTAATAAATATGTTAGGAAAGTACAAAAGTTAATTAAAACAAAAATTTATACAAAAAATTATATAAATATATGTAAGGAAAAGCATGTATTAATTAATAAACTTAAATTATATGCAATTGAGGTGGAAAATATGAAAAACTGTTATGAGACTGAAATAGAGTGTCTCAATTCAGAAGTTTTGTCGCTTAAAAACTCCTTACAAATTATCTCAAATAAATATGCATCGGCTCAGGTTGAGATAAAAGAACACATATTGGCCATGAATGATCTGGTAAAGTCATGTAAATACAACGACGAGCGCTTTGACTCCTTAATAAAACATCAGAGTGAGAATCAATCGCTCCATGACCATGTTCATCGGGGACAATATGTGTAAATAGCAATAACTCCTTATTTTCACCAACACTCTATGACGGTGCCATAACACAGAATAAAAACTTAAAAAGTAGTTTAAATATTAAAAAAACATAAAGTTATTATGTATTGTGATGACATAGGTAAAAATTTGGGCATGAGGTTAAATAACCATTTAAAAGGACTATTAGTAATTATTGTATGTCTGGAGCATCCTTTAGTCATATAATGAATAAAGCTTTAACCAGTAAGTTTTCTCCTAATAGTACATTAATAATTCTTGTTGGGAGAAGAGGCAATGTAAATAAAAATAAATTATTAAAATATATTGATTACCTCAATACTTTAAATGTACATAAAATTATCTAGTTTACATTGCCTTACATACAGGGTTGGCCACAGGAGAATAAAATAAGATATGATTTAAATTTAAAATAATTTATCATGTAACAATAATTTAAATTTGACATTTAATTGTAACAATTATACCAATAGAATTAATTTAATAGATATTAATAATTTAATTAAGAAATTTTTGACTACAGATGTATTACCTATCAATATAATTTAAGACAGATAGCAAATGTGCTATCTTATTATTTATATATTAACTCAGCCAAGGACTTGGCTACCCAGACATCTGCTCCTATTGAGCAGCATAATGATTTGACATGCAATTTGGAATCCATTCCAAGTAATTTAAATTAGAAAATGAGACAATAGAGGTAATCTCTAGCAGTTATAATAATTTAAATAATTTAGAATGTAGCTTACAAATCCTTAATAGTTGCAATTGTATAACTCCACAAAATGATAATAAAAATTGTTTACACCTGGTGCATCAGAATATACAAGGCATGATAGGCAAAGAGCTAGAAATTGAATTGTTTTTAAATAGCAACAACATTCATATTTTATGTATTACTGAACATTGGTTAAAAGCTCATAATTTAATGTTTAACTTCAGTAATCACCAGGTGCTCAGTTCTTTCAATAGAGAAACGATTTTAAGAGGTGGCTCCTTAATTTTAGCTAGTAAATTATTATCATATAAAGAACGTAAAGATATTGTGAGCCTCTCCGTTGAGCGAATTGTAGAAAAGGCATGTGTTGAGTTTGAGCACCTCATTGTTGTGAGCGTTTATAGACCCCCATGTTCTTTATATGATACTTTTGAAAAAAATATGGAGGAAGTTTTCGCTAAGCTTAAT
The DNA here is from genome assembly GCA_907164705.1 of Parnassius apollo. NCBI lineage: Eukaryota > Metazoa > Arthropoda > Insecta > Lepidoptera > Papilionidae > Parnassius > Parnassius apollo. The sequence goes on from CAJQZP010001707.1 coordinate 13,396,178, forward strand.
AAACAGAATAAATCTGTTGTAATATGTGGAGACTTTAATATCAATCTCCTAGAAGCTTCCTCCACTAATATTACATTTAGATCATTGTTTAAATCTTATGGTCTTTTTAATTTATCTTTGGAGCCAACACGTATTACTGAATCTAGTGCAACATGTATAGATAACATTTTTACAAATGTTAAGCCGTTCAATAAATGTATAATTCAAAAATTGAGCTCTGATCACTGTGGACAATTTGTTTCATTACCTTATGTTCACAAAAAAGCAAGTAGATAAAAAAGTAGTGTTTGTTCCAGTAAATGCACATCGCTTGGAGAAGTTTAGAAGTAACATAGTAAAAAAACTTCCATTACTTTCATACCAAAATAATCCAAATTTTTGTATGCAACATTATTTAAGCTCATTTGCAATGAATTTAATAATACTTTTACTTCTAAAACATTCTCCTTGAATAATCGTAAAGCATTTAATGAATGGGCGACAGTAGGAGTCCATAAGAGTAGACAAAGGTTATATGAACTTTACAATGAAAAGTCATATAATCCTAGCGTCGAATTTAGGGAATATGTAAAAAAATATTCCAAAATATTTGAAAGAGTGTGCTCCATAGCCAAGTCATTGTATTTAAGCAACAAAATAAAGACTGCTTCTAATAAAATTAAAATGACATGGAGTATAATTAATAGTGAAACTGGTAAGGTCAACTCTCGCAATTCATACTACCAGTTAAGTTTTAACAATAAATTAACTAAATCAGATCAGGACGTTGCAATGGTTTTTGAGAAATATTTTACTGATATTCCGATCTTAACCACTAAGTCACTGAATTCTTCTCCTACCGTCGCCGAATCATTACTTAAACAAAATGTAAATGTGTGTACAAAGAATTTTACATTTCATAAAGTTTCATCAAAAGATATTGTAAAATATTTTAAGACTTTTGATATTAAAAGAACCGCCGATCTGTGGGGGATTTCTGTTAAAGTTATTGCGTCTATAATAGATACAATCTCACCTCAACTATCTATTATTTTTAATAGTAGTATTAATTCCTGATTTAATGAAGCATAGTAAAGTAATACCTTTATTTAAATCTGGTAGTACATTGGACCCCGCTCATTTTAGATCTATTTCTGTAATGCCAACACTTAGTAAAATTTTTGAAAAAATTATTCTTGATCAATTGTTAATTTTTTTAAATGTAAATAAATTACTTCATAAAAATCAATTTGGTTTCACAAGGGGTCGCTCGACAACTGATGCTGGTGTTGAGCTAATTAAGTATATATTTAATGCATGGGAGAATTCACAGGAAGCTTTGGGTGTGTTCTGTGACCTATCCAACGCCTTCGATTGAAGTATTCACCATGAAACATTAATCAGGAAACTTCAACACTACGGTGTAAGAAATGATGCTCTTAAATTAATTATTTCATATTTAAGTGACAGAACACAAAAAGTTGTTATTAATAGTATGAGTTCTTCCGGGTCGATTGTACAAATGGGCGTGCCTCAGGGCTCAATTCTCGGCCCCTTTCTGTTTCTTGTATATATTAATGACTTACCTTACATAGTAGTGATAACCATGATATAGTATTATTTGCTGATGATACTTCATTAATTTTCAAATTAAAATCTTTTTAATTTGAGAATTAATTAAATAATGCTATAGCTAAATTAGTTAATTGGTTTAATGTTAATAATTTGCATTTGAATGGAACTAAAACTAAATGTGTGAAATTCGTAACGCCTAATGTTAAACATGTCAATACTAATGTAATTTTAAATGGGGAGGAACTGAGTCTTGTTGATACCACCATTTTTCTTGGAATCACACTGGACGCAAAGCTTCAATGGCTCCCCCATATATCAAAACTAGCTATCAGACTTAGTGCTGCAGCATATGCTGTAAAAAAAGATTAGAACTCTTATCAGTGTTGAAACAGCTAGAATAGTTTACTTTAGTTATTTCCATAGCATTATGTCGTATGTTATTTTGCTATGGGGACACGCGACTGACACTGAAATTATATTTATTTTACAGAAGAGGGCCATTAGAGCAATATATAATTTAAAACCAAAAGAGTCACTGAGACAAAAATTTAAGGAAATTAATATATTAACTCTGGCCTCTCAATACATTTATAAAAATGTAATGTACGTACACAAAAATAGAAGTAGTTTTGCGAAAATAAGTGATATTCATTCTGTAAATACTAGGAGCAGATACAAGCTGGTAGTACCAGTTATTCGACTCCACCGAGTCAGTAATTCATTCTTGGGGCGATGTATACGCTTTTACAACAAAATCCCAGAAAATATACAAAATTTGTCATACTCAAAGTTCAAAAATGTTATTAAACTAAGTTTGTATAAAAAGGGTTATTATAATATTAAGGAATTTATAGATGATAATAACCCCTGGGAAGGGTGATCGCTACCAAGCTATTTCTAATTTGTCTTGTGTTGTTGATTGTAAGCTATTATTAAAAAAAATAGTCCCGCTGGGTTTCTTGCTGGTTCTTCCCAGGACAGAGGTTTTTTTTGCGAACCAGTGGTAAATTAAAAAAGTGACTTTCAATAAGTATTTTTATAATCTACATTGAATAAAAAAGTTTCTATTTCTATTTCTATTTCTACACTTAACGCCATCTGACGGAGTAACAACGGATTTTCCACAGGTGCTGCACTTACTGGCCATGTTAGAACAGATGTTATTTCTCTATGATAAATAGCCACAGAGTTCAGAAAGCAATCGCTAGATGGAAATATAAATATGAAGTAATTATTAATTTTATTGTTTTTTAATTTGTAGTTATTTCACTTTTCTTTTAATAAATATATTTTGGTTATTATATCATTAACATAACACTAATTATCTTAATACACACTGCACACAAATTACAAAACGCACACCAGTGCCATCTACCTCAGAAACAAATAATCTTAGTCAAACAGAACAACAAATCGATGAAAACTCTAACTCTAACGGTATTAGCAAAACACCGATAGATGGCAATAATATACATAAGCAAAATAAAACAGATGTATTTACATGTACATTATTGGTGATTATGAAGAATCAGAATGTGTCAAAAAAGATACGACAATTGATTTATCTACGAAAAACATGGATATAAATGTGGCCCATGAAATAAAACTAATTAGCACACAATTGTCTATTTTAGTCCAGGAAATAACAAGCTGTAGGCAAGAAATGACTAGCTTTAGACAGGAAGTTTTAAAATTGAACTCCACTGTTGATTTTAACAACCGCTTAAACACGATGAAGGGAAAGGTCGATAATATCACGCGCATAACTGAAGCGGAAGCCAAAATTTCGGCCAGTAAATGCGACGATATTTAGGCGAAAATTCTAAATGACCTCGAAATTACAGTTCTAGACGAAGACGCCAATGAGAATCCAATACACCTAATTACGTTAATCGCTCAAAAGGTGGGCATTTCCCTGGACTGGACGAGCGCGATATAGTTAGTGCGGAGCGTAAGCACAAGCGACGTAGCGTCGATGTTATCAGCGGCGGAGGCGCTGTTCCACGCCCTCGCACTCTCGTCGTCCGGCTAGCTCGCAGAGCTCTCCGCAACCAGTTGATCCGCGCTGCTCGTAGGCCGCCTGGAGCGGATACTGCAGGGATAGTGAACACAGTGCAGCAGCGACGCTTCTATATAAACGAGCGGTTAACCTGCTACCTATAACAGGCAGCTTTTTCACAAATCGCGTGAAGAAGCAGAAAGCGTAAAAGTAGATGCGTATGGACACCGATGGGCGCGGCCATGCCAGGCGAAGCAGAATCACCAGTTTTTCGTATTCGTTGTGATTGAAATTGGTAAAGCTAATTATTCTTATTCCAAAATCACAAGGGCTTTTCCCGTCACGCACATTTTACACCGGTACGAGGCTGCCACTCGCGAACCTTTTTTCCCAACGGTTGTCGGTTCTTCGAGTAACATAGCCGGCTCATTGCCACTTCAGCTTACTAATCCGTTAGGCTATGTCGGTCACACTGGTTCTACTGCGAATATCCTCATTTACATGGAACCCCGAGCATAACTCTCTCCATAGCTCGCTGAGCTACTTTGAGCTTTCCTCATATGGCCAGCAGTGAAGGACCACGTCTCGGTTCTATCGGTCATCACTGGAAACACGCACTGGTTGTACAATTTAGTTTTCAAGTTTTGAGGTACATCTGACGAGAGGATGTGTCGTAATTTCCCGAACGCTCCGTCGATTGACCTCTCGGTCGAAGTTGGACTTACCTAGTCGGACTATTTGTCCTAGGTAAATGTACTCGTTAACAACTTCGAACTTAGTGCTCCCAACCACTATGTTCATCTTAAGACTTATTCATTGTGTGACGGCCCAATATTATTATTAATAATTAAATTCAATATAAAGGGGCGTCAAAAATACTCTCAAAAGATATATATTAAGCAATTAAGTTAAATTAATAAACATAAAGTTAATATATTTCAGACATTATCCCAATAACATAGTAAATTAAAGGCAAAATTATTGTTTTTCGTAATAAATTTTATTTAAAAACTTGAAAAAATATTTAAAATAAGATAAATAATAGAAATACAAGTCAAAAAATAATATAAAATTAAGTTAAATAACGTTTATAAGATAATTAGAAAAATTGTTAAAAATTGTTTAAGTCATGGGAGGTGTTTGCGTATAAAAGAAAATTTTTCTAAGTTGTGGAAGGAGTTCACGTATAGATGAAATTTCCTAAGTTGTTGAAGGAGTTCATGTATTAAAGAAAATTTTCCTAAGTTATGGAAGGTGTTCACGTATAGATGTCTAGTATGGAGGAAGCTGTCGGAGGTACATACCTGCAGTTGTACATATATATGGGGTGGTCGGGAGCCCGACTGCCTGAAGTACTGTAGCACAATGACTAGTCCTATATTAGGGACTTATGATATTAAACTCAATGATACAAAAGCAATACTATAGAAGGTCTCCATGATGAATTTGTATTACAATAGTAGGGTCGTGGGTTCGAACCCTATATATTAATGACTTATGAAAGTAAGGTCTATGATACAAAAGCAATACTATAGAAGGTCTGTATGATTAATATGCATTACAATAGTAGGGTTGTGGGTTCAAACCCTATATATGAATGACTTATGAAAGTAAGGTCTATGATACAAAAGCATTATTATTGAAGGTCTCCTTGATGCATAAGCATTGTATGGGGTGGTCGGGTGACTGACTACTCCTAGTACTGTAGCAAAATGACTAGTCCTTATTAGGGACTTGAAAAGGAATATTATGGTGGCGTGTGTGCTGCTTCACGAGCAATTGGTCCGAGGTAAACTTGGACTCGCTAACCGATGTGTCCTAGACATATCATCTTAGTGCCGGTGGTAAGCGGGTTTGTTGTAGCAATACGGCTTTCCCGTGGACATCGCACACCCATACCGTTTGTGGGCGACGTCGTTGCGCATAGCGATGTGTCGTCTATCTTTCGGATTGGGATGATGAGTGTGTTTGGTAGCACTTTTAAGTGTAACAGTCATACTCAACTTCATGTCTTAGTGCATTAGCGCTATGATACGTGGAGTTTTGTCCACTGGCGTCTTAGTAGTGTGCTACTATGATACGTTGGTGATATTTTTTATATAACAACAATAAAAACTTTGTTACCAAAATTGATAGGAGTCATGTGGGTATGTTGTGAGGGGGCGCCACCCGTATGATAGTTGCATTGATGCTTACTGCTACTTGCGGTATTGCGTCTTGTGATGGATCTGCGGGTGTGCTGCGCCTGATTCGACGCATTCTTGTGGTTCTGGTCGATGGAGGTATACAATTAACATCTTAGTGCTGGTGGTAAGCGGGTTTGTTGTAGCAATACGGCTTTCCCGTGGATATCGCACACCCATACCGTTTGTGGGCGACGTCGTTGCGCATAGCGATGTGTCGTCTATCTTTCGGATTGGGATGATGAGTGTGTTTGGTAGCACTTTTAAGTGTAACAGGCATACTCAACTTCATGTCTTAGTGCATTAGCGCTATGATACGTGGAGTTTTGTCCACTGGCGTCTTAGTAGCCTGCTACTATGATACATTGGTGATATTTTTTATATAACAACAATACCAACTTTGTTACCAAAATCGATAGGAGTCATGTGGGTGTGTTGTGAGGGGGCGCCACCCGTATGATAGTTGCATTGATGCTTACTGCTACTTGCGGTATTGCGTCTTGTGATGGATCTGCGGGTGTGCTGCGCCTGATTCGACGCATTCTTGTGGTTCTGGTCGATGGAGGTATACAATTAACATCTTAGTGCTGGTGGTAAGCGGGTTTGTTGTAGCAATACGGCTTTCCCGTGGATATCGTACACCCATACCGTTTGTGGGCGACGTCGTTGCGCATAGCGATGTGTCGTCTATCTTTCGGATTGGGATGATGAGTGTGTTTGGTAGCACTTTTAAGTGTAACAGGCATACTCAACTTCATGTCTTAGTGCATTAGCGCTATGATACGTGGAGTTTTGTCCACTGGCGTCTTAGTAGCGTGCTACTATGATACGTTGGTGATATTTTTTATATAACAACAATACCAACTTTGTTACCAAAGTCGATAAGAGTCATGTGGGTGTGTTGTGAGGGGGCGCCACCCGTATGATAGTTGCTTTGATGCTTACTGCTACTTGCGGTATTGCGTCTTGTGACGGATCTGCGGGTGTGCTGCGCCTGATTCGACGCTCTCTTGTGGTTCTGGTCGATGGAGGTATGCGGGTGGTGATGTCTGCTGGGATGTATGGGGGACCTTGGGATGGTGTAAGCCCGACGATAGTCGTATTGATGCTTGTTGCGTTCTGCAGCATTGCGTCTCTGCGATGGTTGTTTGGTGGGACGCTATTCTCAATGGCGCTCTCTGCGTCTTGGTTTGACTCACACCTAAGTAGCTTTGCCCAAGTCGGGTCCCTTCATTGTGGGGCTGCAGACTGTCTGCCCTCCACGATGTTTTATATAACAACATAATATTATATCTCTGTAACTTTCCCACCTTTGAATGATTGAAGGCAACTTGTTGGTGGGCGAGACAAACATGATCGAAAATGCATTTACTCAACGTCAGTGACACAAACCCTTTCTGATGGCGAATTATTACTCTTATCTTATAACTGCCTTTTGGCTATATCTGCCGTTGTATTGGTTGGTGGAGCATATGTGTCGACCTCATGCGGGTGGTAGCTGGCGGGAGGATCTGAGGAGACTCTCAAGGCTGCGGCCGAAAGCCGCACAACGTGGGACCCCATTCCCTTGAGGTGAGCGGTAGACTCATGACACGCTCTGCGGCTAGTAGCCGTGCTGATCATGCAACTGGTGGTGATGCCATACACTTACATCACGTCTGCAGAAGCGGCGGTATGGCAGGTGGTGGCGCTCACGGAGGGTTTACGGCCAGTGTGCCTATTTGCCTAAACCGTGTGACGTACATTCACTGTGGCTGGATTCGTTCGTATTCTGTTTGGCGTTTACACGCATTGACATGCGCGACTTCGGTCGATGTTTGTGCTTACGCACTAACAAGGGGCCAAGCCTCTTTTACTGGTTCGCCAGCTATTTTGCTGTGGACTACGGTCCAGTTCCCGAATTAGCGTTCCCTTCGGGGGGAGTGCATCAAAATGGTTGGCACTCACCGTGCACGGCGTGTGTGGGGCCGTGTACCTCCCCCTACATTTTTTTTAAATAAATGTAGGAGAGCGAAGCCCTTGTATCGGGTATTTTTGTATAAATATATTGTGAGCCTTTTCCAAGCGGGAAGGGATAAATAATAATAAATTAATAATGTCAACCTGATACAAGTGGAATAAAGACGTTTTACGTTCTTAACCTTTCTCGAGCCCTGTCTTCGTGAACGGGGTTCACTTAGCTTATAAGGCACTACCAACAGCTTTCAATTGCTCTAGTGAATATTCATTCTTCCAAAGGACACCTAAAAGAACTAAGTTACTAAACAAACACAACGTAAATAAGGGTCCTAACTAAGACGATCACGCCAAAATATTACAAACGGCCTATTATTAAACCTTTAGAAAGATCATTTAGAAAGATCTAAACATAATTTATTAATCCTGGTCACATATACATAATTTTTATTATAAAGGAGAATTAATTATATTTAATCTAATATATTTATTACTATGAGAGCTGGGGGAAGCGTTACAATTGGAAGACACTATTGAGGTCATTGAGCATAGTGCTTATGTCCTCCAGCGATTCCGTCATAAGGACTATATCTTTGGTAATTCTAAGGTGAGTGATGTACTCGCAATTGATGTTAATACTGTATCCTTTCCAGTCCAGTAGCTTGAAAACGTCTTCCAATGCAGCGGTGAAGAGTTTCGGGGATATAACGTCACCCTGTCTTACACCTCTCTAGATTTGGATAGGTTTCGTACTCTGGTTCCGTACTCGGATAGCCATCGTAGTCCTACTGTACAAACACTTCAGCACTTCGATATACTGACAGTGACCGCCGCTCGTTTGTAGGTAAGTAATTACCGCCGCCCATGAACAGCTACAACACCAGGGGAATTGCAGATGCGTTGCCGGCCTTTAAGAAAAGAGAAAGATCTTTCCTTAAAGGTCCCTAAGTCGTATCGATCCGGAAAAATCACTGGTGGTAGTCGATCCCACGAATAAGTCGTGCGAGTTAGAAAAGTTATAGTAAATCGCACAGAGGTGAACCGCTTACCATTCAAATGGAGTGGATTGTATTGCGAGTTTTACCGTAATGAATGAATGTATGTCATAGACATGAAATTGTAATCATCATCATCATCATCATTACAGCCCTTCACAAGTTCACTGCTGAACATAGGCCCCCACCAAAGAATGTCATAAAGCACGGTCCTGAGCTACCTGCATCCATCGACTTCCTGCATGTTTTACCAGGTTGTCATTCCATCTAGTGGAGGGTCGCTCTACAGTACGCCTACCGATACGAGGCTGCCACTCGAGAAACTTTTTACACCATCGGTTGTCGGTTCTTTGAGCTATATGGTCGGTCCATTGCCACTTCAGCTTACTAATCCTAAAGCTATCTATACTTATGTCTAATCTATAAGCGGCAAATTGAATCTCTAGCAAGCAGGCATTTGTTGGCTTTAATTTTTATAGGATACTTACCTGAAAACTAAGTTGTACAACCAGTGCGTGTTGCCAGTGATGACCTACGGAACCGAGACGTGGTCCTTCACTGTTGACCGTATGAGAACGCTCAAAGTCGCTCAGCGTACTATATAGAGGGCTATGCTCGGAGTTTCTCTGCGTGACAAACTTAGAAATGAGGATATCCGCAGTAGAACCAGAGTGACCGAGATAGCCCAACGGGTTAGTAAGCTGAGGTGGCCTGGGGGCCGGCCATATAGCTCGAAGAATCGACAACCATTGGGGAAAAAAGGTTCTCGAGTGGCAGCCTCGTATCGGTAGGCGAAGTGTAGGGTGACCCCCAATAGATGGAGTGACGACCTGGTACGATGTGCAGGAAGTCGATGGATGCAGGTTGCTCAGGACCGTTATTTTGTGGCATACTTTGGGGGAGGCCTATGTACAGCAGTGGACTTGTGAAGGGCTGTAATGATGTAATGATGATGATTATGACTTACCTGAAATTACACCATATACTAATATAACTTCATTTTTACTATAATCTGTAAACAAGTGACCCGCCCCGGCTTAACCTGGGGTTTTAATACAGCCTCATTTAGAATTAAGATAATCATGAAAGACCATTTATGTTATATATTTTTCGGGTTTTGTGGATAAAATATACCTTAGATCACACGAGAACCCCCTCAGGTCAATAAAGGTAGTTTTCGATATTACAGACACATACTTCACTTTTATTTATATAATAGATTAATACGTAAAGAAAAAACTTTTTACCCATTTTTATACATAATATGACGCTCATGGAAGATTGTGAGATTTGGCATAGTTAAAGTTTATATTGTGAAGGAATACGGAAAACGGAAATTTATTTATAGATATGCGTTACAAATATATTAAAATAATTTTTTTAAAAACCTTCGAAACAAAAGGAGCTGATGATGTTCAAACGGTTGAGCAGGTTTTTTTAAACAGTGGCAAAAAACACTCTCAATTAAGACAATTTTCAAACGAAAACCATGCAGTGTTTAGGTACTACCTGGTTAACCGAGCTTTGCTCGGTATTTTTCGCTCGGTTTTTTTAATTCGTGGGTTTTGGAAATTATATTTAGATACAAATTACATACTGATGACATACGAATAATATTTTTTGATCTTAGCGACATAATAGAAAAAACTGAACTGGTTATTTAAATAAAAAATCATGAGTGCAATTTTAATTTAAATTTTCGTGTTTTTAAAAAAATACTAAAAAAAGGGCTCGAAAAAATAGATTTTCTCAAAAAAGAAAGGAACTTGAAAAAAAATTAAATCGGTATGGACTCGAACCAGGGTATTACGATTTCGTGACCGCCCATTATACCGATTAAGCTATCTATAATCACTAAAAATTTGTTAAAATTAACCTTCTTATTCTAACGATATTGTAGCAGTTTTTCATTGCCTAAAAACAGGGACAAAAAGACCTTTTCTAAAAATAATCCTAGCTAGATCGATTTATTGCCCCCGTTCGAGCTGTTTCCGAGATTCCGATTACATATATATATATATACAAGAATTGCTCGTTTAAAGGTATAGGATTATAACTACCAATGTCAATATTGTATTTAAATAATCCGTATCAATTTTCGAACGTGTAATAAAATAACTTTTGGTAAATAAAATTGTGCATGCATTAAGCGCTACGTCAATTTTTTAAAGTATTTTAAATACACATAAGTTTTCACAAATAATCTTATTACTATTACTTAAAATTTTCCGAGTATTTCATGTCAATTTTCAACAGGAAAATGTTTAGAAAATCTAAAAGTGCACGACTCATTATGCTCAATGATCGTAAAAAATGTAAAAAAAATTCTCAATAAACCATGTTTTTTTTTTTAATTTTACTATGTTATAATTATTGAGTTCCATTTTTTATTATTATTATTTAAAAAACCCTTAACAGATTATTTTAAAACGATCAAAAATCTACATTAATATTTCTTTAATTTTTAGGTATTCGTACTCGGGCGTTATCGTCTTTTGTAGTCTTTTTATCTAACTAGTAAATATTTTTTTCTCACCAACTATATTTCGTTTTTGAAAATTTTTCATCTTTTCAACCAGTATTTTAATCTTGGGTTCAAAGTACACCTTTAGGTCATTACATAAAGTCGTAGACATTTTACGTGGTAGAGCCACGTTGCAGCAATATTATAGTTGTAGCACGAATGGGTTGGCTCGACCGGGAAGGACCACGCTCTCACAGAATATCAGCGTCAAAAAGCGGATTTACGCTGCAATGTTTCGTTTGGTGATTGTAGAGAACCGGAGACTCTTTTAACTTGAAACGAGATATTCGATCTTAATCCTCACGGGTGACAATGCATATGCATTTTGATTCGTTATCGAGGATAGATGTAAATGTCTATAGGCCACAGCAACAACTTATTACCAGGTGGACTGTGTGCTTGTTTGCTTCCCTATAGTATAAAAAAACGTATTAGTATATTTATATATAAATCCTACATACTTTTGGATATGACCTGCGATTGAAACCTAGGATCTCATGATCAGCAGTCGCGTTTATGTACGTATGTACTACGATGCACTACAAGAGATACCAAACAATCAAGTCTTGACTTGGTAGTTTAGAACACCCGGTAGTCCTGCGGGCTCAAACTTGCTCTGAGCCGAAAAAATGAAGAAATAATAGATAAAAATATAATAAAATGAAGGAATAAATAATAAAATGAAGGAAGTAATAATAGAAGTGGCGTATCTGGGGTGAACGTCGCCACAAGAGATGACTTTTGAATTAACGGAGCGATAATTTTTCATTTAGTATCACTCGTAAAGTCAAAACTGAGTTTTAGTTTATTCGCTTTGTTAAAGCTAAAGCGTTGGAAGCCACATTTAGTAGTGTAAGATATCATCATGCTCGCAAACGTTTTGTGTTTAAAGTTCGATTGAGACCAAACGAGCAAATGCGTATTCCATTTACGCTGAAATACTGTAATACCTGTAGCACGAATGGGTCGACTCGACCGGGGAAGGACCACACTCTCACAGAATACCAGCGTGAAATAGTAAATGACCAAAACTGTTTGGAGACGTGTGAAGACAATATACATCTGCAGTAATAGTCATCCCTTACTTTACTTTTTTAAGACATGAATTGTATATAATGATTTCTTAAATTTACGCGAACACTATACATTGAATAAAACTATTATTTACGGATTTTTTTCGCGTTTAATTACTTTAATTTATTTTTATTATTATCCCGACGTTTCGGGTGCTTTACAGCGCCCATGGTCACGGGGGGGGGACTGAGATGTTTGACGTCCCAATGTCATAGTTAGTCCGGCTACCTTCAGTTTTTTAATATTAATTTTTGGTCCGATTTACGCAAAACGAGCTTATAGTATCATGAAGTCTTGCAGTGGTTTGCTTGGGTTTGGGTTTAATTTTGTAAATTATAGGATCCCAAGCAGATGGTAGCACCCAACCATCTTCTCTATTGAAATTTGGATGTTTTTTAATTTCAATAGCCTCGCGTATCATCCTTGGTAGGAATCGGTGTTCTTTTGCGAGAATTTGTGGTTTATCAAATCTAATGTAATGGTGGGGACGATCTTGAACATGTTCGCAGACTGCAGACTTGCAGAAATCAAAAAGAAGTCTTGCAGAAAAAACTGAAGGTAGCCGGACTAACTATCACATTGGGACGTCAAACATCTCAGTCCCCCCCGTGACCATGGGCGCTGTAAAGCACCCGAAACGTCGGGATAATAATAAAAATAAATTAAAGTAATTAAACGCGAAAAAAAATCCGTAAATAATAGTTTTATTCAATGAATTGTATATGTATGTATGAATTGTATATGTCACAATGTATAAAATTTTTGACTGTCTGTCTGGGCTAATTTTCTGATCGATTGCGACGAAATTTCACGAACTCATAGGAGCTATGTCAGGACCCAGGAATGATTTTAGAGTATACTATCCAAAAGGCATGTGGGATTTTTTGTGAAAACGATCATCATCATCATCATTACAGCCCTTCACAAGTCCACTGCTGAACATAGGCCTCCCCCAAGTAATGCCACAAAGCACGGTCCTGAGCCACCTGCATCCATCGACTTCCTGCATGTCTTACCAGGTCGTCACTCCATCTAGTGGGGGGTCGCCCTACACTACGCCTACCGGTACGAGGCTGCCACTCGAGAACCTTTCTTCCCCATCGGTTATCGGTTCTTCGAGCTATATGGCCGGCCCATTGCCACTTCAGCTTACTAATCCGTTGGGCTATGTCGGTCACTCTGGTTTTACTGCGGATATCCTCATTTCTGAGTCTATCACGCAGAGAAACTCCGAGCATAGCCCTCTCCATAGCTCGCTGAGCGACCTTGAGCGTCCTCATACGGCCAGCAGTGAAGGACCACGTCTCAGATCCGTAAGTCATCACTGGCAACACGCACTGGTTGTACAATCTAGTTTTTAGAGATTGAGGTATACCTGACGAAAAGATATGCCGTAATTTCCCGAACGCTGCCCAGCCGAGTTGAATCCGTCGATTGACCTCTCGGTCGAAGTTGGACTTACCTAGTCGGACTATTTGTCCCAGGTAAACGTATTCGTCAACAACTTCGAGCATAGTGCTCCCAACAACTACCGGCATAGGTGTGACATGGACATCGAACATGATCTTTGTTTTGTCCATGTTCATCTTAAGACCTATCCGTTGAGAGGCACTATTGAGGTCATTGAGCATAGTGCTTAAGTCCTCCAGCGATTCTGCCATAAGAACTATATCGTCGGCAAATCGAAGGTGAGTGATGTACTCGCCATTGATGTCAATACCGTATCCTTTCCAGTCCAGTAGCTTGAAAACGTCTTCCAATGCAGCGGTGAAGAGTTTCGGGGATATAACGTCACCCTGTCTTACACCTCTCTGCAGTTGGATAGGTTTCGAGCTCTGGTTCTGTACTCGGATAGCCATCGTAGCCCTACTGTACAAACACTTCAGCACTTCGATATATCGACAGTCAACTTGGCACCGCTGAAGGGACTGTAGCACCGCCCAAATTTCGACGGAATCAAAGGCTTTCTCATAGTCCACATACGCCAGGCAAAGTGGCAGATTGTACTCTTCAGTCTTCTGTACAATCTGCCGCAGGGTATGTATGTGGTCTATGGTACTGAAGCCTTTTCGAAAGCCGGCTTGTTCGGGAGGCTGGAAGTCGTCAAGTCTGCGTGCGAGACGATTCGTAATGACTCTCGAAAACAGCACGTAGACGCGGCTCAGAAGGGAAATCGGTCTGTAGTTCTTTAAGAGAGCGTTGTCGCCTTTCTTAAAGAACAAGACCACCGCACTTCTGCTCCACGCCTCTGGAGTAGTGCCACCATGGAGGACGGAATTGAAGAGCTTCTGAAGGACTTCAAGTACCGGTGTTCCACCCGCTTTCAGAAGCTCCGCTGTAATTCCATCCTCGCCTGGGGCCCTGCCGTTTTTAAGGTGCTGGAGAGCCATTCTAATCTCGCTTAGACTGACGTCCGGGATATCATCGGAATAGTGTCGGATAAGACTTGCACTTGGATCGTTACTCACACTTGCGTGTGGCTCCAACGATGATGTGTACAGCTGCCCATAGAACCTCTCAATCTCACTCAAAATCTCAGGTGTCCCGGAAACGATGTTGCCACACTCAGTCTTCAGCCTTGACAGTTGGCTCTTTCTGGCAGACAGATCTCTGGCAAAGACTTTGGAGCCCTGGTTCCGCTCGATCGCTTCTTTAATACGAGAAGTATTAAAGTTGCGTAAGTCTCGCCGTATGCATTTGGAGATCTGTCTGTTCAGTTGCCTGTATGCTGTCAAATCTGTTGACGATTGCAGCCTCATCTCCCGTCTAACAGCCATGAGATTAAGAGTGTGATCGGAGAGTTTTTGTGTTCTTCTGCGGCGGGTCTTGCAGAACTTAGCTCCGACCGCATGGACAGTTTCCACGAGCTTGTCGTTCATATCGTCCACTGCATTGCAATCTTCTAGGCACTGGAAGCGGTTACGTAACTCGAGCTGAAAGGTTTCGGGATTCTGGATTAGAGCACGAGGGGGACGGAGCGTTGACTTCATTAGACGAGACCTCTCCAACTTAACGTTTAGGTTCAGTGTGCCTCTAACCATTCGGTGATCGCTGCCAGTTTTCACCCTTGCAATCACTGAGACATCACTGAACAGTTGGCGTCTGGTCGTCATAATGAAGTCAATCTCATTTTTTGTCGAACCGTCGGGGCTCGACCAGGTCCACTTCCTGTGGGGCCGCTTCTGGAAGAAAGAGTTCATCATAAAGAGTCCCTCTTTCTCCATAAAGTCGGCCAGCTGCTGGCCCCTTCGGTTCCGTTGCCCTACTCCAAATTTCCCTACCTTCAGCTCACCGCTTTCTCTTGTGCCCAGTTTTGCGTTGAAGTCTCCCATCAACACCGTGTAGTAGGTTTTGGAGGAATGTATGGCTCTGGAAATATCCTCATACATTTCCTCCACCTCCTCATCGGGATGTGCCGAGGTTGGTGCGTAAACCTGAATGACCTTCAGCGAATACCGTTTGGTGATTCTGAGTATCAGGTACGCGACCCTCGTCGACACACTCCCAATCTTTACAACGTTGTTGACGAGAGATTTGTGGACGATAAATCCGACACCTCCTTGGGACAGATGGTCGCCCTCCCGGTGATAGAACAAGTTGCCGGACTCGAGGATTGCCGTGTCCTCCCCCTCTCTTCGGACCTCGGATAATCCAATAATATGCCAGCGCAACTTGTCTACCTCTTCTTCCAGCTCCAGTATCTTCTCGTCAGTCCTCAGGGTGCGTGCGTTATATGTTGCCAGGTCGAGTCGTCGTAGGTAGCAACCGAACCTCCACCGGAGATTCTTAGCACCCCCTGCCCCGCCGTTACCATGGTCGCCACCGTAGCCAGGAATAGCGGGGCCGCCGGGGACTGGGGGCCGCCTGTTTGTGTATTTATTCATTGGGGGGTTATTTGCCATAGTTGCCACGCTTGGCGAGCGGGTTGGCAACCGCAGTTTTTTATTACGTCACAGTTGTCATCAGGAAGACGCTGCTGCCCATCTTCTGCCTGTCTCCCTCTGTCGCCTCTTACGACACCCACGGGAAGATATGGGGTAGTGGATATTCTTAACCGCCACTACACGGCGATAATATGATAAATTTATTTGTTTTTCTTTTATAATTATCTCATAAACATTGAAAGATATAAGAAGTTTCGAAAAAACTTTTTTTAATTAAGTGTTTTTTATGTAATGTAATTTCCCTTACTATTTGTCATGAATAATTGTTTTTTATTATTCGATCTTCGATCGAGCACACCCATTTGCGCTACCATCATAATATATTTGCAGCGTGTCTTTATTAAAAATGAAATTATTCATAATATTATTGAGTTGTCGTCTACATGACATGTGTATGCCATGCAGGTATCGGGCCTCGGGGTATGCCCCCATTGCCCGGATCTTCCTCATGGCACACGACTATGGGCCAGTCCTGGGCGCCTTTTCAGGCGTCGTAGATGTTTGCGTTGTAGATTATCCGCAGTCAGAGAAAATAAATTTCCGTAGTCGGTTAACTACGGAAAAAAGGAGGTTGTCCGATAAAAGTCAGAGTTGACCTATCAGCGACATTGTGGGTTGTTACTCGACTCTCTAATCGATATAGAGAGAAGTTCTCTTAGATAGGGTCGCCCGTCCGGGGGCCGTGAGTGCAACGGCGCGAAGCCGTTGAGGTGTTTATGTGGCCCGTTGTCGGCGCGGTTGAACATGCCACGCGCCAGCCGGGCCACGAAGTCTGTGATGGTCTCGACTTTCAGATCGGCCGCAATGACGTCATTCCGGACGTACCAACCTGCTCCGACGATCGTCCTTAATGACAGGTTCAGCTGGGCCTGCAGTCGCCGCCTCAGAGGGTCGCTCAGAAGCGCGTACCAGGCCGGAGAGAATAGGTGATGATGGTCCGGATATACATCTTGTATATCCGGAGCTTGGTTTTTGTTGGCAGCTTGGATGCCAGGAAACTCGCCCGCACATCTGGCTCTGCGGACGACGAAGTCGACGTGCGCGGTCATGCGCAGCGTCCTGTCGATCCGGCACCTAAGGTAGGTCACGGCCTTCTCGTACGCGATCTTCTGGCCATTGAGGATCAGCGGAGGTGATAGGTTTCTGATACGGCGTGTGAGCAGAGCGGTCGTCTTACCAACGTTGACGACCATCCTCCACTCGTTCAGCCATGATGGCAACAGGTCCAGCAGACGCTACATTCTGGCAGTGGTTATATGGGCTCTTCTGGACGAGGTAAAATAGGTGCTATTGTCCGCATATAGCGCCAGCTCCACGTCGTCCTCCCACTCCTGCAGCCTTCCTGCCAGTGTAGCGATATCGTTGGTATAAGCCGCGTACAGGACTGGAGAAAAACAGCCTGCCTGCTAGCCAGCAAGCCCTGAGGAACGCCGGCTCTGATGGTACGTGTTGCATATTCGGCGTCCTTTACGCAGACGTAGAACTTCCTATCTTCCAAGAAAGACGCCACTAGCCGTAGTAACATAGCAGGAGGGACACTGGTCTGTTCATGCAGTTTATATAGTAATCCTGAATGTCACACCCGGTCGAACGCCTCCTCAATGTCGAGAAAGACGCCCAACGATATGCGGCCACGGTTGTATTCTGCCGCAAGCAGGTGCAGCACTCTAGTCAATTATGTGACTGTGGAGTGACCCCTCCTGAATCCGTGCTGCTCCGCCTGAAGTTGGATGCACGGACGGAGACGTCTCAGCAGCAATATTTCTAGCAGTTTAGCTATGTGCGGAAATAGCGTGATCAGCCTGTAGCTGGCAGCTCTACGCCTATCCTTCCCGGGTTACGGCAACTGACTTTGCCTTTCTTCTAGTCCTCCGGGAAGTGGGATGTCCGCAGTATCCCATTGTAGAGTCGACCAAGCTCTACTAGGACTCTATTGGGGTAGCTGTCGGAGTGCAGCGTTGGTAATCCCATCGTGCCCAGGTGCCTTCCTCGGTTCAGGCGGGTTACTGTCCTCAGCAGTTCAGTGGGGGAGATGAACCACTCTCCTGGAAGTGGTGGCGCGGGCGACGACAGGAACTCCTGTACGCGACTCTCCCTCCGGGCATGAAGCTCCATAAACTCCGCACTTGTTGGGTTCGGCATAAATTGCTCCTCGAAGTGCTCAAATAGGATATCCGCTCTGCCCTTGGCATCATAGCAGCGTTCGCCCGCGCTGTTGGTCAGCGAGCAAACGGGAGGTCTGGCTTTGGTCAACTGTCGGTTCAGTTTGTAGAGCGACGCGTCATGCTTTTCTGCTTTCCATATGCGCCGCTCCCAGGCCTCTCCTCTGTAGGACTGGACTGCAATCGACAGTTCCTCCGACAAGGTGTTCAATTGTGTCTTCAGTCGAGGGCAGCGGGTACGCGCCAAGAGCTTCCCCAACGATCTCTTGCGCTTGATCTGCATGCATATCTCTCGCGGCAGATCGTCTCGCCTTGCTGTGATCGGGACGATTGTAGAGGCCGCGTGGAGGGCCTTCTGGATGTTCTTGGTGATTCTAGTAGCAGCGGCCTCTACGTCGTCCGCTGTGCTTATGGGGGGGTGGACTGGGGGTCTCACCTGCAGGTGTTGATAGTAGAGCCTCCAGTCGACACGTGTCTTGAATGCTCTGGGCGGCGTAGTCACCGCCTTTGTGCCAAGGGTGATCAGAATCGGGAGGTGCTGTGAGTTCAGATCGTACAGCACCTCTACCACTATCGGGTAGTTGACGTTCCTAGAGAGCACGATGTCCAGTACATCCGCACGCTTCCGTGGATCTGTCGGAACGTGTGTAGGTTCTTCGGGACCTAAAACTTCGTAGTTGTTCTTCTCCGCATCTTCCTATAGTGCATGACCCGGCGGAGTGATCACTCTGGATCTCTACGCCGGGTGTTTGGTGTTTAGGTCCCCGGCGATGATGGTCGGTGTTTCGCCTTCCATTATCGTCCGGACGTCTGAGGAGCAGAATGGAGACCCTGGCGGGCGGTATGCTGCGTAGATCCTTAGTTCCTCGCCCGCCGCCTCCATTTTATGCCGATAGAGCGCATTGTTTTGTATACAGGTAAATCCAGCTCTTGATGGACGACGTCCCTCCTCACTAGAACCGCCGTCCCTCTGTAGGCGGTCCCTTGAGAAGTGACCTCGTCCCTCCTGTATATATGGTAATTTAGCAGTTTTAAATGCGTGTTAGGATTTAACTTCGTCTCTCCCAGCAAGATGACTTGTATTTCCTGTTAGTTGTTGGGTGACTGCGCGGATTTCATGCAGCTTCTGCTGTATTCCGTCCGGGTTCCAATAGAGGAGGCGCAGGTTACTCTCCTCTGTAATGCCGGGCCAGGAGGTTTGCCAACGCCTTCATAGCCGCTGTAATGGGGTCTGTCCCGGCTCGTATATCGGCCAGGACTTGACTGCCGACTTCGATGGCAATGCCAACCAAACGTTGGATGGCGTCTGCTGTCTCGAAGCCGGCTGTAGGTATTCTCTTTTCTGAAGGCGTTGGCACTGGTCTCGGGCGTTGGTCTTGCACTCTTTGCCTGTGGGTAGAGCGCGCTCTATGTGTAGAGCGAGCACTATTTTCTGATAGAGCCCTTTCTGGCACTCTACCCACGCTCTTCTTGGAGATTTCGCTAGTAAACGGCGCCTGTGAGGCTACCGGTCCTGCTGGTGTCGGGGTAGAGGTGACAGCCTGAGGAAGCTGCGACTTCTTTCTGCTTCCTCCTTCTAGAGGTCTGCCGGCATTAGCGGGGGGCTATAAAGTCGCCCCGGTGGTTGCCCTTGCTTCTACGGGTTCCACCGTTTCCATTGGTGTTTCGGGGGGGGGGGGGGGATGGTTGCCTACCCTTCCCTGTTACGGTAGCCCACCCTTCCTCTTGGATAGTTACCGCTCTTGGGCGACTATGGGAGATCTTTTTCGGGTCCTCCGGGAGTAGTCCAGGCAAGGTGATCCCCTGCCTCCTAGCAGTCCTCCTCAGGACTGGGCAACGGCGATCATTTGCCGTGTGTTTTTGCCACAGTTGGCACACTTTGGTTCCTCCTCACTACCTCGAGGGCAAAGGCTTGCTATGTGCTCTCCGGCACAGCGCACACATTTCACTGGCCTGAAGCAGTTGGCTGAGGCGTGCCCGAAAGCCTGGCAGTGGTGGCATTGTGCTGGTCCTGCTTTCCTCTGCCAGGCCTCGAAAACGTCCCCTCTCATATAGAGGAGTTCGTCGATTTTGTAGCTCCTGGAGCTGCTCGGCTTAGGTGGTCTAATTGGGCAAAGTAGAAGCAGCCAGGTCTGCCCCTACGTGGTGGTATTGCCTTTACGTATTTGATTGGGAAGCCTTGTGCCCTAATAGCCTCCTATTAGGGCAGAAGGCTTTGGTATCCTTCCCCATTTGTAGACCCCGGATGCCCACTTTAGTGGGCTTGTCCTCCTCCGGGGTATAACAGTACCACGACAATGTTGGTATGTCTTTCGAGAGCTCGACCATGTATCTCTGGATGGTGCGGAACTCGTCGGCGCTTTGCGGGGTAAATCTAACTCCTCTCCCGAACGGACGGGCATTTGGAGGGTGGCCCAACTTTCTATTGAGCTCCTTAAAATGCCTCGTCCAATCCGGGAGGCATTCGGCCACTATGGGCGGGTATCTGGTCTTCTCCTGGTAAGCAGGTTTGTCAGCAGGCTCTACCGCCGCTTACGCTCGTGTCACCGCTGGTGCTGCTACCATATGGGCATAACTGGTAGATGGCCGATGACCATCGTCCTGTGGGAGGGAGCCAGGACAGATTGGTGGTCTGCACCGGCGATGATCGGCCGGTGGATGCTGCAAGGGTCGCATACGTGGTGGACCCCCAGATGTAAGACTCTTCACCCCCTGCTCGTACTGGGCCGAGTCGTGGCTACGCCGGTCCGGTGACATAGAGCGGGGAGGTTGTGGTGGTGAAGGCGATTTCGGCGATGACTTATGCAACTCCTCGTTGCCGCTTGGTGGTGATCTTCATCTTCTGAAGAGGGTGTTGGTACATCGGAAGATGACAAATTGGAGCCGATTCGTTGCCTCTCTTCGAATAAAGAGACCTTGGTCTCGGGTGGCGTATGGCATCTGGCCGTTTTCTTCGCCCGCTGCTGCTGGGACGACGGTTCCTGCCTAACCGTGTGCTCAGACACGGCAGGCGTGAGCGCGACGCCCGGTGCGGGCTCCTTCCGCGGCGAGACGGGCTTCCTCGTAGGGATCTGCGAAAAGGAAGACACTACTCTAGTGCGTTCCGGATTCGCTAGATCCCTAACTAATAGTGGTCGATCCAGTACTCCTTTCTGGTCCGGTGGTTTTCTAGAACGGCGGCTCCCCTTTGTCCTTATCAGACATAGTGATAAAACCTACCTATCAGGTGAGTCAGGTAATCAGTTAAGGCCCTATCTAAATTACCAGCCGATCGGCAGCAACTGGTGATGCGCGACGCGGATGGTAGGGATGGTAAAACGTTGACTTAATCTCTATGGGCACTGCCTACCACTTTTATACCAAAAGGGTTGGGGGAAGTGCGGTGGTGGCACTTTAAACACGCGACTAGGCACAGTAAGCACGAAGCGATTTAAAGTGCCTAAGAATCTGCCTAGGGGCCGGTGACCTCGACGCCTCACGGAATCAGCGGACTCAACGATCGGCGGAGTATGTCGTACCGGCGGTTGTATGTGACCACTGCTAACCACAAACAAGGCACACCTAGGAGGTCCTTGATATAATATTATTTGCGTTATAGTTTCACCTTCTTATCTTTTTAAGTTGTTTTTAATTGCTACTCCTAAGTCGAATAAGTCCGCCCTTTGTATCTTTATTTAAAGAATTCCTTTCTTATAAGGAAAACAATAAAGATAAAAATAAATAAATAGATAATTTCTATGAAATGTTCTCATCTTCTTATATTTCATAGAAGAAACATTAACAATCGAACACAGTATCCATCCGATGGTAAGTGATTTCTGTAAGTCATGAACACCTACATTTAATCGCAAAATTAAGACCGCTGTTAACCTAGAGGACTTAAAGGAGAGGCCTCGTTACCAGTAAAAGGTATCTCTGGTTCCCGTAACTCACCATCTAAAATCTGCATCATTACAAGACAAATTGCAAGTTTGAAGCAAACATTATTTATGCAAATAAAAAAATGATTTCTACTTTTGAGTAAAGTCCTCCGTCATAGATTGAAACATGCGGTGATATTTGCCATAGTTGGCACACTTGACAGGAAGTCAAGGAACTTTGTTTCCCTTTATTACCTCTTGCGACACGCACGGGATGATATGGGGTAGTGGATATTCTTGTATACTGCCACTACACGGTTAATTAAATTAATAAAATAAAAGTAAATAAAATAAAAGTCCGGAATAGCAATTTAATTTTAATTAGCAAGAGAGGATTTCCCTCAGACACAGAGATTTTTACCCATCACGAACTTTAACTTTTTAAAGTTTCGGATGTCCTATATAGCTCTTAATTCCCATTTCCAACGAAATTACTGCGCTCTAGATCCGTTTATTTACTGAGGTTGGCTAAATATCTGCCTGTGGTACTAAGGTTAAGGGGTTTGCGGCTCGTATGAGAAAAGTATTTGCTTGACCTGGGAAAACCTAGCTCTGGGTCATTTATCAATATGCAATTATTAAAAAATACTAGTTATGTATAAAACATTGCCATAACTCCCTTAAACTAGTTCAGGTAAAATAATATTTATGAATGTTTTAGGAACGGTTCACGATAGCAGTCGAATGGTGGATTCTTATGACTTTTTGAGATTATAGTCGACACCCTTGACCATTAGGTTTTTTCTTCATTTTAAGCATTTATTTTAAGTTTTTAAAATAGCTTACGAGTTAGGTTACTAGGTTATGATTAAGGATAGTAATTTAAGGAGAAAATGTTAATTTAGTAGTACTTAGGTCTCTTGTTTGCCCAGGAGTTGACCTGAGTCGGTACCACATTATTACCTATTCCTGTCGCCAAGCACTATTATTAGGACGTACTACTGTTTTAATTTAAAAAAAAACTCGGTTGCCAACCCATCTGAAAAGTGTGGCAACGGAGACAAATATCCCACCTAATTTATGAGGGTGGCCTGTTTGTGCAGTGGACTTTGAAAACCTATGTTGACGATGAATGATGAAAGTCACACCTTTAATATATAAAAATTTATATTAGCTTGTTGTTGATATGGATCTCTTTGGACTACAGCATCGTGTTACCATCAGGTGAACTCTGTGCTCGCTTGTAACCCTTATTCTATAAAAAATACTTGATTGGGATTGTAGAAAATTGAGTTTGGCTATAGATATGTCAAATTAAATTAAATCTAATTTCACAATGCAGTAAAACTACCCACGTGTACAAGCAGTAAATTGTGCAAATTCTCAGACAGAGTAATTGACACTTTTGCATTCGACCTATTGCGTACGTTGCACCGAGCAAAAATCATTGTTAATTATTAAACTTAACCTGAATATCTTCGAAAAGATGTTACTTATGTTTCGTAGAGCAATTTCTAAATCGTCAATTTAAAATTACTCCATATCGTAATTGATCAAACTGAACGTTGTATTATTCATGAAGCCGTTTATTTATTTTATCATCCCTCCAACGAATCAAATTCATTTAATAAATTTGAAATTTAAAGGTAAACTTTTCTCTTGATTCTGTTCAAGGGCTCTTAACTTGAATACTATTTCTGTTGACAGTTATTAAATATTAAGTTATTAATTATTAAATATTATTTCGTTCGGGAAAACCAACCAATACACATATGAAAATTCATCATCTTACCTCATCTTCAATCTCGAATACCATTGTACATAAAAAGTCTTTTTATGTCCATTATATTGTGTAAAATATACAGACAAAACCATCTCTTTAAATGTCGAATATGATAAACCGAAATCAGTGAATAATCATAAGTAAGTACATTACATCCAAGAAAAGTGCATTAACGAGGTATTATTAAAATTTATCATAAAAAATAGTTAAGACTTTAATTTTTATAATTTTTTAATTGCATTATTAATTAGTCACTTTAGTTCCTTTACCTTCTCATAATTTTTGCCTTACCATTGTTGTGTACATCTATAACAGATATGCGTATGAGATCAAGAGTACGCACTACAAATGCGTACTACTCTTGATGTACCTTATAAATAAATTAATCTAAAAAAATCTCTTACCATAAACTTACCATAAACTAATAAAAAAATAATATAAGGCTACTGTCGATTCTTTGAATATAACGCATTTTAGTATAAATAACTACTCCATCACATATGTATATATCATAAACAACCGGTGTTAGATGTATATACTCAAATAATACCCTTTAGTTATTATAATAGTTTAAGTCGCCTATGTCTTAAACTGTTATATTGACTTTTAGTTATTTTATTACCAAACTATTCGACTATTACTATATATTCGCAGTTGGTTTTTTTCTTTGATTATTGACTACCTAAGTTCAATTTCAAATCAAAATCAAAAGCTCCCCAGCTAAATATCTAATTTATTAAAATAAAACAAGACCATTATTTCCCTTTAAATTTAGTTTTGTTATACTTTTTAGGACAGTTATTTTTAAAGTTTAACCTAAAAATAGCTTTTAACCTTACATCGACTCGCACTTTCATGCAGCACTCTTGAAATTCAAATTAAGAAGTAAAATTCGCATTTCAAATTTGTCCGGATTAAGAGTTTGTCGCCGCAGTGTCACACTAATCCCACGGTATTCTCCTTTGGTATTTAAATACCCTGTATCTTGTTTATTGCCGTTAAATGTATTTCAGTTCGTAAGTCAAGTCGGAAAATTACTAAGACAGTCTGGGCCGACTTTGAGCACGTAGGGTCACTGAGGAAATGAAACATGTTTTTCTTTCGCTACTAGCCGTCGCTTTATTTATAGGAGTAGGCCAAACGAGTACGTGACGTTCATCAATTTTCTGCCTTCAGTAGTAGTTCAACATTATCTGCCTTCAGTAGTCCACTGCTAGACATCGGCTATTCCAAAAGCGGTAGCGTTTGATCCGATCTTCGACTTCACGCATCCATTTGCTACCAGCCTCCTTAGACAGGTCGTCGCTCCACTTTGTCCCACGTTATGTTTGCCTCTTTATTAAAAATACACTCTCACGTTTGATTCTTCTGCGATAGTTGTGAATATTTAAGTTTATAAATGTGAAAGACTATTATGTCAGGATCATGGTAGCCCAGTGGATTTCTTCATTTCAAGTTTAAATCACCAGAGAAATCTAGAACTCTTTACTTTGCTAAGTGACTTTGAGTTAGTAGAAGTGGAGTATCCGTATCGGCAGTGTCCACGTTTTGGCACTAAGGGTAAGTACCAACATTTTCCTTCAGGTTGGCTGTGTGCTCGTTTGTCACACAATGATATAAAAATAGGAAGTCAATTAATGCAGGTGGCTCAGAGCCGTACTTTGTGATACTCCTAAATCAAGGCCTTTGTTCAGCTGTGGGCTTGTGAAGGGCTATAATAAAAGTAATGAGGTATTGATCTTATATACATACATTATGTGTCACGTTGTTTGTCCGCGATGGACTCCTAAACTATTTAACCGATTTTGATCAAAGAGGAATGCCCACTCTTCATAGACATTTCGGCCATGGGTGCCCACATATAAAAGCATATAGATATGATAATATACAATTAAAGGAATGAAATGGTTAAGAAATTGGTTTAAAAAAAGTCGGGAATTTTAAGATATAAAAGTTTTTATTTTCACAAATACAGTTTTTTAACAACTAATTATACCGATGTTATCGCATTTAATTTCTTTGATTTTTAATTCCCGACTTTCGGGTGCTTTCCAGCACACATGGTCATGGGGGATTGAGGTGACTGGTGTACCGAAAT
This sequence comes from Parnassius apollo, assembly GCA_907164705.1. Taxonomy (NCBI): domain Eukaryota; kingdom Metazoa; phylum Arthropoda; class Insecta; order Lepidoptera; family Papilionidae; genus Parnassius; species Parnassius apollo. The sequence continues at coordinate 13,422,310 of CAJQZP010001707.1, forward strand.
CAGTGTTAACTTGGAGTAACTTCAGCTTTTTAATAACTATTTATGGTCCGATCTACGCAGAATGAACTTACTGTCTTGAAGTCTTGCGTGGTATGCTTGGGTTTAGTTTTAATTTTATTAATTACAGTGTCCCAAGCAGGTGGAAATACCCAGCTTCATTCTCTATTGAAATTAGAATGTTTGAATATGGGTGCAATACATTACCGACTTCAGATTGCAACGAGGATGAACTACATGATTCAGATGGTTCCCGTTCTGCAGTTGAATGTGATGCTGCTCTATCAAACCTTCGCCAACAATTATGACACACACGAGATGACGATGGCAACTGAAATAATATTAAATAAAAAAGTGAAAAAGTGAACTAAATAAAAATAAAATAGATTTGTTTCCTTTAAACTCAAATACATATAAAATATTTATCAAGTTAATTGTTACTGCACAAAAGCAGACTTAATGGCCTATATTATTTAATAATTAAGCACTTAAAAACTACCAGTAGTCCAAAAACAATGAAAAATCAATTGTCTCATTACTTGGTAGTTGGTAAAAACGGTAGCAGTCTATCTGGTGGTGACAAGCTAATCTTATCGCCATGTTATAAATAAGCTTGTATGTTTGTCAGATATAGTTTGTGTGGATGTAATCAGAGTAAAAACATGTATCACTATCAGATATGAGCCCACACACTTAATAAATTAAAAATGTTGAATACGTACCTCACGTGGTGCAATTTGATGGGCAATTTCATTCCTTATGAGTTCCTCACGTGGAGAATCAGACCCAAACAATGTGTGTGATCTTATTCTCAAAAGTGACTTGCCACAGCTGATACATACATGTCCATGACTATTAATTGGTGAATTTTCCTGTTCGCTAGTTGGATGTCGTATTTGAAGGCTAGTTCGTTATTTCGATAACAAATTCACAAAAATAAAAACGAACACGCAAATGAATTCTACATGTGACTATTTATATAGGTATAGATATAGTTGTGAAATATGAACTGAATTGTGATTTCATTCCATGACAGGGCCTAGCTGTCAGACTCGATGTTGCCACTTAACTGACATAAAATAGATGAAAAGATATCGATTTTTATTCGATTAATAATATCGTTAAAAACAATCTTTGAGGTGCTTTAAGTTCTGCACACTTTTTAAAATATATTTTCCTTTATTTATTTAAATGCTATTTGAAATGTATTTTTAAGAACAGTTAAATTGTGCAGTAGCGTTTTGTTTAGCTTTAACCTTTTGAGCGCCACGCTAAAAACGCATTACCGTGTCCTGTACGCCAAAGCGCCAAAACAAAATAGTGTTGCCAAGAGTTGATATATCGATAACGTAAAATAACTTGTTTTTGTTGGTTTTTTATGCTATAAATGACTCTTTATAAACTGTATGTTTTATTTAATCTTGTGCTGTCATCCACTCTTTTTATATATGTACTTTGTACATATATACATAAATAAAAAACAAACAATAACAATAAAATAGTAGTAAACCACAGCACTACTCTCCATCCTAATGACAACACTGTCACGACTAGACGACAACGGCGTAGCTGACCTTCCTTTTTTTAAACATTCTTAGAATGTTGTGTATCGATTTCAAAATCGATCTAACCGAAATATACAGACATCGATTCATAATATTTTATGTGTCGGGGAAGGCGTAGACCAAGTGAAGCACAGAAGAAAAGTCTTACACTCTTATGACAATGGGGATTTGATATGATGCTGATGCTGCTAGATGATTTTGAGACTGAGAAAGAAAATGGCACAACACAAAATGAAAAATTGCTCTTCACACCTTAAGTAAAAAAACATTAATTGTAATTTTGTATTATTATTAAAAAAAGGTACATAATTATTCATTAATCAACAATTGTATATAATTATTCGCACTAGGTAAATCAGCCTTATAATACTAAAATCTTGGTCATGGAATAAATAAACATTTCATCACAATTCATCAATCTAAAATCAAAATTCATCATCATCGACGCTTTCCAAAATCCGAATGAGTTCTGAGGAATCGTTCATGTTGCATTGCTCTACTTTTCTCGGTAATCACTTATGACGTCATCAGGGTGTCGTCTATCCTTGATCACGGTGCCCAGTGAACTGATTTTCGATGACGCGTTAAAGATGCGCCAGAATTGAGATATTAGATTTATTATGCGAAGATAATCTGATAACATTTTTTTATTCATGTAGCTAATTATAGTTTTATGTTTCTAACCTTTAATTTTATTCAAATATCAATAATAATAGAAAAAAAAACACCATTGAGCTGAATTTTGGATAGTTTTCAAGAAATATATGCCTCCCGCGTTTGACACTAGCGGTCAACCATAGACGACTTTGGCGTGCTGGACATAGTATTTGCTTAGATAAAAATCCATTTTTATTAGTTCAATGTTTCTTAGTACTTGTGGCTCTAGAAGACTTGTTTTTTATACTCACATGTTGCTGGGTTATTCCTATTTTGAGGAGTGTAGAATTAAAATACCTGTAATAATTTTCCAATATCTATATTTCATACTTTTCGGAGCCGGGTTTTTTGTCAACTATAGACGTCGTTGGCGCTCAGGGCCCGCAGGTGTTGGTCAAGTATAGGCGACTTTGGCGCTCAAAAGGTTAAAGGATTCATGGTAAATCAGCTGGAAATTAACTTGTTTCGTTATCATAACATGATTCTATTTTAAGTGTATTGTTATAAACAGATAAGAATAACTTAACCGATCTTCTTTAAAAACAGATAAGAATAACAGTTCTTATCTGTTTTCAAAGAAGATCGGTTAAGATTAACAGTTAAATTGTGCCGTAGCATTTGTTATTCTCTAAAGAATTCATTGGAAATCAGCTAGTAATTCGTTGTTTAACTATCGTAACATCATAATTATTTAAAAAATTATATTAGCACTGTAATGATGACACCGTAAATAATCGATCGAAAAAAGAGAATCGATTTTTTAAATGTGTTTTGTGATTGGCAACACTTTTTTTTATTCACAAACTAATGACATAATGATTTACCTAATTTTTATCATTATGTTTCCGGTACTTTTAATTTGTGCAAAAATATTCCCATTGTTTGAGGATAAATGAATACCGCGATTAATAACCATAAATAAAGATATAATTTTTTAACAAATGCACATTGTTGGGCATTCCATGGCCGAAAATGGGCGTCCCCCTTTGCACACCGTGTGCATTTTGGTCCAACTTGAGAAATAGGATATTTTTTTGCCCGTGAGTAACCCACATTTTTGTGCTAATTTAAGTATTTTTAATAGGATATGACAAAGGGTCGTCGCAATGTGCAGAATAACGTCTGTCTGGCAAGCTAGTGTTTGATAAAATTTTAATACTTAAATTTTTCTAATGGTCCAGAAGATCTGACTGCTCAACGACTACTGATATCAATTTTAAATAAAAGAGACAACTTATAAAACAATTCCATATTCTTTGGTGATAAGACATAGCATATAGAAGAATTAAAACCCAGACTTAAGAATGTAAATTTATTTAAATCTTTTTAGGTCTTTAAAGTATGGTTTTCATTTTTTATTGAAAGTTTATTTTTACATCCTGTTTAAAAAGACTAACGCCCAAATACTCAAACGCTACTCAACTTTAAGTTAGAGTTAAAACTCGTGTTGTCTCTATCACACTCAAGGTAACAAATAAAATTTCGCCTAAATAGATTAAATTTTTATCTCTTATTTTACAACTCTTAGGGGTGGACTTTTTCTCCAAATTCTTCTTGGATCACTGCTGTCGAGTGACTTTTATAATACGTAAAACCTTCTTAATTTATGGATTTCGGCTAACAAAATGTGTTTCCCCTCGGAACATTTAGGTCAAACACTTCACATTCTGTAACATTTTAACATTCTTGTTGTATCTTCGTCCATATTAAAAAGAGTACGATTTATTCTCATTTTATAATTTGTGGTAGAGCCATGGTGCAGTATTTTTTATTAAGGTTGCAGTATAAATGAGTCGTCACGATCGGGGAAGAACCACGTTATAAGATAATACAAGCATCAAATAGCAGCATAATGCTGAGGAGTTTATCATAAGCTCATTATTCCTCCAACGCATCTCTATTTTTTTATTCAAGATGGCTATAGGTGTTTGTAGCCAACTGCATCCAATTATCATCTCACTGTTTGCTCGTTTATCAACCTTATTTCTTAATTTCGAAATTTCAACTTTGACGAAATATATTTTGCGTGGCGCTCGCAAAAATGCTGACGATCTTTCGTACATACCTTTTATAACGTTCAAATTCTCTGATATTCTATCAAAGTTTCTTTGGAGCTGAGTTACAAAAATAAATAAACTCTGCCTTGCATCTGTCCGTTTGTCATCTGATTAGATATTGACAAGGGTCGACGTTCTTTTGAGTTTTAAATTGGCTTGATTTGGAGTACTCTTAAAGAATTCTTTAAACTTTTGTCCTTTTCTTTATTAAGCGTTTTATTCATTCTTTTTTATGGAAACTTCTTGATTTTTGTTCGATTTAACGTTTTGAAAAACAACACATTTTTCTTAAACAACAAACAACTACAGTATATAACTTAACGTGCAAAACCAATCAAAAAAAAATTACTAAGTGTTACGAGTAAGACTTCTTTTCTTCCTATGGAGTCTACCTGGGTATATGCCTTCCACACCCTTACTTATATTTTAATAAGCGTGCCAGCACTGCTTTGTTCTTAAGTTGTCTTAAGTGTTTAAAGACCTAGTATAATTACAGGTTGCGAGGCATTCCATCTTAATCGTCAGATATCTGTCTAGGAATCTCGTGTCCGGGTAGTATCCTAATATCCTCTCACCTATTTCTGCATCTAAATTGCAGTTCTTGCAGTGCTGTGTTAAAGTCTGAAGCTAATAGAGAGCTAGTATAATTACAGGCCGTGAGGCATTGCATCTTTGTCTCAAAGATGACACCGCATTGGTAGCCATTTTAGTTTGAAGTTGTCTACAGTCCTATGTCCAAGGAATGCAGTAACTACTTACTATCAGGTAGAATTTAAGTACTTTTGCTACTTCAGTGTTTAAAAAAAGCAATATCTATCTATATAAAACACAAAAAATATTTCTACCTTTATCCGTTACAAACTTTGAAATCGAACCCATTTTGATAAAAAAAAAAATTGTGTGGTGGAATATGTCCCTATATCCGCTTCAGCTTTTTTAATTATTGTTTATGGTATAATTAAAAAAGCTGAAGGTACTCCGGGTTTAACAATGACATCGGGACGTCAGTCATCTCAGTCCCCCGTGACCATGGGTGCTGGAAAGCGCCCGAAACGTCGCGAATTAAAAATAATGGTAATTAAAAGTAAAATAAACGCGATAAAATCCGTAAAAGTAGTTTTAATCAATGTGTGGTGTTCGCGTAAATATAAGAAATCATTAGGTCCCTATATGGTTCGTATTCATATTTGGATCCGGTAGATGGCGCTGTTGTCGAGATCCAAAAATCACCCGTGCGATGCCAGGACGGATCGCTAGTATTTAATATAAATATGAATCTCAGTCTTCGTTACCTAAGATATCACGTGAACTTGCTAACATCAAATTTCATAAACAAATTTTAACACATTGCGGCTTAGTTATTAATATTTTTAGGCGGCCGCTTATCTCGTTTTAAAATACTTATATTACGTAAACACTGGGTTTGAATCCTTGACTTATTCGGTGGTTAACAAAAGTTCAACAAAAATTAACGCTTTCCGTACACTTTTATAACATTACAGTCTATTCGCATAGATAGTGTCAGTACACCTGGAGACACAAATATTGTTTTGCTTATTTTTTTAAATTATGTTTCTTAAACAAACTATTTACTTTTCTAAGAATGTAATAAAATACTATGTTATTCTTATGGTTATTGTAATAAAATACTATAAATAATAAACACAAGTACGGGAGCAAAACAGTGTTTCCCAACGGATAGGTCTTATGAAGGAACATGGACAATATAAAAGTCATATGTAACGTCCACGTCACATCTATACCGGTAGTTGTTGGGAGTACTAAGCTTAAGTTGTTGGCGAGTATGTTTACTGAGACAAATAGTACGACTAGGTTAGTCCAACTTCGACCGAGTGGTCAATGGTAGGATTCAACTTGGCTGGGCAGCGTTCGAGATTACGATACGTCTTCTCGTTAGGCATACCTAAAACCTCAAAACAAGATTGTACAACTAGTGCGTGTTGCCAGTGATGACCTATGGATCTGAGACGTGGTTCTTCACTGCTGGCCGTATGAGGAAACTGAAAGTCGCTTAGCAAGCTATGGAGTGGGCTATGCTTGGGGTTTATCTGTATGACACACTTTAAAAACAAGGATATCTGCAGAAAAATCAGAGTAACCGACATAGCCCAACGGACAAGTAAGCTGAAGTGGCAATGAGCCGGCCATATAGCCCAAAGAACCGACGACCGATGTGAAGAAAGGTGCTCGAAAGGCAGTTTCATACCGGCATGCGATATGTCGTCCGTCCATTAGATGGAGTGAGGACCTGGTAAGACAAGCAGTAAGTTATTGAATGCAGGTGGATCGGGGCCGTATTTTGTGATGTTCCTTGGAGAAGACCTATGTTTAGAAGTGAACTTCTATTTATAAATATATTTTAGTTGGACACGGTTCGATTCTGTTTGTCACCTGGGGTATTTTTAAAATGCCGTACAACTTTTTTTATAGGATAAGGTGATAAACGAGCACACAGTCCACCTGATGGTAAGTGGTTGCGGCGGCCCATGGACATCTACATCTACCCTCGATTACAAATAAAAATGCAGATGCGTTGTCACTCGTGAGGACTGAGATGGAATGCCTCGTTTTCAGTAAAAAGGGTCTCCGGTTCTCTACACTCATCATACGAAATATAGCAGCATTAAGCTACTATTTCATGCTGGTAGTCTGTGAGAGCGTAATCCTTCCCCGGTCGAGCCGACCCATTCGTGCTACAATTATACTACTAATATAACTGCAGTATGGGTTTACCATGTAAAAACTATTTCATTTATATTTTTATTTTGTTTTTAAAGTGCAAATTATTACATCCAGATTAGTGTTCCATCTGCATCAGTATTCCATTTCGGAGAACCAGCGCTGCCTTTGTAACATTACGCTGAATTGGAGACATATTTGATATGTTTTTATTGCTTTTTTGTTTTAGTATTAATAAATGATACATATTATGTACTCGTACTGGCATATTTTTTTTGCGCCCGAAGCAAATATGGGCAACCCTCCGGAAAGCGGGGGATAGAGGTGGGGAATGCTCATAGCATACCACGCAGCCGGCTGCGTGGTTATGTGGAGACTTTTACCCACTAAACCCCACCTTTTAGGGACTGGCTTAACAATCTAGCTAGAGATTTTTAAGCCTTATCGAACGCGACCCTCCTTGGGTGAAAGGGGGGCGCTAGCGGCGAGTAGCCGCTGGGAAGAGTTGCTGCCTAGCTAAGGCAGCTTACGAATGGGATGACTACTTATATTGAGTTTAAAAGGAGTTGGTGCTCGGTAAGCGCGAGCAGACGGTCTTGAGGGGACTGAGAAGCGCGCAATTTGCGTGCTAAAATTGCGATCTCTCTTACGTCGATATTGCGGATAGCAGTGTATACTGAAGGGGCATTTTGGATGGGAGAGCCGGGAATGTACGGTCATTTACCGGTGGCGGAGCTTTTTTAGCAGCTTTGTTGCCGACATTGGGGCGAGGCGTGCGAGGGCAGCCTCTGAAGTTGGCCGTATGGGCGGTCTGTCCGCAAAGGACGCAAGCGGGTATCACGTGGCCGAGGACGCTCTTTCGAGCTGTGCGGGTCTAGGCACTTAACGCACCTTGGAGGGGCTGAGCAGTTGGTCGCCGCATGCTCGTAGAGTTGGCAGCGGTGGCACTGCGCCGGAAAACCACGCCTATAGGGGGGCTTAGACTTTGACTCTCGACAGACCGCACACAGTGTGTACCTGTCGGAATATGTCTTTCGCCTCCGGCACGTTGGACAGAATGAGAAGGGCAAGCGAGTACCTCTTGGCCCTACTGCTGTGCATCTTGTGCACAGCCTCAACTGGGAATCCTTGGGACTTTAGGTCCTCCAGAATTTCCTCGTTGGCGAGTTCAAAGGGAACTCCGCGGAGGACAGCCCTGATTTTATTTATTTATAGGGCACACCTTCGGATGTGAATAGTTTGGTGATGTTTCTAAAGTCTTCCATAGACTGCGGAACGATTTTAATTGATTCACCAAGGTTGGTGGCTTGGTCATATTTAAAGCCTGCGTCGTAACAGACTTTAGAAAGTCTAGTAAATTGCGCCTTGTCCCTGAGGAAGACAGGGGGCGAGACCTGTTTCTTTGTGGCAGCGACGGGGGCTGCGGTGGATTGAGCAGGCGCGGGGGCTTCAGTGGAGCGGGAAGGCGCGGGGGCTGCGGGGGCGGGAGGTGCGCGAGGGGTCGCAGTGCGTTTCGAACCGCGCTTGGATTTCACTTCCGTGAAGGGGGTTGTATCAATGACTGATTGATCGGACTGTGATGAGTCCGAGGAGCAGCTACTGGGTGAGGAGATCAATGTAGGAGCAGACCTCTTAATGGGTGGACGAAATTTCAGACACGGTGTCCGAGTTTCTCATGGCTTCGGGGTCATCCTCCGCTAAGAATGCCACGACGAAGGGCGGAGGTTTACAATGCAATGGGGACCTGATTGGGGTAAAAAACCCTAAGGAGTTGGGATTCGTCAATATTGACGGCTATTCCATAATCTTGGCCAAATTGACGGATCACGGCCGCAATCTGGCTCATAATTTGGTTCATATCTATGGCAGACATTTTGTTTTGGACAGGAGGGGTGACGATTTATTCTAAGAGTCTAGAGGTCACTGTTCTGAGAAGAACAGGGCTTTGGGTGGCAGATGGGGAGGACTGATGCTCTATTCCGAGAAGCTGGGGTCCATATGTTCTGAAAAGAACAAGGGCTCGCTCTGAGAAGAGCAAGAGACGATCTTATAAGAACAGTAACAACACAAAGTAACAGTATAACAATAACAGAAAAATTAAAAATAAAACAAAACAAAGCAAAGCGCGCTCAAACCTCCCCGCCGGAACGAGGGGGCAAGAACGATGCGAAAAACAAAGGAACTCACCAACGGCGTCTGCTCGGCCGGTGTTAGCCGGGGAGAGCGGGGCGCGCGGGCGAGAGGTGGCACTCCGCACGAGGTTGGAGCACGAACTGGATGCACGACCGCTCGGGGGCGGTGCGCAGACGGAACTGCCTGCTGGCTGGCATACCGTGTAGTAGCGGTGTAAAAATCCACTACCCTGTATCAACTCGTGGGTGTTGTAACAAGGAGTTGGGCAGCGGCGTCCTACAATTAACGACTAAAAATAAAGAATCTCTTTGAGGCAATCTATAGGGAGACCTATGTTCAGTAGTGGACTTTAAAACGCTGTAACGATAACGGTATGTACTGCTTCTTAATTGTTAACTTGCCCTTTGCGTTTGTGTATTTCTTTGTTTTGAATGTGCGTATCAAATAAATAGTTCTTACTTCCTTTCTATATTAGCACCTATGAGTAACTTCGCATTTGTATTTTCTCCTCTTCCTACTCGAGGAAAAAATCTTTGGGGCACGATATCCTTTTGTCTAACCACCAAATTTTGTAAAGTGTAGCCACCTAAAACAAGTGTCAAAATAAAATTAAGTTAATAAGTGCCTGTATAATTTTCTAGAGGCAGCCACTCTACAAATAAAAGAGTTTGAATGTACCATTACTTACGCTTCGTCTAACTTTTCTATTAGGATTACCTTCGTTAAGATTGGCGTCAATTTTAACAAGGTATTTTAATCAGATTTCTATGTACAATTTTCCGCAACAATTGCAATTAACATGTACGTAATAAAGACACGGAGTACCTATATTATAATACACTGTATTATAATATCCACACTCAAATGGAGAACATTTTTCTCGGTCTATATGATTTTTTTTGATAAAATTATAGATAATATTATTATAAAATTAGATAAAATAATAATTAAAATTGATATAATTAATAATAAAATAATTATTTAACATTTGTTAGTCATGAGTCTGAGCCTACTTCTCCCTAATCATGTTCATGGGCGGGGGCTTGGAAAATACGGGGTTTATCTCGAGCAATCAACACAATAATTAATTATACTAAAAATTAATTAAACTTTTTGATTGGAAATCAAATATACTAAATATATTATATAAATAAATTAATTTCCTCGTCAATAAATAGAAATATAAAGGAATAATCGTACTACATCAACAAAATGTCAATATCATGCTGCTGCTTCAAAACCAAAATGATGTTTATTTGAGAAATGATTATTTAAATGACGAAGAAAACATGTTATTAAAAATTATTCCAATAATTACATGTAATCCATGAAATCCTGTTGCTGTAAAAAAAGTTGATCCATAAATACTATCAGCCATAGTAAAAGGTGCTTCAAAATATTCATATGCTTGAAGAATAGTAAAATAAATTCCTAATATAATGGTAATAAATAATCTTTGTGTAGTTTGGGAATGATTATTTTCTATTAATGCATGATGAGCTCAAATTACTGTTACTACTGATCTGTTACACTGTATTATAATACACTCCGTGCCTGTTCGGAAATTTGTTTGACCCATATTAGATCATGGCTACAGAACAACAAATTTTCTGACCGTACTGTGGAATTTTCTGTCGTCAGTATATTTTCTGTACTGATACGACTTAAAGACTTTCAAGGAAAGATCCTTTCTAAAAGGTCTGCAACGCGTTTGCAGTACCCCTGGTGTTGCAGATGTTCATGGGCGATGGTGATCACTTACCGTCGGGTAAGCATTATGCTCGTTTGCCTTCACTTCCATAAGAAAACACAAGGAATATCAACAAAAAACCGGTTACACACGAACCACAGAATAACAGTGCTTAACTGTGGCAACTCCGCTACAGCATCACACTGTGTGGGATGTCTTTTTGTTGCTGTAGTCAAATGTTTTTGTTTATTTTGTTTATAAGTAAAAAGGTAAAGTTACAGTCTTTATACGTCCTACTGAGAAGAGGCCTGCGCCTTGTAAGTCTAAGAAAGTTTTCGCTGTACCGTCCCAATACGTTTTGGTGGATTTCACTTGCCTTTTTGTACATGTAATGTAATGTACGCACATGCAGGTTCCCTTCACCATATTTCCTTCACCGCCGAGAATTTGGTAAATCAGCACTTTCATGTTAGTTTGTTGTTTTTATTTCTTTATATTATGTTGTGTTACAGTGATGAATATGTCAATGATTCGTTCCTGTGACTATATTATAGAACCAACATTAATTTATTAATTCATAAAAAAGCGACATAATGCGCGTTAGAGCCAAGTTGGAGCTATATTATGGTTATAGCACAAATGGTTCGCCTCGACCGTGGAAGGACCACGCACTTACATAAAACCATCGTAAAATAGCAGCTAAATATTGTTATGTTTCATATGGTGAGTGTAGAGTACCACTTACTATCAGAGAGACCCTTGTTCCATATTCCTAGTAGTAATTGTCACCCTTATTCCATATTAGTGACAGTACACCCTGTCATAAACTCAACTATCGTTAAACATTAACGTTTGTACCGGGACGAGAATTTCACTCGGAAAGAATTTATTTCTAATCTGATTGGCCAAAATTATAGACGCTCCCATTTAATTTTGTTTACGTGGCCGAAAGCAGGAAGGTGTGTGTTGGATCTAGTTCAAAATGTTCTACTTTTGTCGTTCGCGAATGGTAGTTTAAACAGAAATACTACACAAATTTATTATTGAATTTATTGTATTTAATCTAATTTGAAGTCGGATTTTCAAATTCACTACACAATATGTTTTTGCATCGACTTCGCAAACTATTTTGTGGAACTTTTAGTAATTTTATACTAAACCTTAGTAATTCCATATCAAACCCTCGTGCCATGGAAACTCAGGAATGCGCAAAGTGCTTGCTCCCAAAAATTACATGAAATTTCAAATTTCGTTTTATTTTTCTTTTTCATTTTCTATGAAAAAGAAAAAATAAAACGAAATTTGAAATTGCATTGGAGAAGCACAAGAAAATGAGACAAGCACCTATGTGTGGCAAACGAAAACTCAGTTTACCTGATGGTAAGTAAAACTACGGTCGGCCTATATGAAAATTAATACAAAAATAAACTTTATTTGACAGTTAGCACCTTCACAAAATAATTTAGCATTAAAAGCAAAAAAAAAATTATCATCCTAAGTATATACCTACATATTAGCAGACGAGCGCCTTGTATCGTGTGGGCCATATACAAATACATTAACAAAAAACAGAATTGGTGCACGGTTACAAAAGTTTCCATTACTATAAATGTCTTTCTCATTTTATGTATTTATAGTCTATAAAAATAAATTTATATTTGAACACACACACACACACACACACACACACACACACACACGCGCGCGCGCGCGCGCTCGTACGTACGCACGCAAGCACGCACGCACGCACGCACGAACGCACGCACACGCGCACGAACGCACGCGCACATGTACACGCACACACGCGCATAACAACATACACATACACTCATTATATACACACACACGCACACTATATACAGGTTATATTATTTGTTAATATTACAGTATTGTAAATTATTACTATAAAACAATATCAATATTGGACATACAGAAAATTTATATTTGATTAAAAATCCAAACGTGAAGTTCACAAACACATATTGGGGCAGCTCGACGAATACTTCCTTGCCCTAAAACCCTCTCAGCATTGAGAGAAGGCTTGTGCCCAGCAGTGGGACGTATATAAGCCGTAACTAACTAACTAAGAAGAATGTGTTGTTACCCCGAGGACTAAGATGGAATTCCTCGTTTCTCGTCACTCACCATATGGAACACAGTAGTAATAAACTTCTACTTTACACTGGTGTTCTATGAAAGCGTGGTGCTTGTAGTCGATTACAATAACAATAACACTAATAAAAATATTAATTACAAGTTTTCAAATATTAAGGACAATATTTACTAATTAGAGATTTGTAAAGAAAAAAACTTATGATTGAATCAATAATTCAATATTTTATTCCTGTTAGAGCCATGTTCAGCTAATTACGCTATTCAGCTATTTCACTATTCAGCCATTTAGCTATTCAGCTGCTATTTTCGCTGATATTATGTAAGAGCCTGGTCCTTTCCTGATCGCGCTAATCCATTCTTGCTACAACTATAATATAGTTGCAGTACGGTTCTACTGATTTTTATTAAATACCCGTATAATAAAGTGCTCGTATTTCCGGGTTCCGGTATTGAGGTTAAAGCCATTATTACGGGCTGTGAGGCATTCCATCTTAGTCCTCATAGGTTACAACGCATAAACTTCTTTGTATGAAGTTTGCTGCAGGTGTCTATGGACTGCAGTGGCTACTCACCATTAGATGGGCTCTAATTTCGAGTAGCACTCCAGTTCAATATAAAGAGAAATTCATCATCATCACAGTCCTTTACAAGTCCACTGCTGAACATAGGCCTCCCCCAAGGTATGCCACAAAGCACGGTTCTGAGCCACCTGCATCCACCGACTTCCTGCATGTCTTACCAGGTCGTCACTCCATCTAGTGGGGGGTCGCCCTACACTTCGTCTACCGGTACGAGGTTGCCACTCGAAAAACTTTTTTCCCCAACAGTTGTCGGTTCTTCGAGCTATATGGCCGGCCCATTGCCACTTCAACTTACTAATCCGTTGGGCTATATCGGTCACTCTAGTTTTACTGCGGATATCCTCATTTCTGAGTCTATCACGCATAGAAACTCCGAGCATAGCCCTCTCCATAGCTCGCTGAGCGACCTTGAGCGTCCTCATACGGCCTGCAGTGAAGGACCACGTCTCAGATCCGTAAGTCATCACTGGCAACACGCACTGGTTGTACACTTTAGTTTTCAGAGATTGAGGTATACCTGACGAGAAGATGTGTCGTAATTTCCCGAACGCTGCCAAGCCTTACCTAGTCGGACTATTTGTCCCAGGTAAACGTACTCATCAACAACTTCGAGCTTAATGCTCCCAACAAATACCGGCATAGGTGTGACATGGACATTAAACATGATCTTTGTTTTGTCCATGTTCATCTTAAGACCTATCCGTTGGGAGGCACTATTGAGGTCATTGAGCATAGTGCTTAAGTCTTCCAGCGATTCTGCCATAAGGACTATATCGTCGGCAAATCGAAGGTGAGTGATGTACTCGCCATTGATGTTAATACCGTATCCTTTCCAGTCCAGTAGCTTGAAAACGTCTTCCAATGCAGCGGTGAAGAGTTTTGGGGAAACAACGTCACCCTGTCTTACACCTCTCTGCAGTTGGATAGGTTTTGTACTCTAGTTCTGTACTCGGATAGCCATTGTAGCCCTACTGTACAAACACTTCAGTACTTCGATATACCGACAGTCAACTTGGCACCGCTGAAGAGACTGTAGCACCGCCCAAATTTCGACGGAATTAAAGGCTTTCTCATAGTCCACATACGCCAGGCAAAGTGGCAGATTGTACTCTTCGGACTTCTGTACAATTTGCCGAAGGTTATGTATGTGGTCTATGGTACTAAAGCCTTTTCGGAAACCGGCTTGTTCGGGAGGCTGGAAGTCGTCGAGTCTGCGTGCGAGACGATTCATAATGACTCTCGAAAACAGCACGTAGACGCAGCTCAGAAGGTATCTGTCTGTAGTTCTTCAAAGGGCGTCACCTTTCTTGAAAAACAAGACCACCACTCTGTCCACCTCCGGAGTAGTGGCACCATGGAGGACGGAATTAAAGAGCATCTAAGACTTCAAGTACCGGTTTTCCACCCGCTTTCAGAAGCTCCGCTGTAATTCCATCCTCGCCCGGGGACTTGCGGTTTTTATGGTGCTGGAGAGCCATTTTAATCTCGCTCAGACTGATGTCCGGGATATCATCGGAATAGTGTCGGATAAGACCCGCTCTTGGATCGTTATTCACACTTGCATGTGGCTCCAACGATGATGTGTAAAGCTGCCCACAGAACCTCTCAATCTCACTCAGAATCTCAGGTGTCCCGGAAACGATGCTGCCACACTCAGTCTTCAGCTTTGACAGTTGGCTCTTACTGGCAGACCGATCACTGGCAAAGATTTTGGAGTCCTGCTTCCGCCCAATCGCTTCTTCAATACGAGCAGTATTAAATTTGCGTAAGTCTTGCCGCATGCATTTGGAGATCTGTCTGTTCAGTTGCCTGTATGCGGTCAAATCTGTTGAAGATTGCAGCCTCATCTCCCGTCTAACAGCCATGAGATTAAGAGTGTGATCGGAGAGCTTTTGTGTTCTTCTGCGGCCGGTCTTGCAGAACTTAGCTCCGACCGCATGGACAGTTTCCACGAGCTTGACATTTATATCGTCCACTGCATTATAAAGAGAAATTACCAAATATTATTCTTATATTCAATAAAATTAAAACACCTTTTACAAATTACATCATTTTCATATTAAACTTGTAGTTGGAATTACAAATTCCAAAATTTAAGTTTCCATTACGACTGGAAAAGGCTCGGTGAAGTTTATAGACATTATTTCCTTGAAATACACGCAAGCCCTGAATTTCGAGAAACTCCTTTATAGAGAAATAAACGAAATTTACTCAAGTCTAGAAGACTTCACGCAAAAACTTAAGTGCTATAATGTCCTCTATTTCTTGTATATTTTATTCTCGAGTAGTTCTATTGTACCATTTCTATAAATTTTGTAGTCACAATGTTGGTGACTGAATTGGTTTCTTGATTGCTAAGACTCTGGTACGGGTTCAGATCCTAGGTAGTTATAACATTTTTTTATAGAGTAAGGGTGATAAACTAGCGAACAGTTCACGTAATGGTAACTGGATACTGTGGTCCACAGACATCTACATTTATCATTATTTAAAAATGAAAACTCAGATGCCTTATCACCCCTGAGGACTAAGTAATGCCTCATATCTAGTAGAAAAGATTTCCGGTTCTAAACACTCACCATATGAAACACAGCAACATTAAGTCCTTCTCCTGTCTAGCTGACCCATTCGCAACCATACTATAGCTACAGTTTGGTCTTACTACGTGTAAGATTTACCATATATAGAAAAACTAAATATAGCTAGAAAATAGCTTTAATCGCCCTTTGGGTTTACAAAAAATTAATACTGTAGTTAACAGGCAATATAGATAGAGATTAGGTGCCGAACCAAAGACAACGTATTTTCCGAGTCACGGTGATAAAACACCGTTAACTTCCTGCCTACGGGCTATTGAGGACGTCTTTCCAAAAAAACCAAGTAACTATTTTTCACCTGACACGGGATTCGAAACTGCGACCATTTGATCAGCAGGAGACACATATACTTTGTAAGGTTTATTTGACTTTTGCAGAATTAAGATCCACAACGAACATTTAAAAAACACATCTATACCGTTAGATTTTACTTCATTTATGTATTTACACATCAACCTTTCTTTTTATGCTACATACTCTAGACTAAATTAATCTTACGATACCTCTTATATTAAAATTTAACAAACATACTACATAGCTACATAGCGACATACATACATACATTCACATATTTGAATAGTCATACATACTTTCATATACTCGAAAACCATTACCCTCTTTCTATGGTAGTCAGCTAAACCTTACTCTCGTAGTAGGATTTACTTCTGTATCGTGGAGGCATTTGACATATCTAAATTTTAACATAATTTAAGTCCTGGAACAATTATTTGTAGGCCATACAAACACTTGTACCATGCGACATTAGATCCCACATCCCTGCGTAGTGGCAACCAAACGCTTAAATTTATTATACCACTAAAGAGTAGGTACCTTGGTAATAATAGTACATCCTGGAAATGACGTGATCGCTATCACGCTGTTTCTAAATGTTTTCATACTTAATTGTATAAAACTAGAACCTACTCCTTTACGAATGATGATCGCTATCATGCTGTTTCTTAATGTTTTCATACTTAATTGTATACAATATTATAATATAAACTTGCAAATAGCCATGGACTCGCCTCTATATAAACCATGAATGAGGCCTTATTTAAATTAGGGACAATATCATGCATTTTATCAATTAATCGTTTAATTTTAAAATAGATCTTAAAGATTTTCCGATAAAATATAGCCTAGAGGAGCCTAGAAGGGATCCTGGCACTGCTCTGTATCTGTTCGTAAAGTTACATCCAAAAACATATAAGCAGTATGTTTAAATCTCTTCGGTTTCATCACAAGCTGTTCAGTCACGCCGAAGACTAGCCCGCACAGACAAACAGACAAATATTATTATTATATTTCAATATAACAAACAGAAGATGACGATGAATATGACGATGACGATGATTATGACGATGACGATGACGATGCTGATGACGATGACGATGATCACCATCATGATGACGACGTTGAAAACGATGATGACGATGACGATGACGATGACGATGACTATGACGATGATGACGATGATGATGATGATGATGATGATGACGATGACGATGACGATGATCACGATGATGATGATGACAACTGTGATGACGATGACGATGAATATGACGATGACGATGATGAATATGATGAAGATGACGATGATGATGACTATTGCAATGACCATGATGATGACGATGACAATGATTATGACGATGACGATTAATATGACGATGACGATCACGATGCTGATGACGATGACGATGATGATGATGATGACGATGACAACGATGATGACGATGATGATGACGATAACGATGATGACGATGATGATGACGTAGACTATGAAGATGATGATGATTATGACGATAATGATGCTGATGATGAAGATTTATGACGATGATGATATGACGCGATGATGAAGTTGAATGACGATAACGGAGGCGATTAAGATTATGATGACGATAACGATGATAATGACCATGACGATGATCATGATGATGACGATGATAACGATGATGGTGACGATGACGATGACGTTGACGTTGATTATGACGATGACGATGATGCTGACGATAACCATGATGCTGACGTTGACGATGACGATGACGACACTGTTGACGATGACGATGATGACGATCATGATGATGACGATGATGACGATGATGATGATGTTGACGATGATGATGACGATGCTGATGACGATGACGATGATGATGATGATGACTATGATGATGATGATGATTATGATGATGATTACGATGATGACGATGATGACGATGATGATGATGATGACGATGACGATGACGTTGACGATGATGATGATGATGACGATGATGATGACGATGATGATGACGATGATGATGACTATTGCAATGATAATGAAGATGATGGTGACGATGACGATGACGATGACGATGATCATGATGATGACGATGACAATGATGATGACGTTGATGATAACGATGATGATGACGATGATAATAACGATGACGATGACGATGATCATTATCATGATGATGACGTTGAAAACGATGAGGACGATGACGATGATGATGACGATGATGATGATGATGACGATGACGATGACGATGACTATCACAATGACTATTATGATGACGATGACGATAATAATGACAATGACTACGATGATGACTATTGCAATGACTACGATGATGATGATCATGATGATGACGATGATGACGTAGATGATGATGTAGACGATGATGATGAAGATGCTGATGACAATGACGATGATGATTATGATTACGATGACAACGATGATGACGATGATAATGACGATGATGATGATGACGATGAAGATGATGCCGATGATGATGACGATGATGATGACGATGATGATGACTATTGCAATGATAATGACGATGATGACGATTTATGACGATGATGATATGATGTGACGATGAAGTTGAATGACGGTAACGAAGGCGATTACGATTATGATGACATTAACGATGATAATGACGATGACGATTATCACGATGACAACGATGACAAGGATGATGACGATGACGGTGACGTTGACGATGATTATGATAATGACGATGATCATGACGATGGCGATGATGATGACGATGACGATGATGATGATGAAGATGTCGGTGATAATGACGATGACTATTGCAATGATAATGACGATGATGACGATTTATGACGGTGATGATATGATGTGACGATGAAGTTGAATGACGATAACGAAGGCGATTACGATTATGATGACATTAACGATGATAATGACGATGACGATTATCACGATGACAACGATGACAACGATGATGACGATGACGATGACGATGACGATGATAATAACGATGACGATGATCATGACGATGGCGATGATGATGACGATGACGATGATGATGATGAAGATGTCGGTGATAATGACGATGACTATTGCAATGACTATTATGATGACGATGACGATGATAATGACGATGACGATGATGATGACTTGACAAACTATGATGATGACTATTGCAATGACACACATGATGATGACGATGATGACGTGGATGATGATGAACGATGACGATGATGATGACGATGACTTTGCAATGATAATGACGATGACGATGACGTTGACGATGATTATGACGATGACGATGATGACGATGATGATGATGACGATGAAGATGATGACGATGATGATGACGATGATGATGACTATTGCAATGATAATGACGATGATGACGATGACAACGATGATGACGATGAAGATGATTATGACGATGACGATGATTATGAAGATGACGATGATGACGATGATGATGATGACGATGATGATGACGATGAAGATGACTATTGAAATGACTACTATGATGACGATGACGATGCTGATGACGATGATTATGACGATGATGATGTCTATTGCAATGACCATGATGATGACGATGACGATGATAATGACGATGAGGATGATTATGACGATGACGATGATCATGATGATGACGATGACAACGATGATCACGATGACGATGACGATGATTATGGCGATGAAGATTATGACGATGATGATGACGATGACGATGATGATGCCTATGACGATGACCATGACGATGATCATGATGATGACGTTGACAACTATAAGATGACGATGACGATGATTATGACGATGACGATGATTATGACGATGACAGATGATGACGATGATGATGACTACTGCAATGACCATGATGATGACGATGACGATGATAATAACGATGACGATGATAATGACGATGACGATGATTGTGACGATGACGATGATGATGACGATAACGATGACGATGACGATGACGATGATGATGACTATTGCAATGACTATTATGATGACAATGACGATGATAATGACGATGACGATGATGATGACTATGACGAGACGATGACTATCACGACTATTACAATACGATGATTACGATGATTTATGACGATGATGATGTGATGTGTCGATGAAGTTGAATGACGATGACGATGGCGATTACGGTTATGATGACGATAACTATGATAATGACGATGATGACGACGTTGACATTGAATGACTATGACGATGGCGATAACGATGATGATGACGATGACAATGATGATAGACGATAGCTACGGTGATAATAATGATGGCGATGACGATGAATATGATGATGACGATCACGATGACGATTACAATGATGCTTACGATGACCATGTAGTGTTGGGTGGTTCGGGGAATAAATAAAACGCCCAGTAGTCTAGACTGTAGGTTTAATACTAACTCTTATTCTATCCTACATATATATATATATATATATATATATATATATATATATATATATATATATATATATATATATATATATATATATATATATATATATATATATATATATATATATATAATGATGGCGATGACGATGAATATGATGATGACGATCACGATGACGATTACAATGATGCTTACGATGACCATTACATATATATATATATATATGTAGGATAGAATAAGAGTTAGTATTAAACCTACAGTCTAGACTACTGGGCGTTTTATTTATTCCCCGAACCACCCAACACTAATGGTCATCGTAAGCATCATTGTAATCGTCATCGTGATCGTCATCATCATATTCATCGTCATCGCCATCATTATTATCACCGTAATCGTCATCATCATTGTCATCGTCATCATCATCGTTATCGCCATCGTCATAGTCATTCAATGTCAACGTCGTCATCATCGTCATTATCATAGTTATCGTCATCATAACCGTAATCGCCATCGTCATCGTCATTCAACTTCATCGATATCAAGAGATCTCTTCAAGAGATCTATATATATATATATATATATATATATATATATATATATATATATATATATATATATATATATATATATAGAGATCTCTTTACGGTAAATGTTGATCAGACGCGACTTCACGCGAGCACTTTGTTGATCCGAAAACGCATGTTGATCCGGCGCCTTTTGTTGATCCAATATGCATCTCTGGTAACTAATGTGGCTCCGACCGGATCAACATCTGCACTCACGAGACTGTTCGCTAGCGTTGGCCGAAGTTGATCCGATATACAAATCCACCTTGCGGTGGTTACGGAAAATGTTGATCCGATTTAAATGAGCCAATCAGAGCACAGCAAACGATAAGATAAACGATCGGATTAGCTGTATGCAGCCGCGACGTTGCCGTTTCGTATCTTTGGCGGTACAAGCTACAGATTAAATGCATGTTATGTAATGCATTCAGGGTGTTGTTTGGTCTACCTCGTTATTGTAATGCGCCGGGTATGTTCGCGGATGCGCGTGTCGATTGTTTCTACACCACCATGCGTAAACGATGCACATCCCTGGTTCGCAGGGTGCGGGTCAGTTCCAATGGTATCCTGAGGGAATTTTCTGACAGGTTTGAGGTCAGTACCTGAACCAGTGTCATATGGTGCACGTGCTGACTAATCGGGCCTGTCTAATATATAGTTTTAAAATTAGGTAAATAGTTTTAAGTTTTACGAAAATTAGTTTTAAGATTTGTATTATTACTAACATCTATGATCCTTGTGGTCGAAATAAACGACTTTTTTTTAACGAATTACTCGACAACGCCCCTTCTTGTAGCGGAAGTGGTGGCAACGGCGACATAAGGTATTCGTCTGAGTGCGTGTTTGTGTGTGTGTGTGTGTGTGAGAGAGAGAGAGAGAAGTGCGCGCGCGCGCGCGCGCGTGTGTGTGTGTGTGCATATGTGGCGCGCGCGCGCGTGTGTGTATGTGTGTGTGTGTGTGTGTTTGTGTGCATATGTGTGCGTGTGCGTATGTGTACGTGTGTGTGTGTGTGTGTGTGTGTGTGTGTGTGAATGGGTGTGCAAGTGTGTACTGTTGTGTTTGTGTGTGTGCTTGTGTGTGCGGCAGTGTACGTGTGAGTGTGTGTATGTGTTTGTGCGTGTGCCAGTTAACCAGTTAACATGTTTTCTACATCTTCATAATCAAGATTTTTAAGGACGCGTTTACAAAATTGATAGGTATAGAATCGAACTATTACGAGATATTATCATGAGACCTTACCTCCGGTCTTGATGGAGTGACCTCAAAATGAAATTCGGGATTACTAGTGGAAATCTTGGACTAGTATAACTGGGTGTGCTGAGTTTGGGCTCGTTTTGTTAGTTATGATGAAACCGTCACAAAAGAAAAGTTCTATTCACTTTATCTCTAGTACCAATAGGTATCCAAGCTGATATTCGGAAAAAATGAATAACCTCGTAGTAACATCTTTAGGGGCAGTATCGATATCCACTTACCAGCCACACTGTTTTTCGCTGTAACCAAACTGTCCTTGAAAACACAGACACAAACACACACACACACACACACACACACACACAGACACACACACACACAAATACACACGCAAACACACGTGCGCAAACTAAATGGCACCCCCACCCTTAACACACACACACACACACACACACACACACACTCGAGTGACAAATTAATTTGTAATAAAGTACTATCCATCATCTTCTAAATGATCTATGACAAATGAATAAAATAACACAAATTCACTCACACGATAACAAAAACTCGAACAAACGTCTTTCCACAATAAAACCTGCCAAAGTTTGATCCACAAAATCAGCAGATAACGTATTTTCTTACCTTATTACTATAACGAAGTAGCCTACTGGGTTCTCTGTCACACACAGAACGCGACGTTGCCGCTTCGTGTTCGAGTACCTATTCGTCAATTATGGCTCCGGATCCACTTAGTCTAAGTAAATGTCGCATATAAATTAAATATACTCTGGATCTAAAAAATCATATTCAGTATGACTTTTTCGACCGTTTATAGATCAACAAATGTTGGTCAAATCGCTGACGAGTATATTGAAATCCTGTTAGTGCAGATCCACCGACGTCACACGCGCATCAAGAATGGATCAAAGTATATCAGTTTGTGCGACGAGGAGCTGAGCAAACACGTCAAATAGGTGGATCAACAATTCTTCTAACTTCTCACTGGATCAACATTTACCGTAAAAGGATGATTATATATATATATATATATATATATATATATATATATATATATATATATATATATATATATATATATATATATATATATATATAAGCACACACTACACGTCCATCGGTAAAAAGAAAAAAATCATTCACAAAAATATTTTTTTAATGTAACATAATTTGGTGTATAAAAATATAAAAAAGGTGTACATTATTTTAATATATTAAAATTCTTATAATATAACATACTTATATCATAATAAAAAAATCGTAAACACAGTAATTTTTAAATAATTTTATTTGTATTTATAGTAATAATAACAATTTTATTGATTTATGTATACGGTCTAGTGCGATTTTTATGTATTGACTTATGTTTACCTTTGTAATCTATTGTTACATTTGGTTCACAATCTTCGATAACTTTAAATGGTCATATATAAAGAGGATCAAATTTGTTTACACATTGTTCATTCTTAAGGAGTATCATATCACCGACATTACATTTAATTGGATTGGTATAGTAATCATACTTTGTTTTCCTACTTTGTTTGCTTAAAATTAAATTATGTCTTACATCATATTGCGATTTTTGAAGTCTATATCTAAGTTATTGTGGATAATCATATGGGTTATATAAGGGGTCTATATCTAAAGTTAAATTAGTTGGCAAACGGCAAAGCTTCCCAAAAACAAGGTCATATGGAGTATACTTGGTTTCCGTGTGTACAGTGTTATTATAACCAAAACACCAATACGGTAACCAAGTGCTCCAGTTATGTGGTTCATTACTTGTTTGAATTCTGAGAAATGACATCAGATTTTTGTGGCTGTTTTCTAAGGAACCTATGGATTGGTGATAATATGCTGTTGACGTTACCTGTTGGATTTTGAGAATACGGCACACGTCTTTCATGAGTTGTCACATTGGTTTACATAATTAGTCACATCCTTCTCTAACCCGGCCAAAAGAATCTTTTCTTTATATTGTTTATCATTCGCCTTATACCGGCGTGACCACTAGTTGGCAATAAATGATAATCGTTTAATATTATGCGTTTTGTCTCACGATCGTCGACTTTATGGACACCATTTAAAATTAATCCTTAATTAATATATTGTTATTATTCTTTTGTATAATATACAGACGATCTATCTTTCGCTTATTACAAAAGCAATCCAACTCCCTCACAAAGGCATCTCATGCACAATATGATCGGAAAGAAGGATTTACATAAATTGTTAACTTTGCTGAGAAAAAACAAAATAACTTAGAGTTAGAATAGAACTTTTCTTTCACTCTGTCTATCTTTTTCCATTCTTTTTCGTCTACAAATAATAATTCAGTGCAATCCTTCGGTTGTTTAAGTGTTCCCACGACTTTTGGGTGATCAGTCCATCGTTGGTGGTAACCTTATCCGCCGTAGGGTTGTCAATCTTATCTTGAGCAATTTTTTTATTTATTCTCTTTCATTGCGCTCTTGTTAGAACAGATATCTTCATTCATTTCTTTCAAATCTTCACTCGAAATTTGGATGCGTGACAAAGCATCTGCAGCTGTATTGTCAGCTCCCCTTACATACTTGATAACAAACTTATACTCCTCGAGCAATAACCTAAACTTCGTAAGTCTACTTGACGGATTTGTCATATTGAATAAATATACGAGAGGCTTATGACCCGTTTCAATAATGAATTCGCGTCCATATAAATAAGGTCGAAAGTATTTTACTGCCCATACTATCGATAATAATTCCTTTTCGATAGTAGGATAGTTTTTCTCGGCTTTGTTTAAAGTGCGGCTAGCATATGCAACCGGTCGCCCGTCATGATTACATAAAACGGAGCCTATAGCAAAACTAGACGCGTCAGTTTTTAAAATAAAATTTCGGTCAAAATTTGGATACTGAAGTATGGGAGGAGTCATTAAAGCATTTTGAAGCGTTGAAAAAGATAGTTTACAGTTTTTATTCCAATGAAATTTAACATTTTTGCGACATAAATTGTTCAGAGGTAAAACGATTTCAGAAAATTTACATCGTTGGTATTATGAGGAATTGAGTAATTTTGTAATGCTGATATCTTTTTTGGGTCAGGCTTAATACCTTCGGAAGAAACAACGTGGCCAAGATAAAGAAGTTCTTTTTTTAGAAAAACACATTTTTTCGGGTTTAACTTTAAGTTTACTTTTCTTAAGCGCGATAATATTTCCATTAAATTTTTATTATGGTTATCTAAGTTTCTGCCAAAACAAATGAGGTCGTCTAAATAAGTGAGCGCTTTTTCGTAATTTAAGCCAGCCATGGATATTGTAATAGTACGAGAAAAGGAACTTGGGCTTGTCTTTAAGCCCATTGGCATTCTGGTCATCTGATATTGACCGGAGGGTGTAGTGAAAGCCGTATACCTTCTACTAGATGGATCAAAAACGATTGAGATCAAGGTGGTTACATTGTTCCTGATAAATAATCCAATATGTCTGTAATATTGGGTAACGGAAATTTGTCATCTACAATACAGTTGTTTAATTTTCGAAAATCGATAACCAAGCGCCAGCTCCTGTCCTCACCATTTTCTGGCTTTTTGGGTACAAGAAGTACAGGACTTGACCACTCACTACAAGCTTGTTCAATAATTCCGTCTTGTAACATATTTTTGACTTGTGTTTCTATTTAGTTCCTCTGAGAATAGGGTAATCGACACTGTTTTACATACAATGGGTCAACATTAGGTTTTAACTGAATATTATTTTCATATAAATTACAAATTGCTAATTGATCTCCTGGCAATAAAAATACGTCGGAAAATTTTGCACAAATATGTATAATAGAAGATTTTTCCTCTGTATTTAAATGATCCAAATTTAGTAAATTTAACTTTTTATGAACGCGTTCGGGATTAATGAGACTTTTATCAAACTTACAAATTGAATAATTATGTAAACTATCGGTTTCAGGCCTAAAATAACTAAGAATGACCTGATCCTCTCGTGTATTTAATATTTTTATTGGTATTTTCCCGTTATTCGCTTTGACAATTCCACCAGACAAAAAAAAATTCCCTCGCATAACTCTTTCGGAAAGACAACACAATCTTCTTTCATACTCGCATTGATATAAAATAAATTCTCGCATCTTGGAGGTATACTCAAATAATTATTATTTCCCAAAATACCCATATGCAATGGTAAAGTTACTAATTCATTCATATTATGCAGTGTAATATTATTCAATTCAAAATTTATGCTACAATTAAACTTACGTAAAAAATCTATACCTAAAATTCCAGAAGTTTCACACGGCAACTGCTTTAAAACATGAAACTTATTATTAAATTTCAGTCCGTTAACAGACAATGTTAAATCAACAAATCACACGGTTCGTAATTTGCCTCCAATTCCGTTTATTGTAAACGGTTTCTTTTGTAATGAAATGTTTAGTTTACTAAGCGTGTCATATTTAATCGCATATAGGGAAGCGCCGGTATCTACGAACCATCTACATCTACATTTGATACCATCTATTGCTAACTCAACACAATTACTATACTATTGTTCGCAACTAATATACTATTGGTCTCGAAAAAATTCTAAGTTATTTTCATTATTATCGTTATTAGGGTTAATTTCAATATTTTGAGAATTTGTGATACGCGATATTCTGGTGTTATAAAATGAACTCGCTGGGCATTTTGACCACGAAAAAATCCGCGGTTCTGGTATGAGTACTCACCATAATTACCTTTTTTTCCGCGGTGTTGTTGATTTCCACGCGAAAACTTTTGGGGTACCGGTTTCCTCCAGTTCACGTTATTTTTGCTTGAGTATGCAAAGGGTATGTTTGCCGTGGTACATTATTGGATGTATACCTACCACGTAAATTTTTACGCGTTCCTGAACCACCTCGATTCCCGAAATAAATCGATGGTTCGGTGTACTCGCTAGGTCGAACACAAGACGCCTCCTCATCCTTTGCAGCTCTAATTGTTGTAATTGTCTAATGTACTATAATTACGTGCTGACAAAATAATACTGAGTTGTCGATTTCGCAGGCCATTTGTGAAACTTTTAATAGCGATCTTTTCATTTATGGGACGTAAAATTTTATGCGCGTTTAGGTCACCATCGGCTTGGGAAATCGTCAAATCTACGAATAATTGTTCGATTTTATTGCCATAATTATCTAGGGAACTACTATTTTGCCTTATTTGCATTAGTTCGTTATGAATGGAAGTGCAAGATTTATTTGTTAAAAGGTGGTTCCTCATATCACTTATAAGCGCCTCGCATGAGTCATAGGAATCTAATAGACGTTTAAGCTTAGCACCTTCATGTCAGGCAACGAGTCTTCAACACAAATTTAGCGGTTAACATAGAACTTACCTTCTCTCTACTTTAGCGAAGTCAGCTATATAACTCTAATAATCGAGTCCATCGAAAATGTTTTGGTAACCGATTTCCTCGCCCGTCATCAATGGCAGGAGTGACATAGCGGTCTTTACGAAGTCGAAACTTTCCATGGTGAATATTTCACTTTGAATAGTGCCCTTGGAAGTTGACTGAGAGCTGTAATCCTTACTACAAAAGTTTTCTATTTGTACATAAAAACCCTTAATTAAATCGCAATATGATTGTATTTCAATTAGGGCCTTACTTTTAATTTATTTACTTTCTATCTCTTTATTTAAAATTATCAAACAATCATCAAATTCTTTACGTAATTGTACTGATTCCTTAAGTTTTTGTTGCAAAATGCTTTTAGTTCGCTTATCATAACTTTATTTAACTAAATTATTTTTAATATTTTTAAATTTTTCACATATTATTATTAATTCACTAGACATGGAAATACAGTTAAAAAAATCGTTATCAAAATATTTTAAGGTGTATACATATAAAGCTATTTTTATAATTTTTTTTAAACTTAAACTATAACATATTTTTCAATTTAAACCTAATATTTTCAACTTGACGCTTTCGTTGTCTCACGTCGGTCCTCGTGGCGGCATTAACAGCATACACGGGGTACACGAGGTCCTGGGTCCGGTGACCGCACAAAAGTACGACGCAAATTGTGCATTACCATCTCATTCCGCATCCTGCTTGTATGGCAACTTTTGTATATTTTGTATACACCGTAGAGAAGAGCCAAGCCCAAAACTGTGCATATTATAATCAGCACGACGGATATCCCAGATAAGTGGCTTTTAATTTCTTTTACATGTGCAGAATTTGAGCCTCCTGAAGTGTCTTGCGTAATGAACACTTGGTCTTTCTTGAGTTCAGAACGACACATTTTTTTATATATAAGTTCAATATTATTTATTATTCATTTTCGTACTTAATTTGAACGCGGCCCGGGACGGGATGAACTGGCAGGGTCGCCATGTAGTGTTGGGTGGTTCGGGGAATAAATAAAACGTCCAGTAGTCTAGACTCTCTCTTATTCTATCCTACATATATATATATATATAAATATATATATATATATATATATATATATATATATATATATATATATATACATATATATATACTACACCATGATGCTGACGATGATGATGACGATGACGATGACCATGATGATGATGATGATGACGATGATGATGACGATGATGGTGACGATCACAAACAATAGCGATGACTATGCGATGACGACGACGATGAATATGATGATGAGTATGACGATGACGATGACGATGACGAAGACGGTGATGATGATGATGATGATGATGTCGAAGATGATGAAGATGACGATGACGCTGACAATGATGAAGATGATGATGATGACGACGATGATGATGATGAACATGATGATGATGATGATGATGATGATGACGATGATGCTAACAATAGCAATGACTATGGCAATGACTATGGCGATGACGATGACGATGAATATGAAGATGAGTATGACGATGACGACGATGATGACGAAGACGGTGATGATGATAATGATGATGTCGAAGATGATGACGATGATGATGACGCTGACAATGATGACAATGATGATGTTGACGATGATGATGATGACGATGACGATGACGATGATCATGAGGTTGATGAAGACGACGATGACTATGACGATGAAAATGACGATATCGGTGACGATGATTCAGGAATTCTAATAGAGTTCCATATAAATAGGTCGGTTGCATATTTTTGTTTGTGTTTTTATTTGTGTTTTAGTTTGAGAGCCGTGGTTACTCTGGGGCGACTGTGATTTCCACCAATGTCATTGTTTTTTTTATTAACAAAGGTAAGGGTATGATAGGGACAAAGCAGTACACGTGTTGGCTGTTAGACACTGTGATCTATGGACTCTTTCAATCTTCAATTGAGAATGTTGGCATCCTCGAAGACTAAAATAGAATGTATCGTTGTTTGTAAAAAGGGATTACGATTGTTATAACTCACCATTAGAAACACTAGAATTTTACTGCTATGTAACACTAATTTTCATGTGTCTATGCGGTGTAATAAAATGATGTTCTATCCGTTTACATCGATTTTTGTATTATTTATTTACATTTTGCACAGCCTAATTTTTAGTTAATATTCAGGGGTGATTGACAGAGAACAGCACATGTCATTAGATTCATTCTATGTATCCTTAATTTAAAGGTGTTACACTGACGTTTTAAATAAATAAATAAATCCACAAGCCCACTCCTTTGTTAACTTTTTAGACTTTGGGAAATTCTAGAAAGATCTCATGATTCTTTCATCTCGTTTACTCTGTATAGAAAATACGCTGACGACTGGCGACGGGTAACAGCTTCAAAGTTGCAAACGTCTGGAAATACACGCGTGATGATTTAACAAGTCATTCTTATACAAGAGCCCTCCAGTTTTATGGGCTGATGATGATG
Source organism: Parnassius apollo (assembly GCA_907164705.1). Taxonomy (NCBI): domain Eukaryota; kingdom Metazoa; phylum Arthropoda; class Insecta; order Lepidoptera; family Papilionidae; genus Parnassius; species Parnassius apollo. The sequence goes on from CAJQZP010001707.1 coordinate 13,452,709, forward strand.
AAGAAAATAAAGACCATTATTTAGATCCTTTTAACTAGAAACGAGGAATTTCATCTATGATGTGCGGCGGTAATCACTTACCATCTGGTGAGCCGCATGTTCGTTTGACTTCTCTTCTACAGAAAAAGTATAAGGCCCAAATAATTAATTTTATAAAAAAAACTATTATCCAACCCTCAGGCACGTAGTGCCCACAATTTAGGTGAAAGTTCGGTTGTCAGCAACGCGACGTTGTGATCCAGTTGCGTGGGTCCCGTTAATACGTCACTCTTGACCCGTGTCAACGCAGATAATATTTAAATTATTGTTTATTCGATACTCTGTGGTGAATGCAATTAGATTTACTGAATGAGACAGTATTAATATAGACGAGTTAAATCAGTCATTATAATTGTTATGACAAATATGCGCAAAAATAAGAGCTATCATTAGGCACACAGTCTACTCGACCAGGGAAGGACCACGCTCTCACAGAATACCAACGTAAAATATCGGCTTTATTCTGCTGTTTCGCATAGTGAATGTAGAATCTTTTTACTAGAAACGTGGCATTCTATCTTAGTACTTAGGAGTGACACCGCATCTGCATTTTGATTCGTATTTGAGGATAGATGTAGATGTCTATGGGCCACAGCAACCACTTACCATCAGGTGTACTGTGTGCTGTGGACATGTAAGATGGATTGCCTCCTCTACAGTAAAAAGGGTCACCGGTTCTCTACTATTCACTATGCGAAACACAGCAGAATAAAGCTGTTATTTTACGCTGGTATTTAATGAGAACGTGGCCCTTGCCTGATCAAATCGACCCACTTGTGGCTCTACGAAGTAATAAAACTTCTTTTAATACGTAAAAAATATGTGTTGCTGTTGTAAATTACTATAAGCAATACAGTAAGTACTCTGTGGGACCGGAGACCAGACAAACACAGCTGCGTGGAGACTAGCTTATCAGGAAAATAATCACAGAAGCTGTAATGTAATCATTGTGTGAATATCAAAAAACGAACGGGGATTAACTTCAAAATTAATAAACACTAGAATTTTTTTTTATTGGCATTAAAAGAAAAAGGAATGAAAGTGAACGTAAGTAAGACGAAAGTGATGGTTTTTGAAAGAGAAGAAAGCAAAACGGTATGTGAAATAAGAATAGAAGGAGAGTTAATTGAGCAAGTGGATGAGTTTGTGTATTTGGGATGTGTATTTATGCCTCGTTTAGAGGCAAAACACGTGTCATATTAACGACGGTGGTGAGTCTTTCCTAGTGTATTGGTGTTGGGAGTAGTGATGACGAGGATAGTGCATTACGTGCTTTTCGTGAGGAAACCCGTATGTCTGAGAAATATGTACCTTTGTACTGGAAACATGGCATTATATCTTAGTAATTAAGAGTGACAACGCATCTGCATTTTGATTCTTAATCAAGGATAGATGTCTTTGGGCCGCAGCACTACTATGAAGTGAACTGTGTGCTCTCTTGTCACCATTATGCTATTAAATTCTTTTCTATATTTATTAATCATTTTGGTTTGGTCCGCAGTGGTGACAACGCATTTTCGTTTTAATTCTTAATCGAGGTCACCAAAAGATAGACAGTGTGCTCGTCCGTTATTTTTATTTGAATAAAAAATTATTTATGTGATGTCACTTTTAGCGAAGTTCTTTAGCACCGAATAGTTATTATGCGAAACCATGCATAACCTCTAAAACTGTTTGGTAGCTTGTACGGGACGCGTTTGCAATGATATTATTCTGCTAGTTTATGTACAAAACGTGTAAAGCGTAGAGGGAATCAAAAAAGCAAATCAAAAAAGCAGACTTCAATTAAGGTTTCCTATCTGAAAACCTTAATTGAAGTCTTATAAAAGCCCTCTGCTGAACAAAGGCCTCCCCAAGGTTGCTGTATGGGGTAATCGCCATATTTGCCACTCTTGGCCGCGAATTGAAAAGTGAAATTTACTATTTTTTTGAGTTGTTTATCAGGAAGATGTTGGTGCGTATCCTTGTTTCATTATCCCTATGTCGCTTCTTACGATACTCCTGTAATGATATGGGGTAGTAAATATTCTTACACCGCCACTACACGGTTTTCACTATCATAACTTTTACACATAATATATGTATATACATAACTAGCGATCCGCCCCGAATTCGCACGGAAGATTTCTGGATCTCAACTACAGCGCCACATACCGGGCCCAAATGTAAACCATTTAGGGACCCATTCAAACACAGACAAAAAAAAATATCAAAATCGCTTGAATGCTTTCAAAGTCTATAATGGAGATAGGCAGATTTTTTTTTGTGTTCTATATAGATGGATAAATAGACTCTATCCATCTTTGAAATGATAAAAGAATTCTGGAGATTACTCATATATACACAAACTCACAAAATTCACACTTATTCTTTATTATCTACTTATACAAATAAATTTAATTGAATTGTCTGTTTGTTATGTCAAAATAAAACCTTTTACTAAATGTATATAAAAGTACATTTGATATTTATTATGACAAAAAGTCTGTTCCGGCTAATTTCGGTAACGGCTGAACCGATTTTACGGGACTTTCACTAACAGATAGCTGATATTATATAGAATAACTTAGGCTAAGTTTTTAAATGTTTAACTTTAGCTTTTTTTATAGAAATTAATTAGGATTTCGTGCAAACATTTACACCCATGATATCCAATCGTAATAAATTCCATGTGGATGAAGTCGCGGGAAATAGCTAGTCTTAAATAAGTATAAATAAAAACAATTACTGTCTCCCGTATACATTTACTTACAAGCCGTCGCTTAGATTGTCGGTATAAAGAGTACCTACATTACGTCTTCAAACACGATTGTTTACATCACGATTAATTGGTAATTGTATGCTTTACTAAATAAACAAACGAGATACTCTGAAAACTGTGTTCGCAGTGTGGCGGTGGGGCAAAATAATCCACTTTCCATATCCTCCCGAGGGTGTCGCATGAGGCGACAGGGGATGAAACCGGAGATGGACAGCACGTGGTAAATTCCACTATACGTGCTAGAGCCACGCTGCAGCTATATTATGGTTGCAGCACGAATCGATCAGGGTGACCGCTATCAAAGAATACCGTCGTTAAATAGCAGCTTAACGCTGCTTTGTTTCGTATGGTGAGTGTAAAGAACCGATGCCCTATTTTACTGGAAACGAGGAATTTTATCTTTTTCCTGACAATGAAAAAAAGGGCAACAGCATCCACTTACCTTCAGGTGGACTGTGTTCTCGTTTGTCATCATGACTATAAAGAAATCTTCCATTTTATGTTTAGTTTTACTGGATATTTTTCAAATGACTGTTAAAAATTGCTCTTACCCACCGTATTCCAAAAATTATTGCTAAGACATCAAACATTAAAACTCACAGATGGAATTAGTTAAGCGGAAATTGTCAGAATTACGTTTCTATTTCTTTTCTTTTCTTCCTAAATAAATAATGTAAGTATCTTCCGTTTAATTCGGTAGTGTTAAGGTATATATCATAGTGAATATACACGTTGAATTTACCTTGGTTCGTGGCGTTGTTGCTTTAAAATATCACAATAAAATTACAGTAAGATAAGTACCTACTAGGTAGGGTTGCCAGGTGATCAGAATTTGTTTGGATTATCCCGATATTTTTAATTATCTCCAGACTCCAGAAAAAAACCTAAAATCTCCAGACAAACAGCTTCTCTTCACATTACAGCTGCTTTTGCTTTAATTTAAAGCTAAGTTAGTAATTAGACTGAACTTTGAAGTAAATTGTTTGAATTTTCATCTTTTCTGAAAGAATCCAAATTGGTGGACTCAGTAAAGTTCAATTCTAAATACACGTGGCGACCCAAAAATTAAGTGTACTTTAACTAATTGTGTCAACATCGTTAAGTCTTTTTTTAGCTTAATCATTTAAAAATAAACTTCTTATTTTACATTTTTATTTATAATAAATCTTCCCAGTGAGAGGCCATATTAGTCCTCATAGGTGACAAAACAAGCTTTCTTTGTTTAAAGTTGGATGCAGATATTCACGAGCTGCGGTAACCACTTGACATCACGTGAACTGAAGTTTGCATGCCAAATAAATTAAAAAAGTAAATAAATAAGTTTATGCTCTTTATATTTATCAGCTAAGGTAATAATACGCTAGCCATAATAAGCCAGCCATTAACTGGTAGGGCAGCGCCTCACTGGATGATATGATGACCTTAAGAATGGAGGCAGGTTTTGTTGCATTCTTTGCTGGATGTCTATGTATATCAGTGGAATTGTGAGGCACTCTAATGATGATGATGGTGATGATGATGATGATTAACATTTATGAAGATTCGTACATAGATTTCTGTACCCATATATTATACAGGGTGTTAGTGTAAACACCATTGTCCTTGAAACCAGTGGTTTGGTTTCACTTGTAGAACGTAACACTAACAACCTGTATATGTATATAACTAAGGTATAATTGCCGGCATGAGTCGTGAGCACACTTTTTTATTGGTCAATATGACATTCACAACTAGGGTTGCCAACTTTTTTTGACAAAAAAACGTATAAAGTGGTTTGGATAGGAAAAAAATAAAGTATTAAGAAGAAAAAAGTATTCTTCAAATTTTATGTTTTTATTGCTTTAAACACGTATTTTTGTGTGCTTTTAGCACATGCTAACAATTTTTTGTTGTCTTTAAATGTTACAAAACTTGTTTGACAATCAACGTCTAAATTTCAATAAATAATTTGTTTAGTTATTTTAGCTTTTTTAGGAGTCACTGGTGTGTTGCTATCAGAATTACTCGTCATTTTCAGCATTAATATTTACTTTAAAATGCATTCTTCACTTATAAACAAAACTAACGGACCAGTTTTGTACAATTTCGTCGATAGTGAGAGACATCTGTGACAAACGTCACAACTGACATCTGACATCTAATAGGCCTTTCCGATTCACGCCAACAGCACTGTCAGCGCCAATAATCCGTTCCGAATCAACCGTAAGCACGCTGATGACAACGCTAACGCTGCCCATGGTCGCGAGCGTAATCACTGTTGGCGCTGTTGGCGTGAAGGAAAGATAGGTAACATTTCGTTCAGCAATTATACATCGTTAAGTACCCATGATGAGTATGTTTTACGCATATACGATATTACGAAAATAAAGTATTTTTGCATACTTTATTTGTATGTAAAAGTATAAAGTATAATTACCAAAAATAAAGTAGGATACGTTATTATAAAGTATGGTTGGCAAGCCTATTCACAACGCTGGCGCTCAACGTGATTAGTTCGTCTGTCGATTTTCGTCGTCTATTGGGTTCGCACTGTTATGTCCAACCCTAGTTAGTTAAAAGCGCTGACTCGATTATTATATTTACTATAAAAGCCTAGAGTTTGAGGTAATCGAGGCAGTGCAGCTCCAACCCATATTAAGTGCATATCGCACACACCGTTCGCGGCTTTTGTACGTTTCTTGTATTATTTTAATATTGGGGGAAATAAACCAAAAGAACTTCCGGGATTGGGTGTAAAAGTTTTTTTTTAAAAACACCTTCAGAGCGGCCCTCCTAACAAATTTGGTGTCAGAAGTGGGATGTCATATGGTTTACTGGTACATCGGTAGCATGGCATCCGAATCCTGGGATACTCTGAAGAAAAAGATCGACAGTAAGTCTCCACCCCACGAGTGTGAGTTTGCATCATCGAAGCACCAACGAGGTCTCAGCCCCACGAGCTTGGGACACCATCGTCTACTCGAAGTTCATCAAGGCTGTCAGTCTACACCACCAGCGTGTGAGACTGCCCTGAGCTGCTGCACTACCACCGCGCAACCACGTGGACGCCGCCGTCAAACGACTCCCTGGGTCTCACGGCAACGCGACTCCGCTGCACGTCATCGCAACACGACACCGGCATAGCAACCAATGTTCACCGTAGTGTTCGTGATATTGTAAGTTAACTTTAATTTAGCGATAATTTTATACTATTTTTATTCTATTTCCTTACATTATACTATAACATTACCATTTTACCAATTTTGTATTTCCTAACTCCTAAATCTTTCTAATTCCACATGCATAAGGTTAAAACTTTAAAGGACAAACCAGAAGAAATAGAAATGTCCGACAAAATTCCAAAAGTCAAAAAAGTTTTCTGATAAATTTTGAAGCGAAGTCGACCTCATAAGGCACACATGTACAGAAAAATGGTTAGTGAGGGACAATTACGTTGATAGACCTGATGTATATAAGAGATGGCAACCGGTCAGTGGTGGAGAAGTCAAACGTGTTATTACTCAATTAGATAAAAACAAATCGCCGGGAACTGATCTCGTACGGATGTCAGACTTAAAGTTAGTTGTTGACAAAATGACTCCTGCTATAGCTAATATAGTTAACATGTCGGTAAAGCACCGTAGATTTCCGAATAAAAAAAAATCATTCATCATCATACCACAGTGCTCGGGGTTGCAGAATCGACTCCGTATATTTTTACAATTTAAAATTATTTCCAGATCATTAATCTAAAAATTAACTCATTCAGTACGAAGTAAACATAATAGTAAAGAAGTGAGAGTGTTATTTTACATTATAATTAAGCAATATTTTAAATATCATTCTAAAACTAACGTGATTATAAACAACTTTCAAGTGTTCAAAAAACAATTAATTACTAACTTGTCAAATATTAATTAACTTTATTGACATTTTCTAAAACTGTGAGTGAAAACAAAATTTGAAATTGGAAAATTTGTGTAAAATGATTGTTGTGATAATTGTAATAATATTGTAAAGACGGTGTTACTAAATTTCAAATACACTCATTATTTCCACGTTTAACGAAAGTTTTGATAACTAGAACGTTATTTTGAATGTATTATAATGTACTAGCTTGGTATAATGGATTGTAACTCATGTGGTTATCGAACGAATTCAAGAAATCTGAGTTCTAAACCAGCCTAATTAGTTTATAACTTTATTTATCAGACTTAGTTTTTAGTAGTTGTTTAATGTCGTAGTAATTTGAAATTTATATTTTAGTCTCAATTTATTTAATTTACCTTTTATTGTTTTTTTTGTACTTTGTATAATTTTGAACATTACTTCTGTTATTTATTTAATTTTTTATTTGTTTTTTTTTAATTTGATATTTGTTTAATTTTTATTTTGCTTTGTAAGGTTATTAGGTAATTGACATTTAATAAAATCGAATAAAATTATGGAAAACATTACAATGAGAAGAAGAAAGAGAACTTTCTCTGACGATCCTGAGAACTTCCAAATGAGTCAGTCGTTAACAAATTACACTCTGTTTGATACAGCTGGTCACAGTGACCACTTAATCCACGCCCTAAATAAATCAACTGTCGATGAGTTAAGCCTACAATTGTCCTCAGTAAAAACGGAACTAGAATCATCGCACAATGAAATTGCAGAACTAAATTCGCAGATTCAATTATTGAATTTAAAATTACAAGAGAAAGACAGAACTATACACTTCTTAAAAAACCTCACAAGTGATGATAAGATTACTTGCACACCCATTGCAAAACGAACACCTATTCCATTAAGCAAAAAAATGATTTATTTGCAAACTAAGACGCCTCTCCACCACCACTGAACGCTTCTGAAATTATTTGCAAAAAAACTTACATATATAAATCCTACTAATACGGGTATAACACATGAATACAGAATTGAAAATGAACCCAAAGATAAAGAGACTTCAGACCATGTACATGCAAAAATAGAAAAAAAATACTATAAAGAAATTAAAAGTATTTCGTCAACACCAAAAATCATAATCTTAGATCAGCAAGTACGAGGACTCTCTCAAGTAATGTATAAGCAGAGATTTAAAAACAAACGGAACAATGTTTACTCTGTTTCTGGAATATGCAAACCAAATGCAACCAGCGCGCAAATATTTGACAGTATTGATAATATATTGGAGACTTTGAATACAGATGACATTATCATTTTAGGAGTAGGAAGTAATGAGAAAAATCCGTACACATTTCAGACTGAACTTTGTTTTACACTTTGCAAGTTAAAGAATAATAACGCCTTTGTATTGAACGTATTTAATAATGAATTTTTAAATATCAAATTGTTGAATAGAGAAATTAAGTTATTTGTTCAGAATTTTTCAAACTGTTATTTTGTTGACATAAGTAATAATTTGGATATTAACACGCATTGGATATCGAAACATTTCTCGTGTTTTAAATTAAATATAGAAATAGATAATTTTAATTACGAAAGACTTGTTCGATCACCAGTTCGATTATGATTATGAACACCAGGTAGCAGTAGAATAAATAAAATGAACTTAAAAGATCTAAGCAAAATAAAAGGAACTATCCCATATTATTTCTACAAACAGAAAGAGAAAAGTAAAGTAGAGTCTTTGAATGATTCAATCTTTTTTCGATAGTGAAATAAAATGTACCTTACTATATCAAAACATCGCTGGGATTTTACATAAAAAAGACTTATTAGAACTTGCACTTCTTGATTTTGAAAATAAAAATATTAGTATTGATACAATATGCATTAGTGAAACTTTTATGGAACAGGGTACGGGGTCTAATTTAAAGCTTAATATCTACAAATTATCATCGGCCTTTTCAAGGCCGAATCAGCATACAGGTGGAACTTGCATATTAGTTAGGAAAGAACTAGATTATCAATCCATAAAGAACCTACCCAACGCGGTAATTTATACATTTGAATTTTGTGCTATTGAGATAGTTACATTAGGTATGTTGTATTAGGTTGTATGTATATATCGGATTCCAAATTCTAATGTAAATTATTTTTTGAAAAATTTGAACAACTTCTAAATAAACTTACTAAAAAAAATAATAAAAGAACTATAGTTTGTGGAGATTGGAACATAGATATTTTGAAAAATGATATTCATTCTAAAGAACTTTATTCTATTTTATACAATCATACCTTAAATAACCACATTTGTAAACCAACTAGAAAGATGTCGTGTATTGATTTGATTGCCAGTAATCTTTCTAATGTACAACCAAATATTCACTTTTTAGCACTATCAGATCATGAAACTTGTCAAACAATAACTTTTCAGACAAACACAAATAAAATTCATATTAGGAAATCGTTTTGGTTTGATGAAAAAATAGACATTAGTAGTGAAAACGTGAAAAAATTTCTGTCCTATATTTCGCCATATCATTTTCTGATGTATATGAGACTGAAGATACTAATTTGGCTTTCAACTACTTTTATGACACTTTTCCCTATTTTATAATTTGTGTTTCCCTAAAATTATCGTAAAAATAACAAATAAATCTATTAAAAGTAAGTGGATTACACGGGGTATTAAAAAATATAGCATTAATAAAAGACGTTTGAGTATTTGAAATATCGTCTTTCGACAGCAAACAAAAAAGAGAAATTGGAAAATATATTACAAATATACAAACATTTTAAGAAAATGCATTATGCAAGCCCAAAAACTGGACAATACACACTACCTACTTAATTCTAACAACAAAAGTAAGGCAGCTTGGCAAATAATAAAAAAACGTTAATAATGATATGGCAGTGATTAATGACATTACTACAATAACCTCTAATGGCAATACATATTATCAACCATATAAAATAGCGGAAGTGTTTGACAATTACTTTGTAAATTTAAATAATTACATTAAAACACCAAATAAAATAAACCAATAACAACTATACGTCTAAATTGACAGTTTATCCCAATTCTATATATCTAGTTCCAATACATAACACTGACATTATGGTTATGATGATATTAGTACTAAAATCTTAAAACAATGGTCCAAATATTTGTCTTTCCCACTAACTTACATTATCAATTTATCTTTTGTTCAAGGCATTTTCCCAACTAGACTAAAATTTTCTGTCGTTAAACCACTACACAAGAAAGGTGATAAAACTGACATAAACAATTATAGGCCCATAACACTGATATCTGTTTTATCAAAAGTGTTTGAAAAGGCCATACATACCAGAATCTATAACTTCTTTAACAAACATGAAATATTAAAACCAGAGCAATATGGGTTTACAAAAAAAAGTCAACCACTTTAGCATGTTTCAACTTAATAAAACTAACTAGCCTAAACAACAAAATACCTATAACATCCATTTTCATTGATATTTCCAAGGCATTTGACTTTGTTGACCACGAATTATTGTTACGCAAACTTAGCAGATATGGAGTAAGAGGCAATGCATTAAAATTACTACAAGATTATTTAAGTCAACGAAAACAATGCGTTGAGGTATCAAGTTACTCAGGACACAATAGAAAAAATTATAGATCACAGTATTGCGAAAATAAATGCGGAGTGCCACAAGGAAGTATACTGGGACCTTTATTATTTATAATCTATATCAACGATCTTTGTAACGTAACTACTCATAAATGTGTGCTATATGCTGATGACATTACCATTAATATTGAAAATAATAATAAATATTTTGACTACGAACATGAAATAAATAGGACCTTAGAAACTATAATAGATTGGTTAAGACATAATAATTTACAAATTAACATCGAAAAAACTAAGATGATAAGATTTCAGACATATAATATAATATTAAACAAGAACCACTTAAAATTGAATATGGGAAAAACATAATCGAAGAAGTTAACCATACTAACTTTTTAGGTGTAACAATATAAAAGTTCTGTAATTGGAAGACACATATTGATAGCCTATGTAAAAAGTTAGATAAATTTGTCTTTGTTATATATCGGTTAAGACGAGTAGCTAACATGGAGGCCGCACTCTCTACCTATTGTTACGAGCTTGAGGTTCGTGACAATAAAAATTGCCGATAGAATTACATAAATTAACACTTTAATTTTCTTTACACAAATTAAAACTTAAAACACTAATTATTCACACTGATTCACTTTATTCCGCTCCGAAGCTTCGCTTGTCTCGCCAAATTCAATACTTCCCCGATCGCATCTTGCAGCGCCCTTATATAGGGCTCTTCCACGAAAACATCCAGAATATTCCAGAATATTCGAGTAAATAAGTGCGTCAACCGACCAAGCGCAGAAAGTTCGAGTGTGGGGCTTCCAGAAAGCTTAGTTCTTCAATTCGATACTAGATGGCGTTGGCGGTTGAAAGATTAGTGATGTCATTTTCTGGAAAGCTCCCCTCGCTCTCGTCTCTGACACTAGATGGCGCTAGTGTCGTCGACTTAGGCGCGTAACACTATCATGGATATGTTTCTTCGATCCTACGTTACGGCTTAATAATATGGGGTAATTCTGTTGATTTAATTAGAGCTTTTCGTGGACAAAAAAATGTACTGTCTTTATGCGGAGCACACCAATTAGATAGTTGTATTCCCCTTTTTTCGCAAACATAAAATATTGATGCTTCCAGCATAATACGTTTACGAAATCTGCATCTTTGTTCACAAAAATAGTAATTTATTTGAAAAACACAATGATGTTGTAATTAGGACTAGTAGAAATATATATAAATTGTGTATACCAAAGCAAACAATACAACTCTATTCAAAAAATGTATATTGTATGGCAATACATGTTTACAACAAATTGCCTGTTTGTTTCAAAAAGATGAATATAGGAATCTTTAAAAGTAAATTATTTCAATTTCTTTTAAATAAATGTTATTACTCAATAAATGACTTCTTAAATGATAAATTTGACTCGAATTGTATTTATTGAATTGCTGAATTTAATTTTTTGAAACGTTTTAACTAAAAATATTATGAATTGATTGATGATTGTTTTATATAGATTTAGTTTCCATAAATATTGCGGCAAGTATCTTTATACTATATAATAATTAATGTCTTAGTTTTCTACTTTATTCGAAAAATTATCTATCTGAAAATATTTTTACGTCGGAAACGGCAGAATATTTATTATCAAAATTCTTTTGTAACAACAGTAATGTACCATATTCTGACAAATAAAGCATCTTATCTGATCTTATCTTTAAAAAAATTAAAAGAAGCTATAATTCGTCCAGTCCATAAAATGGGTGATCGTAAATTTTTTTCAAATTATAGACCGATTGCTATATTATCTAATATCGATAAAATTATCGAGATATGTATAACAAATCAACTTGGGTTTTATTTACAAAAAAAAAATAACATTTAAATGAACGTCAACACGGTTTTCAAAGGGGAAATGTACGAATACATTATTATCAAAATTCACTGACGAAATTAACTCATATTTAGGAGATAAAAAATTTGTCGTTGCTATTTTTTACGATTTCAAAAAAGCATTTTACCTTACATACACATTACACCTTAGAAACAGAAACACTCTTAAATGGATGGATGGATGGATGGATTAAATAGAATGAATGGATGAATGTGGCGTACGTCAGCCGCTAAACCAGTAGTTCCGTGACTATCTTGCATCACGGATTTTCCGTGTAAAGGTTTGTGACACGTTTAGTGAGGCGACCTTTGATCAACAATACCAACTAGATAACGGGTCACGTACCAAATCATAGCTAAATACTGTCCGCGTGAATATAAACTTAAACAGCTACATCTGTTTACTAAAGAAATGAGATAAAAAATTAAAATAGTTTTAAGTTCAACCTAATTACGACCATCGCATCTGGTATTAAAGTCACAAATCTTACGATCATTAGTCACAAAAATAAGAGCTCACGTCTTATGTGCGCTTTTATTAACTGAGACGGATTTCTTACGCCGACCCGACATCTAGTTGGTATTATTGATCGAAGGAGGCGACAGAGGTGAGGTGCGAGGTGCACAAGGCTCGGGATGTGGGCCTATTTGCTACTTACTTCATGTTAACAGCCTATGTGCCGTACTTCAGCATAGCTCTGCATACATGTTCGCGGATGACCTATGTACAATACGTGCTGGTACTAATCTCATGGAGACATGTCATCTATTACGGCAAGACGTAGACTTAGTATTCAAATGGTCCCTTGATAATGGTATTGTCTTAAACTCTGATAAAACAAAGTATATTATCTATCATTCAGTCGCCTTATCTATGTCCTACTGATTCGTCCCCTCAAATGTATACTCATAACTTTGAGTGCCTCCATAATGGTCTGAATAATTGCCGATGTGAGCCTATCGAAAAAGTCGATTGTGTAACCTACCTCGGTGTTGAAGTTGATACTAACTTCTCGTGGTCCAGCCATGTAGATTATGTATGTAATAAGTTAAGATTACTTCTAAGTAAATTTTATCACTTAAGTTTTAAAGTTCCTTCTGCTACTTTAAAATGCTTATATTTTTCATTGGTAGATTCGACTTTGGGATATGCTCTTGACAGTTATGGTCTTACATTCAAACCTACATTGATAAATTTGAAGCACTACAAATTAGATTTTTAAAGTTACTAGTTAATAAAAAAAACTAAAGCTATTTGTAAATGTGATTACACCAAAATATTCAAAATCTACAAAATACTCCCAGTAAGTTTAAAACATAAATATTTACTTGCCATAAACAATACAGCTGTCGAGACCGTACTCTAATATTGGTCAAGCATGGTCAGGGTACACGGTCGATATCTGCAGGCAAATTTGTTGTACCAAAAGTAAATAACTACTTCGGGGATAGAACTTAAAAGAAACAAATACCGTAATATTTCAATAGTTTGCCTGAGGACATTCGACGTGAACCAGTAAAAAACATATTTAAATTAAATTAAAGAACTATTTATTGGCAAGTCTCAGTGCTTAATATTAATATTGTGTATTATGTAAATAAGACTCAAATGTTCCTGCAGACAAACTGTGTAAGCAGTTTTGCGGGAATATGTATATTCAAAAACCAAATTTTGTATTTTTAATAATAAATTTAAAAAAAACAGACTTCCATTTTGCACGAACCTGACACACCTGTTTCGTCCCCTTTGCATCCATATACCTTCACATACTTGCTCGTTGGTTAAGGGTACAGTTAGGGGTTTAATCTGGTCCATCTTCAAGATATCGCCATTTTGGTTAATAAAGTTTCATCTAGGGCATCCCTTCCCGACTCTGCCGCATAGATTTGCTTTTTCACTCTTTGTGTAGAAATATTTTTCAATGAAAACAGATTTCCGGGACTTTTATATCTAACAATAAAAATATATGTTTGATAAATTTACTCCTTATATGTATAAACGCCGTTTGGTAAGAAAGGAGCAATAAGTATTTATTGACGTACTTATGTCCAGATATATACGACAGTAAATTCTAACAGACCGCCGCGACCCCACCGTTTTTTTCCTTATCTATTTCGTATAGGTATACCTGTCAACTTTTTGCGTTGCGGTCACCTCAACTATAATAAAACCCTTATCCTACCTACCATACCCCCCCCCCCACTCTACCGCTATACTATACTATCAACTACCTCGTTGGCCTAGTGGTCCTAAACGCGATGGCCGATTATAAGGTCCCTGGTTCGAATCCAGGGTCGGGCCAAAATCAGTTATTGAGCTTTTCTATTAAGTAATTCTCAGTAGCTGCTCGGAGTCCTGGATATTGGCGGGGTTTTACCCCCATGCCTCAGAACCTGCGCCTGATCTCTCTCCGGTCGCGTCGGTTCGCTATGCTATCGAACTATGGAGAGAATAGATAAGGCTCTTGTGCTTAAGCATACACTGATGTACTATAACCCTGTGCTTCGCAGATGGCAAGTAATATCCTCCAGACCAAATTTTGGTCAAGGCGGCCAGTCCAAACAGAGGCTAGCCATCTGCACAGGACAAGTTTAAGTTTTAAGTTTTCCGGTATTATTTTTTAATTTATTTGTGGTTAATGATTATATCATTACAATGTAATGGCTTCAGGGTAGCCCAAGGCCACCCCAGCCGCATCTTAACCTACTGTCACTGATACTGCAATTTGGGTGTAAGATTATCATATGAATAGATACTTTCATATTTTTATTATTCTGTCCAATACAAAACGGACGTTATTCATAAAGCGAGGACAATTTAATTACAATAATTTTTTTATCACATTGCTTACAAATATTGGTAATTATTCATATTGACCGGACATTGTGAATAAAGCCCCTTGGACCATAACATATATATGTAATAATCATATCTGTTTATTTAATTAACTACCGACCTTTGCGGATATATATTTTAAGATATTTTTGTATTAATAACAACGGACTCGTGGACTGCAATAAAGGATTTATACAGACTAGAGAATATTATTAATATTATTATTATAAGTGTATGGATAATTTTCCAGAAGCAGCCACTTTACAAATAGAAGTGTTCAAATGTTCCATTACTTACGCTCCGTCGAACTATTCTATTGGCTTACCTTCGCTAAGTTTGGCGTCAATTTTAACTGGTTAAATTGACTTAAAATAATAAGTCTAATCCTATTAAAATTTTAAATATAAATTTGATTAAAATCAAATTTCTATTTACAATTTTCGGCGACAATAGCAATTACTATGCACGTATTAAACCACGGCACAAAATGGTACCCATTTGTACTGTAGCATAAATGGGTTAACACACAAGAACAAAAATCGGTAACACCAACCGCAGAACAACAGTTATGTGACTGTGGCAACACTGTTACAGCGTCAACATAACAACATAACTGAGTCGGATGCATGTTCGTTGCTGCAGCCCCATTTTACCTCAGTAAAATCTTCTCAATGCTGCCGTGTTTCGTATGGTGGATGTAGAGATCCGGAGATCCTTTTTACTCGAAACCAATGTCTGGTTCTGGTCCTAAGGGCAGACAACGCATCTGCTTTTTGGTTCTTATTTGAGGGTAAATATAGATGTATATGAGTCACAGGATACACTTACTATCAGATAGACAGTGTGCTAGTTTGTCACCCTAATTCTATACAAAAAAATATACATTTTCTACCTGAAATATTTATGAGTTAGCAATAGTAGACGCTGTAATGAAGTCGACATTTGTTAAATATTACCGTTTGTACAGGGATGAGCATTTTGCTCGGAAAGACTTTCTTTCTAATTCGATTAGCCAAAATTATAGAACGCTTGGAACCCTCCTATGTAATTTTGTTTACGTGACCGAAAACAGAAAGGTGTGTGTGTGTGTGGATCTAGTTCAAAATATTCTGTCTCTTTTATGAATATAATTTTATTTAATATAATTTGAAGTCGGATTTTCAAATTCGCTACACAATACGAGTATATTTTAGCAACGATTTTGGAAACTGTAGTATGTGGCAATTTTAGTAATTTTATACTAACCCTCAAGTATTTCATATCAAACTCTTAAGTCACGGAAGCTCAAGAATGCGCAAAAAGCTCGCTTTGAAATTTCGTGTTATTTTTTCTTTCTATAAATGGGAGAGGTAAGTGTGGCAAAACGAATACTCGGTTCATCTGGTAGTAAGTAAAATGCGGTCAGCCTATATTTGTTCTTGATTAGGAATCAAAATGCTGATGTTTTACTAGTAAAATGGATCTCCGACTCTCTTCACTCACCATACGAAATACGGCCTCATTAAGCTTCTATCATACGCTGGTATTCTATGGCGTGGAGCGTGGTGCCTGCCCGATCATGCTGACTCATTTGTTCTAAAATTTTGGGAAAAAAGGGCGACGCATCAGTCGTGTGTATATTTATACAAACTATTTTCAGTCACATGGCAGTGGATTAGACAAGTTTGGAAACGAATAGGTCGGTAGTGTGTACATTATTTACACAAGCTATTTCGAGCTACTTTCAAATCCCCTCGGTAATGGCGGCCAGTGTCCACGGAGACTAGCCATGTGGCAGGACGCAATTAGAGTGTCCGAGTTCGCAAACACACATGCTCTCTTTATTCCTTCACACTTGTTATCCGATGGGACGATGACTCTCACCTATTCTTCCACCAAACAGTTTGATGCACTGGTGTGCGTGCTTGCACTACCGTGTACTGAAGGCACTACCGTGTGTCTGAAGTCTATAGAAATCCAGTATAATAACAGGATATAAGGTATTCCATCTTAGTCTTCAGAGGTGACTTCTTTTTGAACCTTCTTTGCGTGAAGTTGGCTGCAGGTTTTCATGGTCTACAGAAGCCACTTATCATAATGGACTGGTTCGAAATGGACTATAGGTTTTTTGTCACTTCAATTTTATAAAACAAACCAGAAGTTATGAAACATGAATTCTTGTATTTAAAAAAATTAATATACGTTGTATAAATTGCATAATTTTCACATTAAATTCACAGTTGGCATTACAAATATCAAAATTCATGTTTCTATTACGGCTGGGAAAGACTTGGTGAAGTCTACACACATTCTTCCTCTGAAATACACGCAAGCTCTGAATTTTGAGAAACTTTTTAAAAACATAGAATAGAAATAAACGAAATTTACTCAAGTCTAGAAGACAAAACGCAAATACTTAAGCGATGTAAAGTTCTCTTTCTTGTATATTTCATTCTCGAGTAGTTACGTTGCGTCAGTTCTAGACTTTGTAGTTACAATTTCGGTGACTCTGTGACTTACTGATTTCATGATCGCTGAGACTGGTTCGGGTACGGATCCCAGGTAGTAATTACAATTTTTTATGGGACAGGGGTGACAAACTAGTACATAGTTCACGTAATAATAAGTGGATACTGTAGATCACAGACATCTAAATCAAAAAACATCATTGATTAAAAATTAAAATTCAGATGCCTTGTCACCTCAAAGGACTATGATTCCGTAGTCTCGTATCCACTAAAAAGGATCTCCGGTTCTCTACACTCACATTATGAACACAGCATCATCAAGCTACTTTTTTACAATGGTATTCTATGAGAGCGTAGTCCTGCCATTATCTAACCGACCCATTCCTAACCATAATGTAGCTACAGCTTGGCTCTACTACGTGTAAGATATACCATAATATGTAAAAACACAATTTGTAGCTTTAGTCGCCGTTTTGGTTTACAAAAAAGTTCTGTAGTTATCAGAATAAAAATAAAGATTAGGTGCCGAACCAAAGGCTTTATATACTTTGTAAGGCTCATTTGACTTTTACAAAGTTAAGATCTACACAAACACTTTCTAAATTTGAAAATATCTATGCCGTGGGATTTTACTTCATTTACGTATTCACATATCACCCTTCCCTTTTATGCTACACACACTAGACAAGACTAATCTTACGACATCTCATATTATGTTGAAAATGTAATTTGGTATAGTCTAGCCTAAACGGCTACATACATACATACATTCATAAACTCGAAACACATTACACTCATTCTATGACAGTCAGGTAAACCTTGCCCTCAGAGTAGGATTTACTACTGTAATGTGGACGTTACGGACGTAAGGAAGGCGTTTGACATGTCTAAATTACACAAGAATTAAAAAGAAGTCCTGGAACAATAATTTGTAGGCCATACAAATACTTGTATACTGCGGGATTAGAAACTGCGACCCTGCATCGTGGCAACCAAACGCTTATGTTTGTTATACTACTAAAGAGTAAGTACATTGTTAATAATAAACCCTGGGATACCGTGCTATTTCTAAATGTTTTCATACTTAATTGTATAAAATATTATATTATGAACTAGCAACTAGCCTTGGATTCGCTTGGATATCAACTATGAATGAGGAGTTATTTGAATTTGAGATAGTCAAATACCCGTTATTTTATCAGTGTTTGGTTTTTTTAATTTTATAGATTATCGAGTAAAGTATAGCCTAGATCCCTCCTGGCACCGATCTGTATCTATCTGTTCGTAAAATTTCATTACAATCTCTTCGGAACTCCCGAATTCTCTCTCTCTCTCTCTCTCTACCGAAGGTTATCCCGGACAGGACGACAAACGGACAAAATTTTTGAACATGGTTATTTATGTCTTAATAGCATGCAAATAACCTCCTGAGCTCAATACATAATATTCATTTCAATATTACAGATATGAACTTCAATTTTATTTAAATAATAATAATAATAATGGCTAAAAGGGGTCTTCGAGCTGTACGAGGTTGACTGTACGGTTAGAGACTTCTTCGTGGATTGAATGGGGCAGTGGAGTACGATCTTCTGTCATCTAGGCGAGTTGATGACACACTTGTGTCTGAAGTCGAGTCTTTGCTGAACAGAGTCTCGGATTGGGGGCGACTAAATCTAGTCCAGTTTAACCCCCAGAAGACACAAGTTTGGGCGTCAACCGCTAAAAACAACCCCTTTGTCGTATCTCCTCAGTTTCAAGGCACTCCCCTTGTTGCCCTTAGCCAGTATCGGAATCCTCGGCGTCTACATATAGAGTGACGTGCAGTTTCGTGGTCACTTGGAAGAGAAGGCCAAATTAGCCTCTAAAAAGCTTGGCGTGCTCAGCAGAGCGGGACAGTATTTCATGTCGGCACACCGCCTGCAACTTTACAAGGCGCAGGTTCGGCCGCACATGGAATACTGTTCCCATCTCTGGGCTGGGGCTCCCCAGCACCAGCTCATTCCACTTGACCACATCCAGCGCAGAGCGGCTCGAATCGTCGACAACCGAGTGCTTACCGATCGGCTCGATTCACTGACACTGCGAAGAGATGTTGCATATCTTTGCATTTTCTTTCGCGTATACCATGGAGAGTGCTCTGAGAAATTGTTCGGATTAATCCCAGTCGCCAAATTTCGTGAACGCACTACGCGGCAAACGTCCCGATACCATCCACACCATCTGGATGCTTGGCGGTCCACCACTGTACGTTTCAAAAGGAGTTTTCTTCCGCGTACAACCTCTCTGTGGAATAGTTTATCACCGGCGATTTTTCTGGACCGATACGACCTGGGGACCTTCAAGAAAAGAGCTTACTCCTTTCTAAAGGGCCGGCAACTCACCTGCAATTCCCCTGGTGTTGCGGTTGATCATGGGCGGCGGTAGTCACTTAACATCAGGTGAGCCGCATGCTCGTTTGCCCCCTCTTATATAAAAAATGACGGTTGCGGAAAGCTACATAAAGATAAGAAGGGGTAACTACAGAGTGACTGTCTGGGTTCTGCCTCTCTCTGAACCCTCTCAATACCTTACTGAATGGCTCCGGGGAAAGATTTCAGCTTAGGAAGTGAAAAAAGGAAAATCAACAAAACTTCAGCGACTTCTTACCCCACTTTTCGATCGTTAACCTATCAGATATAGCGTCAGCGTCTTCGCTGTCACATCTTCACTCTTCACTTTTCTGCTTTAGTATGTCTTTGTTATGGCTTCAGTGGGCAAGTGGCGCCCTTGATAGAAGTTTACCGCCAAAACATTCGATATATATGGGCCAAATTAAAAGAACTCTTAAAAGAGGAGCATGTATACCTAGATATATGGTCATAAAAGAGGCTAGAGTTGTGTGTCAGTATCGTGCCAAAAGGAAGTACGTAGTTTGTGCCTACCCCTTTTGGTGACAGACGTGAGTTTTATGTATGTACTTTATTCTTAGTTTTATGCGACTTTTTTATTATTAATATCTTATTGTTTATATTTTGTGCTGTACGCTTTAACTAGATTAAACGTGTATTTTGTCTATTTTCTCGTATTTATAATGTAAGTTAAAATGAAACGTGAAAAAATCCGTAAAACCTTTTTATTTAATGTGTAGTATATGCTCAAATGTAAGAAATCATTAGATAAAGATTGACAGAAAGTTGTGACTCTAGGGAGTAGAAACCACTTAACTTGTGTAGCTTCAATTACGCAATCTACTTCGTAAATTTGGTGGACATCATTTTAGGCAAAAAAGTAAGAACCATGGAAGCTCAGGGGCTAGGCGTCTTTTCAAGTTTTCACTTAAAGTTGCAATTAAATTGTTAATTGCATAAAATCTCCAAAAATTGCAATTAATTTGTTAATTGCAATTTTGCTATGAAACTGTGTATCATAAAATCAAAACCGTTCTATTGTTTTATCTCCGTTCTTCAGAAACTAGATAAGTGAAAGTAAATTTAGTATTTTTAGGTTTTGTAGTCGATTTTAAAATGTAATTAGCTTTAATTTTTTTCCTTTCAGTGATCTAACTAGTTTCTCTAGTTCAATGGAACAACATAAATGTATTCCCTTATATTTTCACCCTTACGAATGTATTTTATCAAATAACACAGATAGGACAGGTGGCAAAGGGATTGCTTCATCTTTCGCAATGCGTACGGCAAAGGAGTGGAGTAATTTGCCGGAGTCTGTCTTACCGTCCGAATATAATCTGGGCGTCTTCAAAGCAAGAATTAATAGGATTTTGTTGCACTAAGACAGTGCAATTTAAAATCTAGGGCTTCATCACCATTTACCACCGTGGCACTGTGGTTATGCACTGGCTTTTAATGAGTAAAAAAAACACTATTTGAGGTATTAATAAGGAACACAGCATTAACCAAATTTATGAATATTCCGTTGGTAGGATAGAAGAAAATAGGTAATCTAATATGAATGAAGCGGCACAGAGGCGTAAAACATGGGCTCGCGACAAGACACAGACGGGAATGAGATATGTGAATACATCTACACACAAAGATACGACAACGTAACTATTTGCAAACTTATCTCTTGTAAGTTGGAATCTGCCGTGGTAGCTCTTACTGTGATTTTTAAAGTACGCGAACAACCCTGGTTCGATATCCGCCGATACTATTGAAATTGTTAGTTGCAAGTTGAAGTGTTGATTTACCACGTGCTCGGTGGTGAAGGAAAACATCGCGAGGAAACCTCTAAATAAGAAGATATATTTCAAAGACGTGTGAAGTTCGTCAACACACATTTCTTTGCCCTATAAACCCTCCCATAAATGAGAGGATGCCTGTGCTCAGCTGTGGGACGTAAATAGAGTGTAACTACAACTTTTAAGTACCCAGTGATGGGCAAAGCTCAAGGGGCCGACCGATGAATAGCAATGATTGTAATGATTAATGATTAAAATCTTTTTTAGTTTGATTTTATTTATTGCTTTTTTTGATAAATAAAGACGACAAACGTGCATATGGTCCACCTGATGGTAAGTGGATATGGTCCATAGACATCTATATCCGTCATCGATGAAAAATCAAAATGCGGATGCGTTGTTACGTTATTTATTATAATATATACGTGCTACAACCGTAGTATAATAACTGAAGAGTGTCTTTATACGTATAAATTTATAAATAATGATATTTATTTTCATTGTATTGCATCCTATGCATTACCTTTTATCTTGTAAATTATCTGTAACGTTGTGATTGTTAGTACCTGTCTATTTTTTTTCAATTCACCCAAAGCTCACTAGAAAAGATCGCCACATTGGCATTAAGTCTGCCTCACTATTAGACTTAGGTGTTAAAAATAAAGAATAAAAAAATAAATGGGTGAGGACAAAATTAGCAGTGATTTTGGAGGTTACTTATTTTTTGTCATTACCTTAAGGCAAGGATTTCCTACGTTAAGAGGCTTTTAACGCTTCAATCTCAGTGTGCTGTATATGATGTATAAAAAGTTAAAAATGTTTGCTTATTATCTGGAATAAGGAATGAAAGTGAAAATTAAGCCGATTTAGAATCGAAAAACTAGAACTGGAATTTCAAAGCTTTCATGCTGATATTTTATTTTTATTAAACTCCATTTGATTAAGAATTAAATTGAGTAATTCATGTATGCGCAAATTCATATAAATAGCATATACTATTTTAAAAAGAAACAACTCCAAAGCGTCGATTTATATTCCATACATTATTCGAGATCTACCGTAGCCACAAACCAACAGTCAGACATAAAATCGATCACGATTACCTATGGATTACTGTTATACAATGTAATAATCCTATACTATGTAAATATAAGCTCTATGAAACAAAAGTATTATTAAGGAAGATCTCTATATAAAAAAATATAAAACTAAGATCTGTGAAGTAATCCAAATATATGGAAGGTTTAACATATATGAGAGTATTATATCGACAAGAATGGGACTTCAGACGTACTTATCGGAATGGAGGGGATCGGAATTTTGTGCAACCTGACCTTAAGCGCACTTTACAACACTGATCTGAAAACATGGAATGCTAGACATATCACATCGTTGAATCTAAGACATGCGAATCAATTAGAAAAAATAATTTTTATTTTATATTAACGACGTTAAGTGGATACGATACGACAAAAAATCTTATCGTCGCCTCTAAAACATCTAAACAACATTATAGAGATTAAATTCTATTTTTCGCTGATACAACGCTGACGTGTACAGTTTTTTTTTTTAATATTAGTATTGCGTTCGGTAAGCATTTCTTCTATTTTCGTATTCCACCAAATCAAAGATTTATAGATTTGTATTTTAAAAGCATATTACATAAAAGTAAAACGTGTCCACTAATTTCTAATAATAATAATAATAATAATAATAAATCATTTATTGTGGACCAAAACTTTTATACATTGTTCACACCCACCAAACTGCGTAACAGTTTGTCGGCGGGATTAGCGCTTGTCTTAATACATTTGGTTCAAATACGTAACTATAAACTAATGAAAATAAAAGTGTAAATAAAGCAAGTTTTAATTTTTTTTTTTTAAACCGGTATTAAACTATTATTAAGAAATATTTACTAAAATTTAGCCTATTATATAAAAAAAACTACTGCTTTTATTAAGAATTACTAATTACTAACATTTGGCCTATAGAAACTACTACTAATATTAGGATTTACTAACTTTTTCACATCTCTCAACAACTTCGTTAAGGAAAACAGATTTCAATTTATTTTTTAATGTTTGTTTACTTATTCTAGTATTATCCTCTC
The DNA here is from genome assembly GCA_907164705.1 of Parnassius apollo. NCBI lineage: Eukaryota > Metazoa > Arthropoda > Insecta > Lepidoptera > Papilionidae > Parnassius > Parnassius apollo. The sequence continues at coordinate 13,476,463 of CAJQZP010001707.1, forward strand.
TCAGCCAATCGAGGTCATTAAAAAGTGTGGGGGTCAAATATTTGTTGGTTCTTTTCCCATAGTAGTTTTTTACTGGTGGTCGCACGAGTTTACGCTCTCTAACGCTTCTAGTATTATACCTATTTTGCACTTGTTCTTTAAATTGGTCGTTATAGAACTGTTCAAGAACCAGCAGGTACTTGACCTTCTCATGTACAGGAAGCATTTTACATGCAACAAAAAAGTTTTTCATAATTGTCTTTACATGCAATTTTTGTTTGTGGTTTGACAAGGTATTTTAAAAAACGGATTTGCAACGATTTTATACTGTTAAGATAGGTTTTAAATGTACGGCCATACGTATTTAATCCATAAGTTAGTAATGACTCGGCGAGAGCAAAATAAATGACACGCAACGATTTCTTATTCAACGCTGCATTCAGGATATGAAACTTACTTAACACTGCCCTGAGCTTTGTACACACTGCGTCAACCTGTGTTTTCCAATTCATATTATAGTCCACCCACAGACCTAGATACTTAAATCTACTTACATACTCCAGCTTTTGACAAATACAATTTAAATTTTTATCGTGCATACATTCATATGTGTGGCCCACAATACCTATATCCACGCTCTTGACATTTTTTGCCACTAAGTTGTACGGTGAGTACAGATGCATCACTTTCGTCTTATTAAGGTTAAGTATGATACCATTGTCATGAGCCCAACGAGTAACATTATCGAAGTCACCCTGCAGCACAGCCCTGACCTCTTGTATATTCTTAGAGGAATATATAAGGCATATGTCATCCGCGTACATATATACTCGAGATTTTTTTAACCACATTACTGACGCTATTGACATGCATAACGTAGCCAACGGGACCATAGACTGAACCAGTTGGAACACCAAGCTGTACCGCTGCTTCTTTACCAGCAACACCAGAAATGCAGGTTGCATGCAGCAATGTTGGACCCCTGATTCCACACTCATCCATGGCCTGTAACAGCATCTCATGATCCAAGGTATCGAAGGCTTTTTTAAAGTCTATGAACAGCGCCAGGACCTGATGGCCCTGGTGCAGACTACTGTTTATATCTTCGGAAAACTGTGATAGTGCTGTTGTGGTGCTACGACCATGCCTAAAACCGTGCTGTGCATCCGCTAATATGCTATTTTGCTCCAGGAATTCGCTGACCTGGCCGACTACCATCTTCTCAACTATTTTATTAATGACCGATAAGATAGCAATCGGTCTATAGTTAGCATACTCTGAGTGCGCTCCCTGCTTGTAGATGGGCCTGATTAAAGCTTTTTTGAGTGTGCTAGGATATTCCCCTTTCGATAAACACAGGTTGACAAAGTGTGATAAGACCGGCGAGATTCTATCCTTGATTATTTTTAGGTCCATAACTCGAATGCAGTCAGTGCCTGGCGCCTTACTACAGCTCAGCTGATCGATAATTTTACTCACTGTGTCACTGGTAGCTGGTTTAAAGCGAAACGTTACATCACTTTCTTTAACATATTTACTTCTATCTAATAATTTAATACTACAATTATGTTTAATAGCAATAATTTCGTTCGTAAATGTATCTGCAAATTGACTACATATATTGTACATTGTGTTTTTATCTCCAAAATATCTTTTAACTATATCATCTATATTTGCTTTCTTCCTACCTGTCCAGCTATTAATTTTGTCCCAGATTTTTTTTGGGTCTCCATTACATTTCTTGATTTCTTCCTGCCGAAACCTATTTTTTGCTTTAAATATTAATTTATTTACCTTATTTCTAAAACGTGTATATTCGAGTCTTTTCGTATTATTGTTTGGTGTTTCTTTCCAATCCCTAAATAACTTATCCCTACGCACTATCATTTTATTTAAATCTCTGCTTATCCACGGTTGTGTGTCCCGTTTTTTAATATTTGGCATTACAGTCTTACTATTTTCATAAATATCATTGAAAGCATTTTGCAGCTTACAATACAACTTTAACGGACAATCAATGAACAACAGTTGAGACCAATCATACTCAGTGATCTGCTTAGCTACTAGGCTATTATTAATTACAAACCGAGTGTCCGAGTACGCGCTGTCGGTGCAGTGTTGCGTCACATGTTTACACGGCACCGAGATTCCCACCACATGATGATCCGACATGGAGCACTCAATGATGAACGAGTAGCAGTCCCGCAGCTGTCTTGCTCGCACCCAAACATGATCGATACACGACGCTTCTCTTACACCCGCTACGATAGCCTCTCGCGTCACCTCCGTAACCGGTATTACGCACTGTAGGCCTAGTCCACATAGGCAGTCCTTATATTTTGACACCAGTTGATTTTCACTCACTCCTAACAGGTTTATGTTGACGTCACCTAATATGATAATATCCTCGCTCGCTGGGATCTTCGTAATTATCTGCTCCATTTCATCAACGAATAACGACCTATTCGTTTTTGGTGGTCTGTAGACTGCAATTATATTAAGAATAGAGTGGTCAACAGTGAGTTTACCATAAAGTCCTTCCAGTGAACTCGTTAGGGTTTTGTGTGCATTGAAACTAAGATACTCCTTAGCGTAAATAATCACACCCCCTCCTCTTTTAGTCTCCCTCGTGTTTGCAAATAGATTGTACCCCTCCATGTGGTATAGTGATAGCTCATTGTTGTTAATGTTTGCCTCTGTCACCACTAGTAATGCTAACTCCTCAGAGCATTTTTTTACAAACACTTGCAATTCATTAAAGTTTTTTCTTATCGACCGAATATTTATGTGTAATATGTGTAAATATTTATTGTTGCAAGATATACTCCGAACCCAGGAATTCGCTGTTTTAAATCTTGTATATTGACATTCTAGTGTGATAATTGCATCGAAACGATCACCTTTTACTTGATGTTATTGAGCTCGCAGTGTTTACTTCGCACTAAGTGTGCGTGAGGCTAGTGAGACCAACAACAACATCTAGCTAGTTGCCGTATTTAAATTGTTTTCTATATATTTTTCAATATCACGTTCACTCTTAATTGACATTATTTTCTTCTGTTCATCACTCTTTCTTATGAGTATTTTTCCATCCTGTACCCAAATGTACTTGTAGGTTTTCCTAAGCTGATTTTTAGTAACCCATAAAAGGTTCCTTTTATATCTAGTGAGATTCTCATTTATATAAATACGGTTGTCGTTATTTGTACCATAAATTTCGCCATTGGTCAGAAGTTTTTTGCGACTTCTAATCCACTTATCACGAGCCTCTTTCGTTCTCAGCGTTACAACTACTGGCAGTGGCTTGTCGGCATCTGGTTTTATACGGCCTACCCTCTCTGCGTGCTCAATCTGGCTAACATCCATATGGAGTTTGTTGGCTACCTGGATTATTATTTTCGCTACATCTTCATTTTCCTTCTTTTCCAGTCCAACTAATTCCACCTTTTTTTCCTTGTCTTTCTCTTCCAGCTCATTCACACGTTCTTCCAGTGCTTTGTTACACTTGATCAAGTGAGCATTCATGTTTTCTAAGGATTTTATTTTTGTTTCGGTCGACTTCTGGTACTCCACTAGGTTATCATACTTTTCTGATACAAAATCAACCAAATCGGCCAGCTCACTCAGCTTCTTCTCCATTTTGTACACCACCTCCATTTTCCTATTCATATCAGCCAGAGTCACTGCAATATCCGGTTCATCAACAGCAGGCGAACTAGTACACGATCCGGGCACGGAAACACAATCTTCACATTTTTCATTTTTGAAGGTAGTTCTCGTAACGCATTTTTTATGGAAGACTGCTTCACATGCGCCTTTACATTTACTAGTCTCCTCTTTTGCGATCGACACAGTCTTATTGCATTTTTTACACTTCACCATTATTAATGCTTATGCGATATTGGAAACCGTCTTTTAGATATTTATGCACAATTACGTACTTGACTTAAGTGGATCTACGATACAACAGCCGTACGCCAAGCGCGCGCGCACACGACTGAAGGATTATTTAGGGCAAAAAAGAGTTCGCCGCATAGCCCCAACGTAAATCAAAAAGAAAAAGAAACTTTTTTTATTCAGAATCGATTATAATTAAATTCAGATGCGTTGTTACCTCTGAGGACTAGGATGGAATACTTTGTATACAGTAAAAAAGGGTCTCCGGTTCTCTACACTCACCATATGAAACACAGGAGTATTAAGCTGCTGTATTATTCTTTTACGCAGATATTCTGAGAGAGTGTGGTTCTTCTTTCGTTGAGCCGACCCATTCGTGCTATTACTATAATTATATGGCTACAGTATGGCTCTACCATGTTTATGAAAAAAGAGTGTTTTTTATAGAAGAGGGGGCAAACGAGCATGCGGCTCACCTGATGTTAAGTGACTACCGCCACCCAAGATCAACCGCAACACCTGGGGAATTGCAGGTGCGTCGCCAGCCCTTTAGAAAGGAGTAAGCTCTTTTCTTGAAGATCCCCAGGTCGTATTGGTCCGGAAAAATCGCCGGTGGTAAGCTATTCCACGCAGAGGTTGTACGCGGAAGAAAACTCCTATTGAAACGTACAGTGGTGGACCGCCAAGCATCCAGATGGTGTGGATGGTATCGGGACGTTTGCCGCGTAGTGCATTCACGAAATTTGGCGGCTGGGTTTAATTCGAACAATTCCTCAGAGCACTCTCCATGGTATACGCGAAAGAAAATGCAAAGAGACGCAACATCTCTACGCAGCGCCAGTGAATCGAGCCGATCGAAAGCACTCGGTCGTCGACGATTCGAGCCGCTCTGCGCTGGATGCGGTCAAGTGAAAGGAGCTGGTACTGGGGAGCCCCAGCCCAGAGATGGGAACAGTATTCCATGTGCGGCCGAACCTGCGCCTTGCAAAGTTGCAGGCGGCGTGCCGGCATGAAATACTGTCCCGCTCTGCTGAGCACGCCAAGCTCTTTAGAGGCCAATTTGGCCTTCTCTTCCAAGTGACCACGAAACTGCACGTCACTCGATATGTAGACGCCGAGGATTCCGATACTGGCTGAGGCAACAAGGGGAGTGCCTTGAAACTGAGGAGATACGACAAAGGGGTTCTTTTTAGCGGCAAACTTGTGTCTTCTGGGGGTTAAACTGGACTAGATTTAGTCGCCACCAATCCGAGACTCTGTTCAGCAAAGACTCGACTTCAGACACAAGTTTGTCCCGGTACTCGGAGACGTTTTCCCGAGAAATATTGGCTCAGCCGGTGTAAAGAGCATCACCAGTGCTGTCATCTGCATAGCAATGAATGTTACGGGTTTGCATCATATCATTGGTATGCAGAAGAAACAGCGTTGGAGATAACACGCAGTCTTGTGGAACACCAGCATTAATAGATTTGCAACCGAAGCTTGCACCGTCTACAACGACCTTGATGCTCTGATCTGCAAGAAAGCTGGTGATCCAATCACACAATTTCTGGTTTTCACACTAGATGTGTGAGGAACTAATAAAATATGCGAAATATTTAGGAGTGATTGTGAATCAAGGCAGAGATTTGGGTCTGTCTACTTAAGAATCTATGTTTATTATTGGATTATAAATACTGAAGTATCGACATTGATAACTAAAACTTTATAAGTTTATTGCTGAACATAGACCCCACCAAGTAATGCCACAAAGCACGGTCCTGAGCCACCTGCATCCATCGAGTTCCTGCATGTCTCACCATATAGAAGATGAAGAAAAACTTTATTTGAAATCACAAAGAGAAACAAAAAACTCGAAATATTACAATAAAAAATAAAATGGATTTTTGTGAAGTCAAATTAGGTCTCTATTTCAGCTAACTGCTGCTGTGCCAAATGACAGTAGCGCTGATTTTCAAATAGAGCCCAATATTCACTTCACGGACGGTCATACATTACTTAATGCTAAAAATAAAAAAATAAAAAAAAAACAATCATTCTGAGAAGTGAGTGGGAAAGTAATCAGTATAGAAGAGGTATTATTTGGAACTAATAACAAACACACTGTATAAGTGAACTGTACACTTTCATATCACATATATATCTATACATCAATACATACGTATATACATCATACACATTTAAATGTACGTACATATACATTATAAAGTGCTCAACAGCTCAACATCATATAGTATATTATCTAATCTTAGTAAACTAAAAAAAACTGAATTTAATTGTAAAGACTTTACGATTTAACAACCATAAACAAAAAGAAATAAAACAGTGAGTAAACTGAAAAATTAGTGACGGAATTAAAAAAAAAACAGTTAAAGTTATCCAGCAATTTTTCCATCGTTGATTAGAGGACTCCTTTATATTGTGCACGTAAAACAAAAAAAAATTAAAGTAAAAAAAATATTTTTAAAATTACGAGGGATTATGTTCTTGTTTTAAAATTGCTGATAGTTTTTTTTTTAAATGTTCCTATAGTTTTTAAAGCACGCATTGGTGGAGGCAGATCGTTCCAGCAGCGAGAAGCTGCGTACCTGAAGGACCCTCTAAATGCCATTGTTCTATGTTATGGAATAACAAAGACGTTAGAACATTTACGTTTCGGATATTTTGACTGTTCGCAAACCCACACTAATTCGTCATATAAGTAACGAGGTGTTTTTGAAGAAATTATTCCAAATAATAAGGTAGCAAGGTGTAACCTTCAATGCGACGACATTTTTAATAGGCCCGCATTATTAAGAAAAGGAGTAACATGCGTACGTGGTGGTATGTGAAAGCAGAACCTCGCACATGCATTTTGTACACGCTGTATAAGTCTCTGAGTCCTACTTAATAGACATGGTCCAAATACTACGTCACAGTAATTTAATTTGGACAAAATCAAAGACTCGCATAATCTTATCCTTGTTTTCTCTGTTAGAAATGGCCTGATTTTATATAAGATTTTTAATCTATAAAAACAGTTTCGTACACTTTCTGTGACATGTGCTTCGAAACGCAGATGGTTATCAAGGTTTAGGCTTAGGTTTTTTATTAATAGCTTGAAGAAGGCCCATTCGCGATGGTATAAATGCAAAGTACATTTGCAGATCATCAGCATATAGGTGATAGTGACAGTGATTAATGTTCTTAACGATATCTGCAGAATATAGCGTGTAAAGAACAGGCCCAAGTACCGAGCCCTGTGGGACGCCTCGTGTAACATTCGGAGGGCTGATTGAATCCTAGTACCGTCACTTTTAATGATTTCTACACATTGTTGCCTTCCAGTGAGAAAACTGTCAAACTATTTGACTGCATTAGCATCAAAGCCATAAAATGCCAACTTAGCCAGGAGTAATGACTGATCGATCGAATCAAATGCTCGGGAGAAGTCTAAGAGCACTAAAATTGAGCACATACCTTCATCTTGAGCCGCAAGTAGGATATCGGTTACCTCAAACAAAGCTGTAGTAGTGCTGTGGCCCTTGCGAAAACCAGATAGCATAACAGACAGTACGCCATTAATTTCAAGATAATCTGTCATCTGCTTGCAAACTACTTTTTCTAGTATTTTGGATAAGCAGGGCAATATACTAATAGGTCGTAGGTCTTGAATCGAAAGAGGGTTGATCTTCTTTGGTAAAGGCTTGACAATTGCGAGTTTCCATAAATTTGAAAAAACCGCACACTGGATCGATTTATTAATAGTAGCGGCGCTGTCGTCGCGCCACTAGCACACCGAAACACACCGAAGGCTAAATCGCGCTATTAACGTTCTGAATCATAGACAGTATATATAGAACTTCTCCGAACTATCACTCGGAGTGTTGGCCGCTCCCCGGGCATAACACCTTGTCCGGTGGGAGATCTCCCCTTTTCCTTCTACGGCCACAGTGGTGACCCCGACGTGATCTGAACACGCAACCAACAACCCTCGGAAACTACAAGCTTCATAGTCGTCATAGAATACCCCACCCATTCGCTCCCGAGCAGATATCGTCTGCAGTCTTCATATCCTGAGAGCCATCTAGCTTCACAAGGTTCATCGCAGCATTGGAATAATAATGCTTCCTGTTCCTTCAAGCTACTCTCTGCGCTATACAGTGTTCGGCATGGCTCTGAGCCTTACTGCTCGTCTCTGCTTTACGGCACTTTCGCAGATTACTTGCCTTCTTCTCGACTCATCGCAGACTACAAGGCTATCTCCTGGCACTTGCACGTGCACGTCGGCAAAGAGGCAGCACTACCGACCTCTGGTCTGAGCAGGGGGGTGATGTGGCGGCGCTGTCGTCGCGCCACTAGCACACCGAACACACACCGAAGCCTAAATCGCGCTATTAACGTTCTGAATCATAGACAGTATATAAAGAACTTCTCCGAACTATCACTCGGAGTGTTGGCCGCTCCCCGGGCATAACACCTTGCCCGGCGGGAGATCTCCCCTTTTCCTTCTACGGCCACAGTGGTGACCCCGACGTGATCTGTGAACACGCAACCAACAACCCTCGGAAACTACAAGCTTCATAGTCGTCATAGAATACCCCACCCATTCGCTCCCGAGCAGATATCGTCTGCAGTCTTCATATCCTGAGAGCCATCTAGCTTCACAAGGTTCATCGCAGCATTGGAATAATAATGCTTCCTGTTCCTTCAAGCTACTCTCTGCGCTATACAGTGTTCGGCACGGCTCTGAGCCTTACTGCTCGACTCTGCTTTACGGCACTTTCGCAGATTACTTGCCTTCTTCTCGACTCACCGCAGACTACAAGGCAATCTCCTGGCACTTGCACGTGCACGTCGGCAACAAGGTAGCACTACCGACCTCTGATCTGAGCAGGGGGGTGATGTGGCGGCGCTGTCGTCACGCCACTAGCACACCGAAGCCTAAATCGCGCTATTAACATTCTGAATCATAGACAGTATATATAGAACTTCTCTGAACTATCACTCGGAGCGTTGGCCGCTCCCCGGGCATAACACCTTGCCCGGCGGGAGATCTCCCCTTTTCCTTCTACGGCCATATAATGATAGCAGTTATTGTCGTTAATGATTGGGGTAGAGTCATTAAAAGCATCTTTTGGGAGATATTGTCTATACCTACGGCATTGGGTTTTAGTTCTTTAATAGTTTTTAATATTAATTCTTCTGCTACTGTAGACAAAGTAAAATTATTAAAATTGTGTCTATTTTGTTTATAGTAATCAATGTGAGTAATTGGTACAGTGTCATCCTTAGGTATATTTAAAAATGTCTATTTATCAAATCAGGGTCATTGAACTGATGAGGAAGTTCCTCAGCCTTATTTTTGAGATTTACGAGTACTACGTTTTTCAAATTTTTCCACATAGTCTTGGAATCCTTACTACTTTTATTTATGTACTGTTCGAAATATGCTTTCTTTTCATTTATCATGGCTTCTGTTACTATCAGCTTCATGTTTTTATAACAATTTTTAAATTTTTATGTATATAAAAGCCTACTCCTCCGCCTCTTCCTTTTTTAATTTGCTGAGGCCTAGGATTATGTCGTAAGCGATATTCATCCAGTATGGGAGCTTTCGCCTCTTCTCCAGCTCTAAGCCATGTCTCATTAATGGCCATAATGTCTGGCTTTAGATCTTTCATGGCCACAATGAATTCCTCATGCCTAGAACCCAAGGAGCCTGCGTTTAACAAACGAACTTTTAAGTATTTCAAATTACCCATTCCAAATAGTATATGAATACTTTATTATAGAAGCTAGTAAATAACCAGTCTGTGCGTTATAAGTAGATACGGATGTTAAGGTCAGTAACAAACATATAAATGGTATATAAATTCTCCCGCAAAGTATTATGGTGTAGACATAATTATAGATAAATAAACAATATAAATATATGAATTAATGATTGTTGCGCCAGCCGCACCACGACGCGGCGGCTCCGCGGTACTACGCTACCCGGCGACCCGCCACTAACCGCCGCTTGGACCGCTCCCATGCGCTCCGCAAACACTGTCTCGCTCTTCTAGTGGCACACCTAGTCTGGCTGCGAGCACGGACATCGGATACGGTGTGAATGATATTTTCACCCTTTTCTTCCGGTAGATTCCCGATCTCCAGATCCGAGAGCAGTGCCTCTTGGTCCCGATCGTTGAGTTCTAGTTTTAACAAGTTCACCGTTCGCTCCAGTTCGATAACCTCAACTGCGGAGGGTTTGTGCCTTTGCTTAATTATCTCAAGCCTACGCTCGATGCCATCCATACGCTCACTAAACCCTAATACGGACGCCCGAAGTTCACTAATCTCCTTTCGCAGTTCACGCATCTCAGCTGTGCAGGTCACTAGCTGGCGACTGAGCTCTTGTGCAATCGATTCTTCACCAGATTTCATGTGTAATGTCTTAGACAAATCGCTGCAGGGTGAATTAGTAGTGACCTCCCGAGGTGACACATTATCTTGTGATTGTTACCAGATATCCCTCTTACAGGAGTCGATGTATTGTCCTCTTTTCGTGACTTCCTTTTGCATTCTGGGCAAGCCCAATCTTTATTTATAGCTGCCGCACAGATACTAATAGACATCCACGATGGAACATAATCGTACAAAAAGTACAAGTAACAACACCTGTCGACGTAAGAAATTTACCACATGCTCCACTCTTTGGCATATTGAGTTTAATGGGTGCTAAAACTGTTGCACAAGAGATGGCGCTAATTAAACTCACCAACTAGTTGCTATTAATGCTACTATGAAATTAAAGATCCATATACCCTCTTCTGGCCTTATAATGTCAAAGATCTTCTAGATTAGATTAGGCGAAAAAAACTCACAATCATTTAAGTTACAACACCATAACGCTCACACAGAAAATTCATGTGCTATTTCACTTATATATTATGTTAATTGGCCTAAACAAATTTTATTTCTATTTTTACGAATTAAAAATCTGAGCAATATTTGTTGTTCGTATACCGTCCGTGACGAGAATCATAATAGAGAGGAACATTGAAATAATACTAGTTTTTACGGAATTTATCGCGTGTATTTAACTTTTTAATTAAATACACGCGATAAATTAAAGAGAGGAACATATAGTGGAGGCCGCCCATTATTTTATAGTATTGGGTGACAAAAAAGCCCTCAGTCTACCTAATGGTAAGTGGATGCTGTGACCCATAGACATTCACATTAATTTTCAATTAAGAATCAAAATGCAGATGCGTTGTCATCCATGAGGACTAAGATGAAGTGCTTTGATTCCAGTAAATGGGATCTTCGGTTCTCTACACTTACCATGTGAAACATAGCAGCAATTTTACGGTGGTATTTTGTGAGAGCGTGGTATAGCTATAATATAGCTTCAGCGTGGCTTTACCACGTAAAAACTACACTTTGTCTGCCAGTAAAACATAGTATTATTGACGTTTAGAGAAAATATAAAATGTAACTCTACCATAGCGCCACCTACCGGGATCAGATTCTGCGATTTACCAACTTAGGTTTACTGAATAATATTCGTGTAAAGGCGAATACCGTGTAGTGGTGATGTAGGAATATCCACTACCCCATAACGTCTCGTATCATCCCATAACGATGCCCGTTGGAGGTGACCGAGGTAAATAGTAGGTAACAGAAGATGGGCAGTAGAATCTTTTGTTGTATTGATATAGTAATGGTAAACCAATATATTTTGTGACTGAAAATCATATTATACAAATTTAAATGTTTAAATATCAGATCCGATTAACGCTGTTGGTGGGATAGTTGAAGTTGTTAAAGGTTCACCTCAGGTTGATAGTGCGATTAGGTAGAATCAACTTTGTAAAAGAAGGCCGTAGGCGGATTTAGTTGGACAGGGCAGTATTCGAGAAGCTTCGTCAAGTCTTCTCGTCACCTATGGGTGACGAGAAGACTTGACGAAGACGAAGGTATGCCACGAAAACTGAAAACGAAAGTCTTCGAGCAGTGCATCCTACATGTAAACACACATGGTGTCTAAACGAGGATACGATCTGTTCAAGTCGGCTAAAAAAACTGGTTGCTTGACGCCAAAGATCAGAAATGGCGCGCCTTGGGGACGCTTGAGCTTAGCAGTAGATTACCGCAAGCTGATGATGATGATGATGAGTTTTTTTAATTATTTCATGTGAAGTTTAAAAAAACCCTATGATAAAAAGCTCCGTACTTCAATCACATAAAATCACAGTTCTCTCCTTATCCCCGTATAAAATATTTTACGTATGGTCACACTACTTTACAATGAACCATAAATAAATAAACGCTAATTTTAGATAAAATACGTATAACACAAAACTTATTATCATGACATGATTGATTTTATATTGAATAAATAATACCTAACCTTTTGTTCTGTTGAGTATCTAACTTGTACACTTCATTATTGATTCCCCAAGCGATCAGATTATAGTACCAGATACAACAAAATATATTAATAAAACACTATTTGTGTGGCATTTATGAGGTTTTAACGTTAATTCATTAACTGGGTAAGTATACAAAGTACAATTAAAATGGAATATCCCATCAGTCTAGCCGACTGGCTCGTTCACACGTTTAAGTTCATATTATGCATCAAAATAGATTCTGCCATGATGTGTACTCATTTTGAGAAATAACGTTGTATATTGAAATAATACTAGTTTTTACGGATTTCGCGTATATTTAACTATAAATACCCGACGTTTCGAGCGCTTTAACAGTTTGAGTGTGAGTTTAACAGCGGTTACCATAACTATGACATTTGGACGTTGAACATCTCAATCCCTCCCGTGACCATGGGTGCTGTAAAGCGCTCGAAACGTCGGGTATTTATAGTTAAATATACGCGATAAAATCCGTAAAAACTAGTATTATTTCAATGTGTAGTGTTCGCGTAAATATAAGAAACGTTGTATATGTCGCAAATTTAGACGACTGCGGTGGCTGAATCACTGATTCACTCACAATTTTAATCGGACGCGTGCAAATAAGACAACGGCTCGGTTGTGAACTGAACTATTGATTTTGTATCTACCTGAATTTTTATGATAACATAATATGTTGGCGGATTTTAGAAAAAAGTAAGCTCTTATTTTAAGGTCCCTAGGTAATATCACTGCGTAAAATCCGCCGGCGCCAGTAAATTCCACAGTATGGTCGTTCATGGCAGAAAATTTCGTTTAAACTTTTTTTAAGTTCGTTTCTTCATCCGTTGTATAAAAAAAGGTCAGTATTTTTGTATGCAACTTATTTCGGCACTTATCCTGAGATTTCTCGAGCTATAGTGAGTAGTAACTAATAGCTAATATCACCGAAACAAATAATGCGTGAGCAAACGAATAAATCATGCTTGAACGTGTTCTCTAAAATATTTTCTCAAACGGCCTTTGGCTTCATTTCCCAGGTGTAGACGCATGAAATTCACAAATTAGATATTATCATCATCACCATCATCACAGCCGCTTTAAAAGTTTGATACATTTTATTATGGGAGAGGAGGCAAACGAGCATACGGTTCACCTGATGTTAAGTGACTACCGTCGCCCATGAACAACTGCAAAACCAGGGGAAGATAGCCGGCCATTTAGAAAGGAGTAAGCTCTTTTCTTGCAGGTCCCTTGGTCGTACTGGTCCGGAAAAATTGCCGGTGGTAAACTATTTCACATAGAGGTCGAACGCGGAAGAAAACTACTAGTGAAACGAACAGTGGTGGACCGCCAAGCATCCCGGTGGTGTGGATGGTGCGTTCATGAAATTTGGCGGCTGGGATTAGTACAAACAATTCCTCAGAGTGCTTCCCGTGGTAGATGCTAAAAGAATACGAAGAGATACTTAGGTATTTGACTCGAAAATAGTGTTGCCAGGTCCAGCAAGTAATATTTCGGGACGGAAGGTAAAAATAATCGGGAATTTGGTTTTCACATCGGGACAGTTACAGTGGCTACAAAATATAGTTTTTTTTTGTAGCCTTTTTGTGCTTTATAATTATTATTCGGGTGTGATCTCATGAACGAATATCTTTTCATCCAAATATCGTAAAATATGCATATTCTTCGTTTATGTTTTTTCGTTTTAGGCAAATCAAAACATTTTTGAACTATTTGTTTTTTTTTTTGCAGTCTCTGAAATTTTCAAATAACTAATTTTAATATAATTCTGTTTAAAACTTTTGTGTTTTTTCGACTGGTGAGAAAATTTCTTAATAAAAATATTTTAATGTAGGAGTAGATAACAGATGTAATCATTTTTGCTGTCAAAATTATGGATTAAAGTATAGAATATGAAGGTTAGTGAAAATCGGGACATTTGGCGTCCCGATCAAGAATGAATCGGGACGTGTCACCAGAAAATATGGACTCCTGGCAACAGTACTCGTAAATATGCTCGGAATGCAACAAAAAAATCCAGTCAGAGGTGTATGTGTCGTAAGGAATTCAATAAGTTTAAAGAGTAGGTACCTTCCTAAACGAAAGCGAGAGCTACGACCGTGTCAAAAAAAAAGAGAAAACGTCATTGTCACGAATAATGTACTGCGCAGGCTTCCGGACGCATTCAGTTCGTTTCCCATATTCAATTAATTCTCAATCTTTTTTAAGTTTTTTATTTTATTTTTGACACCTGTTGTTTCAAGGTACGTGGTATATATGATGCGATACAACATGTGGGGTATACTTACCATTATAAAATCATATTGCGGCTATATTATAACTACACTACAATTAGGAGGTATTCCATCTTAGTCCTCATGGGTGACTACGCATTTGCATTTTGATTTGTTATCGAGGATAGATATAGATTTCTATGGGCCGCAGCAACCACCATCAGGTGGACTGTGTGCTCGTTTGTCACCCTTATTCTACAAAAAAAAGTTGATTTTTCGTAGATTTTACGTATAACAGTAAAGTGTTTTTGTTTTGATTAAAAGAAAACTTATTAAGTTTTATTTTACGTCAGTAAAGACTGATTTCATATAAAATTTTACCCCGATAGCAAAAAAAAGTCAAAATTTATTACTGGCCACAGTACTGCCTCGCGCGTCTACGTGATATTTTACTGTGTGTGTAACGCCTAAGGCATGTTAAAATATAAACCTAGATGTGTTCAATTTAAAAAAAATTAAAAAGTTCGGATAAATAAAATAAAACAACTGCACAGAAACACTCCTCTTTAACCAACGGGCCTGTTCCTCCTGTCGGCGAGCTTACTTCTGCAGCATCATCTTGAGAGCACTTAAGTCAGGTGCTGCAGGTGTAGGAGCTGCTGACGGACCAGCCTCCGTGGATGGCAGTTGGCCCTCCGACGTCTGCGGCGTTGTACCACCAAATCTTCTCTGTTCAAAAGTAAGCCACTAGATTACTTGACCGTGTAGTGGCGGTGTAAGAATATCCACTACCGCATATCGTCGCGTGGGTTTCATAAAAGGCGACAGAGGGAAACTCCAAATATGCTTTGCAGGCGTGTTGGCAAACTGCGGGTTCATCCCGCATGCGAAGAGCAGTAACTATGTCAAAACACCCTATGAGGCAAGATATGGGGTAAGACTACTTTCAGCAATAGTTATTTATAGGAAAATATATATTTACTACGATATTATGTGTAACCGTCCCCAGTCGAGTTAATCCATTAGATTCGATTTACGATGCATTGTGTCTGTACCACGTAAAAGTAATTAATATTCCGCGCGTACACGTTCGACTCACTAAAATTTGAAGTAGTAATTTTTTTTGTATAGACACGTACAGTATTATTTTCAGAAAAAAAAAAACGAAGTCATATTTTCTCCGCTACAAATAATAATAAAATCACTTTTTCAACGCAACATCAAACCGATGTCGATACATTCGTGAACACGACAGCAATTGTTTGTTCGTTAGTGCAGAGTTCTGTGCAAACAAGTTGTATATGAGGGTGCAAATTTCGACGTAGTGAAGCCAAACTATAGCAACATAATGGCTGCAACACGAATAAGTCCACTCGACTAGTGAAGGGCCATGCTCTTACAGAATAACAGCGTAAAATAGAAGCATAATGCTGTTATGTTTCATATGATGTAGAAAACAGGATCCTTGTTACTAATGACGCATTCATTTACCATCAGGTAGATTGTGTGCTCGCATGTCACCCTTATTCTATAAAGTAGCCATAATGCTATGTAGGAAAGTGAGTATAAAAATCAGGATGTGGCTGTGTCGTGGACACGCCCGTGTGGTCTTACGTACGTAAGTGTACGTGACGAAACGACCTCAAAATGGCCGCGCTCCCCCCTACACCGCGCGTGATGTGTTCCAGACTTCATTCAATATAAGGAATTTTTTGATTTCTTAGCTATTGTATGGTGTAATTAGGTTTTGGACGTATATGATAGATATGTAGCAGCAATACCAAACTCTATCCCCGATTTTGTTATCATCAGTTTTCTTAATTGCCTTCCGTTATGTAAGCAAATTAAAATCTGGATCCTTTTTACTAATAAGACATTAATGTATGTGGACCTGAATAATCACTTAGTACAGGTGCAATATCGTACTAGTGTTTCAAATTAAAAGAAAATTTACCATTCAAAAATCGAACCTATTACAATTCCCAATTAAGAAGTTACAATCAGTACCAATATCTCATCATCATCATCATCATTACAGCCCCTCACAAGTACACTGCTGAACATAGGCCTCCCCCAAGTAATACCACAAAACACGGTCCTGAGCCACCTGCATCCATCGACTTCCTGCATATATTACCAGGTCGTCACGCCATCTAGTGGGGGTTCGCCCACTAGATGGAGTGACGTCTTTCTTCCCCATCGGTTATCGGTTCCTCGAGCTATATGGCCGGCCCATTGCCACTTCAGCTTACTAATCCGTTGGGCTATGTAAACTCCGAGCATAGCCCTCTCCATAGCTCGCTGAGCAACCTTGAGCGTCCTCATACGGCCAGCAGTGAAGGACCACGTCTCAGATCCGTAAGTCATCACTAGCAACACGCACTGGTTGTACAATCTAGTTTTTAGAGATTGAGGTATACCTGACGAGAAGATATGTCGTAATTTCCCGAACGCTGTCCAGCCGAGTTGAATCCGTAGATTGACCTCTCGGTCAAAGTTGGACTTACCTAGTCGGACTATTTACCCCAGGTAAACGTACTCGTCAACAACTTCGAGCATAGTGCTCTCAACAACTCCCGGCATAGGTGTGACATGGACATTAAACATGATCTTTGTTTTGTCCATGTTCATCTTAAGACCTATCCGTTGGGAGGCACTATTGAGGTCATTGAGCATAGTGCTTAAGTCCTCCAGCGATTCTGCCATAAGGACTATATCGTCGGCAAATCGAAGGTGAGTGATCACAGTGAAGGTGAGTGGTCCAGTATCTTGAAAACGTCTTCCAATGCAATGGTGAAGAGTTTCGGGGATATAACGTCACCCTGTATTACACCTCTCTGCAGTTGGATAGGATTCGAGCTCTGGTTCTGTACTCGGATAGCCATCGTAGCCCTACTGTACAAATACTTCAGCACCTCGATATACCGACAGTCAACTTGGCACCGCTAAAAAGACTGTAGCACCGCCCAAATTTCGACGGAAAGAAAGGCTTTCTCATAGTCCACATACGCCAGGCAAAGTGGCAGATTGTACTCATCGGTCTTCTGTACAATCTGCCGCAGGGTATGTATGTGGTATATGGTACTGAAGCCTTTTCGGAAACTGGCTTGTTCGGGAGGCTGGAAGTCATCAAGTCTGCGTGTTACCGGAGACGTGTGTTACCCGGATTTAAACCAAAATCTTCTCAACAAGCTAGAGCGCCTACTCAACATATGCGTCAGATACATTTTCAATCTCCGTAAATTTGATCATATTTCTCACTATCGCTCTCGCCTAAAATGGCTCACTATTAAACAGAGGCGTGACTCTAGAATTTTGCTTGTTCTCTTCTCTATCTTAAATGATCCATCCACTCCTTCTTATCTCAAGGAGAATTTTCAATATATTTCCCTAACGCATGATAGAACTCCGCGTTCCTCATATAATAATAAACTAAGTATCCCTCTACATTTTACTAATTTTGTTGGTAAATCCTTCACAATTCAGGCTGCACTGCTCTGGAACTCCTTGCCCGATGACGTCAGAAAAGAACATCTAATAAGACTGCCTTTAAAAGATTGGTACATAAGCATTTTATGAAAATATTAGATGATAGTTAATATAGTTAATTTTGGTTACCTTTGTTGTTATTTTATTTATAGGTTTATATTATATATCTATTTGTATTTAAAATATGTATATATTTATGTATCTATGAATATGTATGTATATATTATATATTATCTGTATTATATTTTGGAGTATATAAGTTTATTGTATTTGCATATATAATATTAGTTTGTTTTTAAGTTTATCAGTAGTTTTTTTTCCTTGATTTACTCTATTGTTCATTTTATTTTGTCACCTATCACATAATTTCCACATGTCCCGGGTTCACAGGGAGAGAATGCCTAATGGCATTAAGTCCGCCCTTTGTAATCTTTTTATGGTGCAATAAAGTGTAAATAAATAAATAAATAAATGATGTGTACAGCGGCCCATAGAACCTCTCAATCTCACTCAAAATCTCAAGTGTCCCGGAAATGATGCTGCCACACTCAGTCTTCAGCTTTGACAGTTGGCTCTTACTGGCACTGTCTGCCATCTGATCTCTGGCAAAGACTTTGGAGCCCTGGTTCCGCTCAATCGCTTCTTTAATACGAGCAGTACTAAAGTTGCGTAAGTCTCGCCGCATACATTTGGAGACCTGTCTGGTCAGTTGTCTGTATGCTGTCAAATCTGTTGACGATTGCAGCCTCATCTCCCGTCTAACAGCCATGAGATTAAGAGTGTGATCGGAGAGTTTTTGTGTTCTTCTGCGGCGGGTCTTGCAGAACTTAGCTCCGACCGCATGGACGGTTTCCACGAGCTTGTCATTCATATCGTCCACTGCATTGCAATCTTGTAGGCACTGAAAGCGGTTACGTAACTCGAGCTGAAAGTTTTAGGGATTGTGAATTAGAGCACGAGGGACACGGAGCGTTGACTTCATTAGACGAGACCTCTCCAACTTAACGTTTAGGTTCAGTGTGCCTCTAACCATTCGGTGATCGCTGCCAGTTTTCACCCTTGCGATCACTGAGACATCACTGAACAGTTGGCGTCTGGTCGTCATAATGAAGTCAATCTCATTTTTTGTCGAACCGTCGGGGCTCGACCAGGTCCACTTCCTGTGGGGCCGCTTCTGGAAGAAAGAGTTCATCATAAAGAGCCCCTCTTTCTCCATAAAGTCGGCCAGCTGCTGGCCCCTTCGGTTCCGTTGCCCTACTCCAAATTTCCCTAACTTCAGCTCACCGTTTTCTCTTGTGCCTAGTTTTGCGTTGAAGTCTCCCATCAACACCATGTATTGGGGTTTGGAGGAATGCATGGCATTGGAAATATCCTCATACATTTCTTCCACCTCCTCATCGGGATGTGCCGAGGTTGGTGCGTAAGCCTGTATGACCTTCAGCGAATACCGTTTGGTGATTCTGAGTATCAAGTACGCGACCCTCGTCGACACACTCCTAATCTTTACAACGTTGTTGACCAACGTTGTTCACTTATGAACGATAAATCCGACACCTCCTTGGGACAGATGGTCGCCCTCCCGGTGATAGAACAAGTTGCCGGATTCGAGAATCACCGTGTCCTCCCCCTCTCTTTGGACCTCGGATAATCCTATAATATTACAGCGCAATTTGTCTATCTCTTCTTCTAGCCCCAGGATCTTCTCGTCAGTCGTCAGGGTGCGTGCGTTAAATGTTGCCAGGTCGAGTTGTCGTAGTTGGCAACCGAAGCTCCACCGGAGATTCTTAGCACCCCCTGCCCCGCCGTTACCATGGTCGCCACCGTAGCCGGGAATAGCGGGGCCGCCGGGGACTGGAGGCCGTCTATTTGTGTTATTGTTCATGGGGGGTATATTGCAATAGTTACCACGCTTGGCGAGCGGGTTGGCAACCGCAGTTTTTTTTTGTCGTACAGTTGATGTTATCAGGAAGATGCTGCTGCCCATCTCCTGCCTGTTTCCCTCTGTCGCCTTTTACGACACCCACGGGAAGATATGGGGTAGTGAATATTCTCAACCGCCACTACACGGCACAAATCAATATCTAGCAAAATAGCGCTGCATTACACTGCACAGCTCTGGCATAAATTTTCCTTTTCTATTTAGTGCCGTAGCAGCTCAGGTCTAGGCCACTATGTTTTATATTTCTAAAAGTTCGTTGTAAATTTCACAGTTCGCGAGCATACAAGTTTCAATACCCGCTAATACCAATGAAATTATTAATAACAATTTAAAGTATTTATTGACCACGTAACAAATTAAAGAAAATTTTCAATAAAAAATTCTCGTTATATTTTCATAAGTTAGGGTTGAAAAAATATCAGAAAATAAATTAACGTACTCGTGTTCTTGTTATTGCTCTTATCCTGGTGTTTAACAATTATTGAGATCTTAAAATTAAATAACATATGCGTTTCTATTTTTTTGTATAATAAGGGTGACAAACGAGCACACAGTCCACCTGATGTTAAATTGACGCTGTGGCCTATAGGCATCTACATATATATTCAAAGAATCAAAAAGCAAAAAGAACCAGATGCGTTGCAACCCTAGAGGACATAATTTAATGACTAGTTTCCAGTGAAAACGGTCTTCGGTTCTCTACACTCACCATAGGAAACATTATTCAGTTATTTTACGTTCGCATACTGTGGGAACGTACAACCATAATACAGCTAGAGCATGGGTCTATCACGTATAATTAATTATTTAAAACTAAATTATTATTTATTAATCTATTTTTCCAACATGTGAAATTTGGAACGCGCATCGGGGCAGCGCAACAGACACTTCCCAGCGGTATAACCCTTTTGAGAAATATAACCATGGGACGTAAAGGCTGTAGATTTACAACGAATAGGATGTGATCTAGTACTCTATTGGTAATATTACATATTTTTTTAACCTAATTTTATTATTCTAAAAGCGCAAGAATACCCAAAGCGACCGAATAAAACTTCCAAGCTTGCAACGTGTAAAAACTAGTACAATTTAACGTTTTTGGTTTTGCATGTATTTTTAATCAGTTAAAGCTTGTTAAGAATTAATTGTAAATGTTCCCACAGTTAATTAAAAAAATGGTATTATTTTAAAGAAATTGGTTCCGTTGTTGTTTTAGAATAGAATAGAAGATTTTTTTTATTACGAGCGATGCGCCCAACTTTGCGCAGACGATTTCGGCATCTCGACAATAATCACCTGAAGGGTTCAACTGAATTTTAAAACCATCCAGGGACCTACACAAATACACACAAAAATTTCATCAAATTCGGTCAATCTATTTTCAAGCTCTTGCGATGTTTTTCTTATGTTTACGCAAAAACTACACATTTAAATGAAAGTAAGTTTTACGGATTTTATCACGTATATTAACTTATTTTAAATTCCCGACGTTTCAAGTACTTTAAAGCACCCATGGTCATGGGGAGACTGGGATATTCGAAGTCCTAATGTAATGGTTAACCAAGGATACCTTCAGCTGAAAATTATTAATTTCGGCCCGATCTACGCAGAATGAGCTTGTGGTACCTATCTTGAAGCCTTGCATTTGTATACTTGGGTTAGGATTTAATTTTATTGGTTATCGGATCCCAAGCAGATGGTAGCACCGAGCCATCTTCTCTATTGAAAGTAGGATGTCTTTGTTATTTCAGTAGCCTCGTAAATCATCCTAGGAAGGCATCGGTGTTTTTAGCGAGGATTTGTGGTCTATCAAATCTGTTCTAGACACGTGGACAATCCTGTACGTACTCGTTTTCACAGATTGCAGACTTCAGGGAGCGTCGATTATTCACATTAGCTGTGTGTTCTTTTACGCGGGTTTTTAATTGATCTTTTAGTTAGACCTATGTAACGTTGGGTAAAATATAAGTTAACGCGATAAAATCCCTAAAACTTAGTTTCGTAAAAATATATAAAAAAAAGGATACAATATTGCCTTTTCTAATAGTTATATAAGTACCTAAGTAACGTTACGTACATAGCCTAAGGAAAAGGAAATTACATTATTGTAGCTGTTTATTGACATTATAAATTTAAAATGTTGGTAAATACAAATGTGCACGCCTTTGCATTTTAAAGTATTTTAAATACACACAAGTTTTCACAAATAACCTTGTTACTGTCACTTCTAAGTGTCCGATCATTTTATGTCAAACGTCAATAAAAAAGTTTTGAAAATCCAGAAGTTCACGACTCATAATGCTCATATAATCGAGAAAAAATGTAAAAATTCTCAATCAACAATAGATTTTTTAAATTTTACTATGTTATTATTATCGAGATTCAAAAAAATATTATTCTTAATTGAAATTTTTTTTACAGAATTATCAAAAGGTCAGAAATCAACTTTAATATAACTTTAATTTTTATGTATTTTTACTCAGGCATTATCGTATTTATCAAATATCGTAACCCTTTATACCTGACTCGTTAATAATTTTTTATATCATCAACTTTATTTCATTTTCAAAAAGTTTTTCATGTAGTTATAACCAGTATTTTAATTTAGCATTCACCAAAGTACACCTTCAGGCCACGCCATAAAGTCCAAGACGTATAAGTATAGTTACCTATATATAAATCCTACGTATTTTTAGCGAAACAGTATATTGTAATGAAAATCTATGATTATAAAAATAATAATAATACCTTACCTTGGTTAAGTATGTATCAAATTTGGTATTTGGAATATCTTGTATTCCTACAGCGATCGATATTTTTCATCACGAGCCGCTGTATACAAACGATACAGTAATCCGCTTACGACGGCACGGCAGCAGAGCCCGCAGTGAGTTAAAGTGTAACCGGTACCACTAACTTGTGTTTGTTCCTGGTGTTTACAGAATGAATGTTACTTTTTCATTAAAAATACTTTTCTTTGATTTTGTTTTTTCAAGCCATCACAAATTTATTATTAATTCCCGTCAACGTATGGCTAAAATGTTTTATTTCCTGAAACATGTAAGGGGCAATGTTGAGACATCCCGGACAGTGCAAACATTGGTTTTGCTGTGCTATAGAGCCGCTCGTTTAATCGCACTCGTAGTTAATTCTATTTGTATACGAATATGAAACAGTAAATTAAGTAATATATTAAAAGTATACAGAGCCTATCTATTACTAATTTTAACATAACTTTGAAATATAGACAATATTAAAAAAACTATGATAAAAAACCAAAACTAAAAATTTTACTTATCATATTATAATACCGAGAACGCTGGCAGCGTTTCCTCGCTGGATGGCTATACTTAGTCTTTGAGTGAGAAAAGAACCAGCCTTCTTATCACCAGCAGTGATGACCTGTCTCGGATATAGTTTCTTCAGGAACTTCACTGCACGTGTATTTTTACACGTTTAATATTAATTTTTAAAAGTGGTTGAGCCTCGCTGTAGCTATACCGGGGAAGGACCACACAGTCACAGAAATGCGTAAAATAGCAGCTTAATACTGCTGTGTTTCGTATGGTGAGTGTAAAGAGTCTTTTTGCTAGAAACGAGGCATTATTTATTAGTCCTCAGGGGTGGCAACGCATATGAATTTGAATTTATAATTTAAGATATATAAAGATGTTTATGAGCCACAGCATCCAATTGTCATCAGGTGCACTGTTTGCTCGTTTGACCCTTATTCTTAAAAAAAAATCTAACTCAGTTTGGCTCGAATTAAGCTAAACCCGGTACAAATCTATAAAAAAATTGAACTGGAGGAATATTATAGTCATAATATAGGTGCGTTATGGCTTATCACGTATAATGCTTTATTGATAACCCCTTCTAACATATTATAATGAAGTAGTAACTTCGTCGCTTGTGCAAGTACACCAACACTAAAGAATAAACATTTGCTTTGACTTACGCTTGTATCGATATTGTGCCCTTTGCCACCGAGTACCATCACTTGGATTGTGATCGTTTGTAAATTTTATGATATAAAAAATCGAATTCGAATAATTTATATTGATGCCATCCTATACGACTGTAATTTCGTCTATAATTTATTTTTTATTAAAAAAAGGCGTTACGACAACTCGATTTCAAAATATATTTGACATATTTTAGACTATTATCTAGAAGCAGTATTAGTTATACGAAAATATTACGAAAGAATAAGCACAAAGCTTACAAGATTGAACACAATCTCGGTTTCAGTTAAGTTCAGGTGCTAAGTTAGGAACAATAGTGGTGGAACAAAGAGAAATCAGTGTCACGTACATAAGATTAGATCTTTGGTTAGGAAAAGTAAAATATACATAGACGCTATATAATAGACGCTTTTTACTGGAAACAAGACATTACATCTAAGTCCTCACGGATGACAACGCATCCGCATTTTGGTTCGTAATCGAGGATAGATATGTAGATGTCTATAGGCCACAGCAACCACTTACCACCAGGTGGATTGTGTGCTCGTTTGTCATCCTATCCCATAAAAAAAGTAAAATATATTTATTTGACTGCTTTGTTTCTCGTCTCGTCTGTCTGTCTGCCCGGGCTAATCTCCGGAATGGCTAAACCTATTGTGATGAAACATTCTAAACAGAAAAAGAGCAATTCTAAGAAGGATCTAGGCTATATTTTGTCCGAAAAACTTGGAGATTTTTTGAACAATGAAAAATTTATATAATAAATTGTCGCAAAACGTTAAGAAACGCATCGTTAATAGATCTTATCCAGGCAAGGCTGGGTGGATCGCTGCTTAGGCAATAAAAATGGTATAAAGTTACTCGAGAATATAATACATAAAATAATAATAATAATCATCAACATTACAGCCCTTCATAAGTCCACTGCTTAACATAGGCTTCCCCCAAGGAATGCCACAAAGCACGGTTCAGATCCACCTGCATTCATCGACTTCCTGCTTGCCTTACCAGGTCGACACCCCATTTGGTGGAGAGACGCCCTACACTTCACTGAGGCTGCCACTCAAGGACCTTTTTCCCCCTCGGTTGTCGGTTCTTCGGGCTATATGGCCGGCCCATTGCCACTTCAGCTTTCTAATCGGTTGCATGTTGTAATTCCAATATTATATCTTATGTAATGCATAAGATATATATACAGAATTACTATAAATTTATATACAGATGTACTCGTGAAGACTCCGTAGCGCATTACCTAAGATTTTAGTCGCGGCGCTATATGACTGCGAGTTCGAATCTCGCACGCAAACACTTGTTTCTACGGCCTGTAAATATTTGTATCGTTTTTCGATGTGTTTTTATGCCATTTATGTATGTCAACCGCCCCACGATACAAGAGAAAATCACGTTATGGGTATAATTAAAAAATTAGAGTAAAGTTCTACTGATGGACATAATATGTATTTCCCGTTGTAGGGAGGACTAGGCTGCCTTAAGGTGCGCAGCGCAGCATCTAAAATATGATCGCAAACTGCAGACTTCCCGGAACGTTGATGCTTCACGTCAGCTGTGTTCTTTTACGCGGGTTCTAATTGATCTCTTTGTTTGCCCTATATATGAGAGACCACAACCACAATCAAGCTTGTACACTCCTGCATCTTGTAGAGGAATATGACACTTGACGGATGGTAAGAAGTGACTAATCTTCTTCGGCGGCTTGTAGAACGTTCTAATAGAATCTCGCTTCAAGATGTAGCCAATCTTGTCTGTGACACCTCTGACATATGGTAGTATAGCAGGCACACGCTCGACTGTGGCCGGCTTCACTCGGTCACTGTGACGGAGGCGCGGGACCCGAAGCTTGTTGTCGTGCGGAACCTACTTGACGTGCTGAAGCTCAGCGGCCAGGTGTTTGCTGTCACAGATCCCTCGTGCTCTCTGAAACAAAGATTTGCCCACGGTAGCTAACTGTGAAGGATGATGGTGAGATTCACCATTTAAGTATCGGTTTGTATGGGTCTTTTTTCTATACGCACAAAATACAATTCACAATGGAGTTAGAGGCAAATAATTCTTTAGCTTTCCTAGATGTTTTAGATATTCGAAATCCTGATAACACTATTGGTCACACTGTGTATAGAAAAAAGACCCATACCAGGCCGCTCCCCGGGCAGAACAAATTGCCTGGTAAAAAACAGCCCTGTCTGGTAAAAAAAAAACACTTGAGTCTGCTTAGATTGCCTAGTTTATTTCTATGTTAAAAAGTACTTCATCATTATTTTTTTTGGACATCATCGTCCAAGACGCCTGGGATGAAAACTATGAAAACTTATAAAACATAAGTATTTGTTGCACTTATTAGTTTACAAGAAGCACATTGGACGATAGTGTCCAAATAAAATAACGATGACACGCTTTTCAACGTGAAAATAAACTAGGTACATACCTTGGTAGGTATGTAGGTAATTTTCATGTTGAAAAGTAAGTATACGTCGACTCGTAAGTAAGCATTTATAGGTATGAGTCGTATCATGTTGTACCTGTCTATAATATAATATAGGTATCACCACACGAGAAGGCTCTTTGGGTGCACCCAATTATTATCTGAAGTTATTTTATAAATAAACGTGGTTATATCAATCAATTACAATATATTTGTTTACACGTAAATGTATTCAACTATTAGTGGGTTATGAAATAATCCTACACTTATATCGTCGATATTTATGAATCGCGATATATTGATATTCAATATTTATCATGGAGTATCGAATTCGTATTAATTTCGATATATTTTAAAATTTTGTATTAATCGACAAAACATTGAGCAACAAAAGAAGCTACAAAAATATTCTAGTGACGTTGTCGTTTTTTTCGTCATCCAATCGTCCAGTAATACCATTTTGAGCCTTATCCTACTACATTATGCAAAACATGACGATATCTCGATATTCATCACGTGAATATATCGATACTGTTTAAAAATATCGATACGATATATATCGATATAGTTTTTCACTTGCCCATCCCTACTCATCGATATTGCCATATGAGTACATTAAGAAATAATGCGAAATATTGTGGCGATAAACAGTAGCATCAAAGGTACGAGACGTCTGGTACTGCAAATCCTCCTTACAACGGCAGAAACCTGCTCTGGACTTTGAAAGGCTGATGATGTAAAAGGAAAGAATGTTTTTCTATAAAACTGTATCGACAGACGAACTTACATTTTGCCTGATGGTGAGCGGCTGCTGCAGTCCATCTTTATTAAATTTTATTTTTTTATCACTATTATATTTATACCAACGACAAATCACCTCATACTAACTTATGTTCCAATCGTAAAACTATTCAGTTTACGAGTACATTAAATTTTCCAGCTTGTGTATAAATTAATATCCATACGGATGTAATCCTTTGTACTGTCTTCACTTGAGCAACTCAGGACAGAGTGCATTGTGGACGCTTCGGATTTGTACGCATAAATAGTCGAGACAAAAGGGGACGTATTCTGGAAGTCAAATATAGTTCCCATTTGAAATATAAACAGGTCGGTTGCATATTTATGTTTGTGCTTTTATTTGTGTTTTAGTTGTAAGCCGTGCTTACTCTGTAGCGACAGCGAATTCTGCCAATGCTATTGTTTTTTATTTTATTTATAAAGGTAATAGCGACAAAACAGTACACGTGATGTTTGTTAGACACTATGGTCTATTGAATCTTCGATTAAGAATCAACATGCCGGTACTTTGTCACTCTTAAAGATTTTTATACTCTGTGTTAGTTTACAAAATATTATTAATATTAAAAAATAACGCAGTTGCCCTGTGATTTCAACTAATCGTAGAGTTACACAATTACATTACTGATGCCATGATTGCCTGGTATTATGTGTTGGTCCTGCGTCTAATTTCTTTCCAGTGGTATCGCATTACATTCCCACTGGAGCATGAGAGTGAGGTTATATTGGATACTATAATCCTGTCCTGCGCAGATGGCTAGTCTCCGTTGAGAGTTAGTCTAGGCTGCCGTGACCAAAATTCAGTCTGGAGGACATTATTGTGATGATTACCGATTCAAGACAAGCATGGTAATAACGGCTATAGTGGGATATGTTCATGAAATTTTCATCTAGACGGAAATACATCGATTGTCAATCCACGTGCCAAGCGTGACAATTAAGAAAAATCCTCCCTAATGCCCATGTCTATGAGTGGAATTTTGTGAAGAAAAGAATCTCATAACGTGGAAGTTAATTTGTTAGTAAAATGCAAGGTTCTATGTTTCTTTCTGTTATGTTAGTTTTATAATATATTCATTACATTAGAAATGAATTAACAACATACGGATATACCTAAAAAAAGCATTAAAAATGTGAAAAAAAAATTAAAAAGCTAACCACCGAGGAATTGTTTTGTGTATTAATATAATACTCTAGAAACTGATAAACTTTTATTTAAAACTAACTTCTCACTTAAATGACATTGTGTAACAAAAACTTCACCAGTCCCAACTGGCAACATCTAATGAGCGAACGATTACTAAGCCCTTATTGTCGAAGTTGACTGCAAACCTGTTTCTTCGTTTATAAAAAGTAATGAAGTTTACCAAAGTACAAGTTTTGCGGTGCAAGCAAATGTTGATGCTAATCGAGCTTAAACCACGTATGTATCCATTCAACGATCTTAGTATTCTGCTTCGTTGCGTGTAAGACGTTTGTGTAAACGATTTGAGGCGCTGTTATTTGAGGGGTGCTACGTAGCTTTAGTTTTCATGAATTACTTATATGAGCTATGAAAAGAAGACGTCGGTTTACTCATATTTTTATATACGTAGAGTCTTTTTTCTTTTATATATGGGTGACAAACCAGCACACAGTCCACCTGATGGTAAGTGGATGCTGTGACCCAAAGACACCTATATTTAACCTCGATTAAGAATTAAAATGCAGATGCGTTGTCACCTCTGCGGACTAAAATAGTATGCCTTGTTACCAGTTAAAACATTCTCCGGTTCTCTACACTCAACATTCGAAACACAACAGCATTAAGCCTTATTTTAGTTCTACCCGTCGAGCCCACCCATTCGTGTTGCATTCATAATGTAGCAGCAACACGGCTTTACTACGTAAAAATAAACCAAACAATTACTAATACATTTAAGAGTTCTGCTAGGTGGTAAACATAGAAATTGGTTGTGTTTTTTTGTTTAAGTTTTTATTATAAAAAAAATGGGAATACAACATATCATTCGAAAGGTACAACTAGACACGTTACTAGTACTCCTATGCGTGGTGGGTCTCCTTATTTGCCTAGGAGTCTATCTGTCTGAATGTTAGCGCTTCATTAGCATTCACACGTTAGCAGACTAAAAAGAATTAAATAGTTTTCTCATAACGGGTTTATTTAACATTTCTTATTTAGTAGGGCTTTAAAAGCTTCTTATGCAACGCATATTTCTTTACTCAGCGTAATTATGTTACAAAAATAAAGAAAAGTCACAGCCTATATGTAAGTTCCAATACTGGGTACATTGAAATCGTGT
This sequence comes from Parnassius apollo, assembly GCA_907164705.1. NCBI lineage: Eukaryota > Metazoa > Arthropoda > Insecta > Lepidoptera > Papilionidae > Parnassius > Parnassius apollo. Next base: position 13,505,894 of record CAJQZP010001707.1, read on the forward strand.
AATGGCGGTGTAAGAATATTCACTATCCCATATCATCCTCTGGGTGCCTTCGGAGAAGGGCAGCAGCATCTTCCTGATTGAAACTTTAATAAACTGCGTACTAACCAATCCATCTTCAAGTGTGACAACTGTGGCAAGAACCCTTCAATGAGACAATCCATGGAGGCGTTTGTTCAGCAGAGGATTTTCATGGGCTGTAATGAACGGAATGGAATTCTGGGTAGGCACATGCTATCATTTCTGAAAGAATCAAAGAAATGTCCACCACACTGCCCAACATTTGCTGGCGGACTTCACTTGTCTTCTATAAATTATTTTTATTTATCTCACAGGTAGGTTTCCTCGCGATGTTTTCTTCACCGCAGAGCACGCAGTAAATCAGCACTTAAAACAATGTTACAAAAATTTTTACAAAGTGTGGGAGGACAAGATGTTGTGAGAACACAAACTATCTCCCAGAACACATTTATTCACGATACAAGGACGTAAACTGCACGTATATACACGTATATGATTATTATATGCCCTGCGGTCGTGTACCGGCAGAAAATATTTCCTCCTTACTGAGATCATTTTCCAATATTTTATTTACGTATGTAAACATTTTTTATGTTTATAATACAAAAATGTAGAAAAACAGTTTTGTTATTTATGGCAACGTTTTAATATTTTACAAAAAAGAAACGCAATCCTGATATTTAGGTTTCTACAACAAACATAAACCTTAATAAAATTACTTAATTTGTCTGTTTTCTTACTATCGTAAATATTTAAAGAGAACTTCTTGTACGAAAATTTACTTTAAATAGAATAAATTTAAACATTAATAGACAGGCAAACACTTTGCCGCTCTATGCGAATTAAATATTGACGTAGTAGGTTGACTTTTAAAAATGAGCCTGTTTCTTTTAACCGTTTATATACGTCCCAGTGCTATCTAAATTGGTTCACCCTTGGCGAAGATATCCTGTAACAAAAATAAGAAAAAAAACTGATTTATTATATTTACACGAATACTAGACCACAAAACTAACGTTACGAGTACTCTACAGCACCCATGGTCCCTCGGGAATTAAGAAATTAAAATTAAACGCGACAAAGATGTTCATGAGCGACAGTGATCATTTATCATCAGGTGAACCACAAGTATGTTGTTACGAGTACGTTTGCCTCCTATTCGATAAAAAAATATGCAAAAAATCCCTAAAATTAGTTTTAAAAAACATGCATTTCGAATTTAAGCCTCCATTTTTAGTCGTTCAATAAGTAATTAAAAAAACGTGAATCAAGCACTTTATATTTTCAAAAAGCACAATAATTTTCCTTAAGAGCCGAAACCGCTAAAATTTACGTCGACGTGGTCTCTGCTCGTTTCAACGAGTATCCCGTTTATGCAACGGATTAGCGGTCGTCTTGCACTTTACACTGCACAGGTCTTGCATTTTAATTTCCTCGGATCGTCTTATTTAATTTGTTTTTGCTATCAAAGATGTGAACATTATTTAACTAAGATCTGCATAATAAAACAAATAGTTGTGTCTTGCCTAGTTTGAAGTGAAGGTAATCCTATAAATATGTGTGCTTTATTTTATACTAAATCTAATTATCCGACTAAGAATTATTTTATTTTATTTATCCGGTTTTTTCATTTTTAATTCAATATAATATAAAGGTTTATATGTCTAACACATGCGCAGGGTACTACTGTGCCCCATAATAAATTTGGAGTTTTTTGCCATCGGGGTAGAATTTTTATATGAAATCAGTCTTTATTGACGCTTAGATATATAAGAAACAAAGACATAAGATTTTTCATTTTATTTTATTACATTACAATTTTACAGTTTTACTTTTATAGTTAACAGTTACAGTATTACTTTTACATTATTACATTACAGTTTTTACTTTTAATCATAACAAAAATCCTTAACGGTAAGTGGATGCTGTGGCCCATAGACATCTACATGTATCCTCCATTATAATTTAAAATGCAAATGCGTTATCACCCTTGAGGACTAACATGGAATTCCTCGTATCTAGAAAAAAGGTCTCCCATTCCCTATATTCACCATACGAAACACAGCGGAATTGAGAGTTTATTTTTCGTTGGCATTCTGTAAGAGCGTGGTACTTCCCCGATCGAGCCGACTCGTTCGTGCTACAACCATAATACAAATACAGCATTTCTTTTAAAACGTAAAAAAATATACGAGATCTTCGCCATTATTATTCATATAGTTCATTCACTCTTTTTTTATTACATTGAATTGCTATATTTCTAAACATTACACAAAGACTTATGAAATTTTTGATATAATATTTTGGTGGATAGATCTTTCATTCACAGTCATAAAATCCGGCAGTCCTAGTTCTTATTTATGTTAAAAGCAGCATGCTTCGTTTTTTGGTGTTTTATTTTGGGGAAGGAGGTCAAAAACATACCAAGCTGGAGAGAAAAACAAATAATTTGATGGATGGATAGTCCCATGCTTACGCACAAAGAGTTCTAGTCTCCGATGAGGCTGCTACCGGGCCAAACTTCGGTCAACAGGACATTCCATTCTGCTGTTTCACGCTGGTATTCTTGCGAGCGTCAAACCTGGTTAATCGTAAGTAGTAGTAAACATTACTCTATAATAGTAGGTATGCCTCACTTGTTATATGGTAGTTAGCCTGAAAAACAGCAGTTGTCAGAAATAATAAAAAAAGCTGAAGAAAAAGAAAATTGAGAATAAATTGAATGTAGGAAATTAACTTAATGCGTCCGGAAGCCTGTGCAGTAGATTAATCGTGCCTGTGAAGTTTTCTGTTTTTTCCGACACAGTGGTAGCTCTCGCGTTCATTTAGCACGTATATAGTCTTTGTTTAGCACGGTACTCTTTAGGTTTATTGCATTCCTTTCGATACCTACGCCTCTGACTGGAATATTGTTGAATGTCGAGCAATTGGATTCAAACTTGTAAAGTATTATAATGATTGTGACGGTGATAAGTTTTTGTCTGTGATTTCATGCGCGCATTTACACCTGGGGAATGACATCAAGCGCTTATTCCATTTTTTGTGAATACGTACTAGAATGATTTATTGCACGCATTATTTTTTTCTGTGATATTAGCTGTTAGTTACCACTCAAGCTCGAGTAATCACAGGATAAGTGCCGGACTAATTAACATACAAAAATACACACTTTTATTATAAAAGGGAAATAAAAAATAATCTAACATTGCATTTGATGGTAGTTGGCAATTGCAGCCCTTGCAGACCGTACAAACAACTTCAAAAAAGGCTACAGATGTGTTCACACGGAACTTTCTGCTATACACGAGTATACTATGGAATTTACTGATGCCAGCGATTTTTCCGAAGCGAAATTACTTGGGGACCTTTAAAAAAAGAGCCTACGCCTTTCTAAAGGGCAACATATCATATTATCATAAAAATTCCGGTACACAAGTGCAAAATAATAAATAGATTAGTTCACAACCGAGCCGTTGTTATATTTGCACGCGGCTCCTTGAAATTGTGTAATTTTGAGAGTGTTTCTCGAAATTAAATACATCGGAATCAGTGATTCAGCCAAAGCAATCGTCTAAATTTGCGACATATACAACATTATTTCTGGAAATTTGTACACATAATGGGAGAATCTATTTTGATGCATAATATGAATTTATAAAGGATGAAGAATTTCGAATAAGACAACGGTTCGGTTGTGAACTGAACTATTAATCTTTTTCTACCTGCATCTTTGTGATAATACGACACAGCATATCTGCAAATGACCTGGTGTTGCGATCATATATATGTTCACAGGCAACTGTTTTCAAATGTCTTCAAGTGAGTCTATGCTCGTATCCTCGACCTTGAATTAAAATAAAGAACAAGATCTCTTGCCTCACATTCTGTCATTATACTGGCTTTCTCTTATCCAGTCGGGAACACGGTTGTACACGCATTGATGGCGGGCGGCAGAAGCGGACTCTTAATATAATTGCGGTACCGACCCAACACTCCCAGGCGGAAAAGGAGTCCTACGAATCAGTAGAGCACTTTAATTTATATACCGAGTAAAAGCAATTGCAAGTAGTGTTATGTACTAGTAAATCGCTTGGGTGGTTTTGAGCGATCGGACCCTCTCAGATTTTGAGTGGCAGATTATTGACGTCATCCTTGACATCATAGATGAAATCAGTTGCCATAGCTGGCAAGTCGCTACAGCTACTTTCAGCGAGAGAGAGGCTCCGGTTGCATTCTCAACGGATATCCCTAGACCCTCGTATAGTCATAACCTTTCTGTTGTCCCACTTCATTTCCCCACGATAGTTAAAGTTATTGAAAGCTAAAATTTATATATAAAAGTGTTATAAATGCCATAAATAAAATAAAATAAAATATAAATTTATTACTTTCACACTGCAAATCATAATAATAATCTTTATTTGAGTAAAACATGGTGTAAATGTTTTTAACACGTAAAAACAAGTGCTCATGTTTTACTTACTTTCCATAGCATGTAAAGCTTTTTAAACAATGTTAAATATATCCTAAGCTATTTAAATTATACTTATTCACATAATTTAATTAAAAATAAATCTTGGAGAAATGGTATAATTATAATTAGTTAAATGTCAATTCTGAGCATCGTCAATTTCAGTAGTAAAAAGTCACATATCTTAATTAAAGATACATTGTAACAATAACAATATTAAAACAATAATTAATTGAAATTTTTATAAAAGATATTGTTCATATATTGAATCTAATTTTTACTATCCAAGAATTGTTTTACGCTATAGAAATTATTGCCATTGAGCTATTTGTACAATCTCTTTTTAAACTAAAGATTACTTCGGTTAAAAAATAAACACATCGTGAGGAATTCTGTCAAGGGTAACGTAGAACCATGATTTGATACTGGGGTGGGAGTTTAAGAAACGGCTACCACATCCTAGGAAGGCAGCGACGCGCAAATTTATCCACTCCGTCACGAGGAGGACTCTTACGAATCCTCGTAATTGGATAAATGTTTTAACGAGGAACAATTGAAGCTTCGGTAACTCCAGCTTCAATTGTGTAGGCATACTAAAATTGACGAGACGTGACGTGACGTAACGGTTAACGCCGGGAGGACAAACATCTGTTACTGCTATAGTCCTTATAGGTCCAGCAGAGAACTAGACCTCGCTACTGACTGATAAAGAGAATAGAATAGAATAGAATATTTTTTTTTTCAATATAGATTACATGTTGTAATTCATAATGAAAGTCATTTTCTACTTTCCCAGGAGGAAGGTGTTAACTCTGTTCGTATAGTCATATTAGAATTTTCAATTCGTTAACAAGCTGTACATAATACGCAACATATAATGTCGCCTCTACACGTTGGCCAACACAGTGGCGAATGGAGTGGCGAATATATTGGCCGAGAGTTGGTGACGGCGTCCACACGTTGGAAGCTCGTTCAGTTTACTTCGGTTCGGGCCAATGTGCGGACGAATTTATAAGCACCGTGGCGCAGTGGCTCAGCAATGAGTGGCTGCACCGGGCGCCGCGGGTTTGATCCCGCACGGAACAAGTACTTGTATGTCCTAAAAATAATTGTTTCGGGTCTGGATGTGTGTCCTTGTGCAATTTATGTTTGTAAACTGCCTGCGCGATACGGGAGAAAATCCTAGTGTGGGGTTAACGTTTTTATAAAAGAATTATAAAATAATAGTGGATATTAATGTTGTTGTAAATAGATATACGATTAACTTTATTTATTCTTTACATGCATCATAAACTGGAACAAATACCATTAATAAGAACTTAACTTATTTTAAAGTTAAAGGAGTTATAATCGATTAGTCTATGTTTTAAAATTGGGTTTTGATTCTAAAGTTTTGCAAAATATGTACTTGCATTTCTATCAGACATTTGATGTATTAAAACACCTTATAATTTATTTGGTAATTTAATTATTTTTTGAGAAAGACAAAAACAATAGCAATGAATATAATTAACACTGACTTAATAATAGGTACTAATTATAACTTAGAACATAAATGAAAAACTCATGACGAGCAAAGTGGCTCAGGACCATGCTTTGTGGCAGTCTGTGGAGGAAGATGTTCAGTAGTGGACTTGTGAAGAGCTGTAATGATGATGATGATTCGAAAACTTGCACGGTTAAATTATAAGAAATCGACGCTTTTTTATATAGGATAGGGTGACAAACGAGCACACAGTTCACCTGATGGTAAGTGGTTGCTGTGGCCCACAGACATCTACATCTATCTTCGATTATGAATCAAAATGCAGATGCGTTGTCACCCGTGAGGACTAAGATGAAATACCTCGTTTTCTTTAAAAAGTGTCTCTGGTTCTCTACACTCACTATACGAAACACAGCATCATTAAGCTACTGTTTTACATTGATATTCTGTGAGAGCGTGGTCCTTCCCCGGTCGAACCGACCCATTCGTGCTACAACTATACTTCTAATATAACTGCATGGTTCTACCACGTATAAACGACGTGCTTCATTTTTTTTTTGATTTTAAAATTGTTCTCGTAATAATCTGATTGCAAATAAATGTTCATTATTTTTTTTTATAAATAGCTTATCGATTAAAACAAATGTTTAAAAATAATTAAATCGCGCGAATTAAAGTAGTAGGAATGTTTAAAGTGGACATTGGCACTAAAAAGGCTGGTAATTGGGTCATCCACCCTACAAAGCGTGAATATAAAATTTTAATCAGATGCGTGTAATCACTCTGGGAGCTTGTAGCAAACTAAACTCGCGGCCAACGTGTGGACGCGGTGACCAAACTCTGCCAACAATCCTTTGATCTTTTGTAAAAAACCGACACCACACGGATCTCGCGCCAACTTGTGGGCCATCGTACCAATGCATACCAATGAAGCCCAAACACCCCGTCTACACGTTCGCCAATGCTATTGGCCACTACATTCGCCACTGTGTTGGCCAACGTGTAGAGGCGCCGTAAGGAGCGTAAGAAACTTCTTGACGGAAGTGAGAAGTGTAAACCACTTATTATGAATGTAATACATATTATATGTATTAGTAAGGAGTCCTTGTAGGTTTTAGATGTTTGAATCGAGAGAGAATTTACAAGAAATTTTCTAATGTAATGGAGATCTTTTTTTACATAAAGATAGCTGACGAACAAGGACGCAGTCCATCTGATGGGAAGTGGGTGCTTTGACACATAGAATTCTACATATTTTTGTTACCTCTAATGTCTAAGCCGGAATGCCTCATTTCCAGTAAAAATGTTCTCCGATTCTCTAAACTCAGCATACAAAACACACCAATATTAAACGGCTTTTTTACGCTGGTATTCTGCAACAGCATGGTTTTTCTTCAGTGGAGTCGCAACATTCGTGCTCCAAACGGATTATAACTGCAGCGTGGCTTTAATTCGTAATAAGATTGCTATGGTATAGGTATAGGTATGCTATAAGATAGATACAATAAGGGGTCGGTAGTTCTTTCGCGCGCATGCAGTCCAACTGATGGTAAGAGACTAATTTAACTTTGCGTAATCATATCGTCAAAGGTCTGGAGTACGTTTTAAAGTAATTGGTTAGTTTTACGTCACCAGCTGGTCCAAGCACACACTTAATACATTTTGGATCTTGTTCACGTAAGTATCATATTCTGTTGTGGGTATCCTCAGTACGAAGCCTATCGTGCAGAGAAACTTCTAGCCATAACTCTTAAACATTGCTCGCTGAGTGATCTTGGCTTTCTTTCGAGAGCAATAGCAAGTGTAGTTATCAACATTAAATAGCATCAGCTCCATATGTAAGCTACGCTACATTTTTGTTAGAAGTCATCTGGTGGAATATTACCTCTTTTTTCTCTATGAAATAATAAAATATATAGTCCAATAATAGATTAGGCTTATAAACTTAAAATAGACAAGGCCTGAAAGATTACTCTCGATAATTATTTTAAATTTGATTTGGTTTTTTTGATTAAAACCTAACACTATTTTGAACCAGATTTTAAAAACTAATCCCGAACCAATTTGAATCAAGAAATAAGATGATTTATGATTAAGCCTTGATAGCGTTGTTATGCATAGATATCTGGCTGAGTGTTTCATATAGTTATATTGTTATTGTCTGTGGTTTGATTATTTCAAAACTAAAAGATTAATTTCTCAAATAATATTTCTACATGGGAAAAAATTATAAAGAAAACGTATTGTCGTTGTTTATAACAATGCGCGCCATCTAGCATAGAATAGCTCGAGATTTCCGTTCAGTTCCAATTTAAACCACCATTCGATTGCATTAGCTTTGGTTTCGGGAATATGAATTACTTATGTACTAATCAAATTTGATTAAATTCGATTAATTTAGAACTAGATTCTGTCGTAAGCTTTCCTGGATATGAGATTGATTTTGGGTTATTTAGTTCATAATTACCAACAAATAAATAAAATGTGTCCATAACAAAGTCAAAATAAAAAGATGCTTTACTCTTTGTAAGACATCCAAAGGATATATTACCCGATAAATTATTAAATGCTTTTATAAGGGATGAGACGATTTACGATAATTCAATTCTCTCGGACGTCTCAGACAAACGTATGTTCCAACAAAAACCCTTTCAAATAAAACAGTATAAATCTCGAAAGCAATAAGAACACTATAATACCGGCTGTTCTCTATAGGAATTCAAGAAAAACATTTTCTGATACAAATCACCGACTTTGTTAACGTTAGTGATGGGCTGTCTAAAGACGATCAAGGCAAGGTCAAGGCGTCGATAGCGTGAAAACTTCTGCACTAATTATACTAAACAAAAACATACAGCCACTATATGACACAAACCTTCTACCATTTCTGAGGCGATTTTTGAAGCATTCAATTTGCCGCACTGTGTATTGCATTTTGGCAGACTTCTTACGCTTTATAAATATTTCATTTCTCCGGCATGCTTAGACGATATTTTTTACACCGCGCCGTAAATAAGCACGTTTTACACTTGTTAGAGCCATGCTACTTAATGCTGCTGTATTTCGTATGGTGAGTAAAGAGAACCTTGTTTATTTTTTGAGGATAGGTGTAGAGATGTCTTTAAACAGCAGCATCAACTTACTATCAGGGATCACATGTCGCAAAGAATAGATTGTTTCAACCACGGAAGGGCCACGTTCACAATACCAGCACAAATTAGTACCGTTATGCTGAAATACTTCGTTTGGCGAGTGATAAGAATCAGACTCCCTTTATATCTGGTAACGGGGCATTCCCTTTTAGTTCTCGGAGGTGATACCGCAACCATATTTTCATTCTTAACGATGATAGCGTTGGCTGTCCTTAGTTTACATCATCAACTTGTTCTTGTTTGTCACCTTTTCTTTTGTAAAAAATACCCGTCATAATAAAAGATAAGAAGCCATATTATTATCATTTGTTACGAGCTTGAGGTTCGTGACAATTAAAAACTGCCGATTGAATTACCAAAATTTACACTTTAATTTTCTTTTCACCAATTAAATCTTAAAACACTGATTCACTTTATTTCGCTCCGAAGCTTCGCTTGTCTCGCCAAATTCAATATTGCCCCGACCGCGTATTGCAGAGCCTTTAAATATACTTTTTTCACCGAAACATCCATAATATTCAAGTAAATACGCGCGCCAACCAACCAGGCGCCGAAGGTTCGAGTGTGGCGCTTCCAGAAAACTTAGTTCTTCAATTCGATACTAGATGGCGCTGTTGGTTGAAAGATTAGTCATGTCATTTTCTGGAAAGCTCTCCTCGCTCTGTTACCTGACATTAGATGGCGCTAGTGCCAGACGTCAACTCAGGCGCGCAACACATTTATGTAGTTTTAAATTTACGTACTAAATGTAATTAATTATATAAACGATAAAATATTATATATCGATAATAAACATTTTAGTAACCTTCCCTACCAGGTATGCATAGCTGACGGTGCGAGATGGCAAATTGTTGCCAAATTATTATCTGTAGTCATTCAGACTTCAGACGTTCAGACGTGTCTGAACGCTGCCTTTTTATTGGGGGACAATCTTTGAATATAAAGTGATGTTTATGGGATCCCAGTATCATACCCACGATATAGTACACAGACATAACGACATAAACGTTAGTGATTTTGTTTAATGCTTATTATTGCGGCAAACATTAATAGCTAAGTTTTAGGGGTCCGTGTCAAAATAAGCCAAACGGAATATTTAATATTTTACGTAGTACGAAGTAATTATTGACTGGTCAAAGACTAGAAGCCGTCGTGTAGGGCGAGAATTGACTACCGCGCATCATATCGTGAGTGTTGTAAGAGGTGACAAAGCAAAATGTTGTAGAGAATGGGCAGCAGCATCGCCTGATGACAATTCAAAATAATAAAACAATGCGGCCGCCAACCCGCATGTGAATATTGGCAAATATGGAAAATATATCGCCTATGAGGCAATCTATGGGAGGTCTATGTTTGACATTGAACTTTTGATAAATTGCAATGAATTAATGAATGATTAGACTAAACCGTAATTTTTTGAGCATATAGACCATTTGACGATAGTCCCACAAAATACAACGATTTAGAATGAAAAGATGAGTTGTTTCCTTGAGGGATAAGACGAAATACTTTGCTACAATTAAAAAGGGTCTTCATATCATCATTAACTTTGCGATACACTGTACACGACATATATCTATTTTTTTCCTGTTAGCCAGTGGGCTTTTATAGCTTCATTGGACACAGGGTCTTTTATAGCACGATAAAGCTTGAAAAGCCGCAAGCTATATTTCCGTGGCCGTTGGTATTTTTAAGAATATATTTCTTCTATCATTCTTTTCACGAGTGTTTTTCTTCGACGGTGCGGCTGTGTAGTCATATACTAATACCGTAGTCTGGTGCAGTCACAAACACGACCCGCACTGAATGAAAACACGAATAATTTTTCTTCTTTATTTAAAATGTCGACTCATCATCATCATCATTACAGCCTTTCACAAGTCCACTGCTGAACATAGGCCTCCCCCAAGTAATGCCACAAAGCACGGTCCTGAGCCACCTGCATCCATCGACTTCCTGCATATCTTACCAGGTCGTCACTCCATCTAGTGGGGGGTCGCCCTACACAACGCCTACCGAAACGAGGCTGCCAATCGAGAACCTTTCTTGCCCATCGGTTATCGGTTCTTCGAGCTATATGGCCGGCCCATTACCACTTCAGCTTACTAATACGTTGGGCTATGTCGGTCTTTCTAGTTTTACTGCGGATATCCTCATTTCTGATTCTATCACGCAGAGAAACTCCGAGCATAGCCCTCTCCATAGCTCGCTGAGCAACCTTGAGCGTCCTCATACGGCCAGCAGTGAAGGACCACGTCTCAGTACCGTAAGTCATCATTGGCAACACGCACTGGTTGTACAATCTAGTTTTTAGAGATTGAGGTATACCTGACGAGAAGATATGTCGTAATTTCCCGAACGCTGCCCAGCCGAGTTGAATCCGTCGATTGATCTCTCGGTCGAAGTTGGACTTACCTAGTTGGACTATTTGACCCAGGTAAACATAGTCGTCAACAATTTTGAGCATAGTGCTCCCAACAACTACCGGCATAGGTGTGACATGGACATTAAACATAATATTTGTTTTGTCCATGTTCATCTTAAGACCTATCCGTTGGGAGGCACTATTGAGGTCATTGAGCATATTGTTGAAGTCCTCCAGCGATTCTGCCATAAGGACTATATCGTCGGCAAATCGAAGGTGAGTGATGTACTCGTCATTGATGTTAATACCGTATCGTTTCCAGTCCAGTAGCTTGAAAACGTCTTCCAATGCAGCGGTGAAGAGTTTCGGGGATATAACGTCACCCTGTCTTACACCTCTCTGCAGTTGGATAGGTTTCGAACTCTGGTTCTGTACTCGGATAGCCATCGTAGCCCTACTGTACAAACACTTCAGCGGTTCGATATACCGACAGTCATCTTGGCACCGCTGAAGAGACTGTAGCATCGCCTAAATTTCGACGGAATCGAAGGCTTTCTCATAGTACACATACGCCAGGCAAAGTAGCAGATTGTACTCTTCAGTCTTCTGTACAATCTGCCGCAAGGTATGTATATGGTCTATGGTACTGAAGCCTTTTCGGAAACCGGCTTGTTCGGGAGGCTGGAAGTCGTCGAGTCTGCGTGCGAGACGATTCGTAATGACTCTCGAAAACATCACGTAGATGCGGCTCAGAAGGGAATTCGGTCTGTAGTTCTTCAAGAGAGCGTTGTCGCCTTTCTTAAAGAACAAGACCACCGCACTTCTGCTCTACGTCTCTGGAGTAGTGCCACCATGGAGGACGGAATTGAAGAGCTTCTGAAGGACTTCATGTACCGGTGTTCCACCCGCTTTCAGAAGCTCCGCTTTAATTCCATCCTCGCCTGGGGCCCTGCCGTTTTTAAGGTGCTGGAGAGCCATTCTAATCTCGCTTAGACTGACGTCCGGGATATCATCGGAATAGTGTCAGATAAGACTTTCTCTTGGATAGCTACTCACACTTGCGTGTGGCTCCGACGATGATATGTACAGCTGCCCATAGAACCTCTCAATCTCACTCAAAATCTCAGGTGTCCCGGAAACGATGCTGCCACACTCAGTCTTCAGCTTTGACAGTTGGCTCCTACTGGCATACAGATCTCTTGCAAAGACTTTGGTGCCCTGGTTCCGCTCGATTGCTTCTTTAATACGAGCAGTATTAAAGTTGCGTAAGTCTCGCCGCATGCATTTGGAGATCTGTCTGTTCAGTTGCCTGTATGTTGTCAAATCTGTTGACGATTGCAGCCTCATCTCCCGTCTAACAGCCATGAGATTAAGAGTGTGATCGGAGAGTTTTTGTGTTCTTCTGCGGCGGGTCTTGCAGAACTTAGCTCCGACCGCATGGACAGTTTCCACGAGCTTGTCATTCATATCGTCCACTGCATTGCAATCTTGTAGGTACTGAAAGCGGTTACGTAACTCGAGCTGAAAGGTTTTCGGGATTCTGGATTAGAGCACGAGGGAGACGGAGCGTTGACTTCATTAGACAAGACCTCTCAAACTTAACGTTTAGGTTCAGTATGCCTCTAACCAATCGGTGATCGCTGCCAGTTTTCACCCTTGCGATCACTGAGACATCACTGAACAGTTGGCGTCTGGTCGACTGATTAATAGTATTTCCCTGCAAAAATACTTACTACTGTTCTAGGTAAAAAAATATACACAAACAACCTAGGACATCTTTAATTCAGAAGAATAATATAGGACAGGAGACAAACGAGCTTTGCGGCTTATATAAATTAAAATTGCCGGCTTTTTCAAAAGGAGTAGGCTCTTTCTCGAAGGTCCCTATGTATTATTTCTAGTAGAAGTAAAATAAACAAAGAAGTCGTACAAGGAAAAAACTTCTGGTAAATGACAGGGGTGGACCGCCAAGCATCTAGATGGTGTTTATGGTATCTTCAATCGCGATGCGGAATGGTGGAGTTTGGAGGCTGTTTAAGTTCAACTTAAAATTTCATAACACGTGACTAAATCACCATTCGTTATCATCGCCAGCAATGGTGAGGATTGGAATATTTAAATGTAACTTTAAGTGCTAACTGAAGTGTAAGTTGTTTATCAATATATTTTTATAAAAAAAGGTGAATATAAATATAGTGAGGAAATCTGCATACCGTAAAAATAAGAAATATTTTGAGGCTATGTGTGAAGTTCTTCAAAGAGTATTGAAATAAAGAAATAAAGAACAATTTATTGGGTTTAAAACAAAGAAATATACAAACAAAAGCGGAAAAGATATGCAAATAAAAAATGTAATACCAAAATATGTCTCCCACTCGGCATAATGCTGTAAAGCAAGCGCTGGTTTTCGGTTGAAGTCTCGTGACTTCACTATCAAGTCGGTGTATGATACTCCAATTACGAGTAACCGAGTAATTAATTACGACTTAGAAAGTGGTGCTAAGGTACATACATATGTGTATAATACACATATACACTGAGACTAACCTAGCTCACAGATCATAAGTAACAGAAGCATTATGCGGCTCTTTCAAGTTGATATTCTGTGTGAGTGTGGTGCTTCCCCGGTCGAGTCGAACTATTCTTACTGCAACTATAAAACACTGTATGATGGATTTATCACGTACAGAAAGTACACGGTCTTTAAAAGATAAATTATCAATCGGCCAGATCGGAATCGACGCACGACCGACACCTGTCGAGCAGTGATTTAGTTGATCTATTTTACTTGATCGTTTAGACAATTAGTTCTGTGACCGTAGAAGGAAAAGGGGAGATCTCCCGCCGGGCAAGGTGTCCTGCGCGGGGTGCGGCCAACGCTCCGTGTGATAGTTCGGAGCTGTTCTATATATACTGTTTATGATTCGGAATGTTGATAGTGCGATTTAGGCTTCGGTGTGTTTCGCTTGTGGCGCGACGACAGCGCCGCTACATCACCCCCCTGCTCAGACCGGAAGTCGATTGTGCAGACTCGTTGTCGAAGAATGTGCAAGTGCCAGGAGATTGCCTTGTAGTCTGCGGTGAGTCGAGAAGAAGGCAAGTAATCTGCGAGAGTGCCGTGAAGCATAGGCGAGCAGTAAGACTCAGAGCCGTGCCGAACACTGTAGCGCAGAGAGTAGCTTGAAGGAACAGGAAGCATTATTATTCCAGTGCTGCGATGAACCTTGTGAAGCTAGATGGCTTGCAGGATATGAATACTTCAGACAATATCTGCTCGGGAGCGAATGGGTGGGGTATTCTATTACGATGATGAAGCTTGATGTTTCCGAAGTTTGTTGGTTGTGTGTTCAAATTACGTCGGGCTCCCCACTGTGACCGTAGAAGGAAAAGCGGAGAAGATCTCCCGCCGGGCAAGGTGTTCTGCCCGGGGAGCGGCCAACGCTCTGTGTGATAGTTCGTAGCTGTTATATATATACTGTTTATGATTCGGAATGTTGATAGTGCGATTTAGGCTTCGGTGTGTTTCGCTTGTGGCGCGACGACAGCTCCGCTACAGTTCTAAAAGATTAAGTAAAATAGGCATATTGAGTGATAATTAAAAAAAGGTTTTAAAAAAATATATGTAAAAAAACAAATTTGTTCCGCAAAGTGAGTGGCAGTCTATTTATTTTATTTATTTAGAAAACCAACAGCTTTAAACTATTAAAATTTACAACAGATCGGATTATCTTAACATAAGCCTTATTACAGGTTTCTCTGTATTATCTAAACATAATGTTGTGTGTGTGTGTGTGTGTGTGTGTGTGTGTGTGTGTGTGTGTGTGTGTGTGTGTGTGTGTGTGTGTGTGTGTGTGTCTATTATGAATAACTATAGAAGAGATTTTTGCATACTTCAGTTTTATAGTTTTCTCTCTTTTTCGTAAATATATCAATATTGTCAAAAATTATTATAGGTGCAACACATCCGGTTAATTGGTGAGTTTTTGGTATATTTCCTATGAGAGTGAGAGATGAAAAATAATTTAGTGTGTCTAGTACGGTATATGGGTGTGGAGAAATTGATAAGTCCAAGTAAATGCGAATTATCTAGGCGGCCGTGAATGAGATCATATAATGTCATTTGATCAAGCAATTTTTTTCTGTCTACTAATGAAAGGAATTTATAGAATATACATCTTTCTTTGTATGTTTGATGTTGTTCTTTAATTCTGTAGTCCATAAACATCAAAAAATTTTATTTGCAATACTTCTATTTTGTTAATACACGTATAGTATTGTGGACACCATATGTTGCTACCATACTCTAATATACTGCGAACGTAGACATAATATAATACTTTCATACAGGGTAAGTTATTGAAAGTTTGGCATGTACGTATTAAGAAGCCTAAGTTTCTGTATGCTTTATTTGTGATGTAATCAATATGATTACTAAATGTAAGCTTGGAATCCAATAAGATACCAAGATCTCGGATTACCTCTGTTTTTAGAATTATTGATCCGTTCAATCTGTATGCATATTCAACCGGTTTAGTTTTGTGTATAAATGTGCAAGTTTGACATTTCTTGACATTAACTGTGGTTCGATTATATTTGTAATAATGGTCCAACCTGTTTAAATCTTCTTGAAGCTTATGGCAATCATTTAAATTGTTAATTTTAATAAATATTTTTTTGTCATCTGCATACAGCAAGAATGAGGAGTGTTTAAAGCATGTATATATATCATATAGATAGGTGTTATACAGGAGGGGCCCTAAGTGAGACCCTTGTGGCACACCAGATGTAATTTTTATAAAACTTGATCTATGTCCTCCTACAACTACTGCTTGGGAACGATTTTTTAGGTAAGACTCAATCAATCGCAAAAGGTCCCCGTGTGTTCCTAGTATTTTTAACTTACGAAGCAAGATGACGTGATCCACGTCGTCGAAGGCTTTTTCGAAATCCATGTAGATCACGTCAACCTTCCCCCCGCCATCCATATGATTGATAGTCTCTGCGATAAAATGTGTTAGGTTACTAATAGTTGATCTGCCTTTGAGGAAACCATGCTGAGATTCTGGTAAACCTCGACTTATGGTCGGGTAAATGTAATTAAATACTAATTTTCGCGAATATATTGAGTATAGATATAGGTCTATAATTTTCAACTTTAATACGGGTTCCTTTTTTAAATATGGGTACTACATGAGCTTCTTTCCAGATGTATGGGAAATAACCTTCCCGAAGAGATCTATTGAATAAAATGTGAAGAGGCTCAGACAATGACTTAGCACATTTGAATATAAATATAGGTGGGATTTTGTCACTACCCGGTCCCTTTTTCACAACTACTTGCTGTAGCGCTTTAAAAACATCTGCCTTGGAAACCCGAAAGCAATGTAAATATCGGTCGTTGTTACTAGAAGGTATAGGTAATGCAACATCAGGATATGAAGGAGCAGGCGGGATAAAAACACTTTAGAAAAATGAACTGAAGACTTCTACAATTGCTGGGCCTTCGCTATGCGTTGTATTTTTATACGACATTTTATTGGGATAAGAATAAGTATTACCACGTTTTGATTTGATAAAAGTCCAGAAACATTTATTCAGTATGGCTTGTTGAGTAGTATCCAAATAATTATTATAACATTGTTTATTATAAACTGACGCACGCTTACGTAATAAAGAGAACATGTTGTAATCCGCTAAGTTATGAAACTTTTTCCCAATTTCTGTGAGCCTTAGCTTTTTCTTTTAAGATATTAATCAATGTTTTATTATACCACGGGGGCCTTTTCGCGTTGTGAGGTAGAGATATTACACTTGGTACATATTTGTCTATGCAATAATTGAGTTGTTTGTAAAAGAAGCAAGAAGAAGATCTACAGCTTCTTCAACATTTCCAGTGTATAAATGAGTGGCCCAGTCTATTTCACATAAATATGTGTTTATTATAACAAAACCAGTTGAATAAAACTTATTTTTCTTAATAAAAGAGCATTTGAGAGGAGGGATAGCCACATTTAAGTCAAATTCGAAGGGAGGATGAAATATATCTATCTTAATTAAGGGTTTGTCACATAATATTATTTCTATGTCTATATTAGAGAAAATTAAATCTAATGTGTTATTGCAACTGTTTTTTATATTGGAGTATTGTCGGAAACCATGGTAGGCTAGTTAGTTTATTAATTGCTCCCCTATAGTTTGTATCTCGGTAGAATCCTGTCTTAGTATTGTAGGTCCACTCTCATTCCAGTGTATATTAGATAAATTAAAATCACCTGCTATTACATAAAAGTCGCGTGAGATAATTCTACTACTAAACGATTGCAAGAACGATTTAATATCTTTTGCGTGCATTTCGTCCGTACGACGATGCTTTGATGATTTACCCGGTAGTTAAGTAGTTATGATATGCAGTTTTTGTCCAAGCGGGGTGTGAGGGGCATGGCGCGAGGGAACGTGTGCGCTTCGTGTTGTGAACGTATGACTCAGTACAGGTATTGTTAATTGTTATCCAAAGCGTCTCGATAGAAGCGCACGGCTATTTCCACAAATCGTCCATAGTCGCGTTAAGTGTACGACGAATTATGATTGCCACACCTCCACCTGATGATTTGCTTGATTCCGTTAGTATACGATCCTGTCTGTACACAATATACCGATTATCACAGATCTCCCCATCCAAGATATCATCGTGAAACCAGGTTTCTGTTAAAATAATGATGTCATAATTATTATTTAATATTTCTCGATAAAGCGTATGAATTTTTGTACGTAATCCCCGTGCATTTTGATAATAGACAGATATTGGTGTCTTACCTATTGTGTAAATTATCATTTTGCCTTGTTATTTTAACATATAATAAATAAAATAAATAATAGATTTTAAACATAGTTAACTCACTAATGCAATATATATATATATATATATATAAATATAAACAATGTATATACACATATGCATATATATACTTAAATGTAAACATGTACCCAAACCTAATACATACTATTATAATTTGTATCAGCTGGTAATGATTATGACAGATAAACAGTTTAATTAAATAGAAAAACATATTATTTGATTGAGCAATTGATATTAATAGGCACAGTTTTTGTACTTGTGAGTTTAAATAAACCGACCGTATGCAAAAAACTGCGGAATGATTTCTGGATGCGTATATATTATGTGTATTAATAGATAGAAAGAAAACAAGGCAATTTTGTGATGTATAATGTAAATCGACAGCTATTTGAAATTAATTATGGTTGCAATTTGTAAATTGTGTAATGGTGTTTATGATGTGTTAGTGTTTAATGTGTGTGTGTGTATTTTTTATACAATACTTTAGAATAAAATAACGTACCTTTATGACAATATTATGACGTGTTTTCACAATGTATCCTTACATTTTAAAAAAACTTGCTAAGTAGGTCTATACTAACTATTATTGTATACTTTATTTCAACTTTTTTAAGTCTAATTCTGAATTGACAATAATGTGTGGTGAAGTATCGTTTCGACAAACATATATTTTGAAGTTTTTTATCCAGAAGTACCTATAGCCTAGCTTGGTAGCTATTTCTCGACACTTTTTATATAACCTCATGTTATCAAGAGTGAAATGCTCGTTAAAAAATATTTTCTTGAGTTCCCAAAATCTCCAGTAGTGTTGCCACGATGTATTTTGACGCCAGCAATGAGATTATCCTTATGAATACGGGAGGACATTTTTATAATAATATTGCGGGGTCGACCTTTAACGGGATCTTTCGATTGTACTCTTGTGCAGCTTTCTATATCGTCGGCGCTCAACACAACACCTGCTTTTTCTGATATGCTTAATACTATATTTGTTAGATTTTCATTTTTAATTTCTGGTACTCCCACCACTTCTACATTTAACTGACGTGCCCACTGCTCTTGTCTTTAGTTTTTGAAGGAAAGCATGTCTAATATCACTTGCATTTCGGTAATTTCACGACTTTGTATCTTAAGTTTTTCTTCTGAACAATTTGCACGTTCCTGTAGGGCATCGATGCGCTTAGATGAGAATTCCAAGGAGGCTTGCATTTCGGTAATTTTGTTTGCCGTAGCCTGTTGAGCTGAGCGTATAAAAGTTAAAGTATCCTAATAGTTACTAGGTCCTGAGAAAGAATATCTGAAATTTGTTTTAGATTACTTAGTTGTTCCTTTAATGACGATACTTCATCATATATTTTTTTAATATTCTCCTCTTGCGAAGTTTTGAATTCAGTAAGAAAGGACATTATCTATTTCCTAAAATCATTTAATTCGGATTTCATTGCTTCTTCTGGTTGTTTTCTCGGAGGGTAATATTACGTTACTGTGTAACCTCGGTATCGCATTTTGCATTATCGGGCTGGGAACTAACAAGACCAACTTTGGTCGCAGGCGGAGATTTTTGCGGGTTCATTATGTATCGCAAACCAGTATTATTAGGCCTGTGATGCAGTTATATCGAGCGTCAAGTGAGACAAAAAATTTAAGAGCCCGTGCCCTTTACTCGAGGGGGTGAGGTGTGGGGATTCACTGACTGACAAACACTGCTAAACTGTTCACACAAATAATAACAGGCTTAAGTTCCTTAATGAATGCACAAGGTTATCGTCTTTACGTTGATTACTTAAAGATTTACTTTTGATTGTTGTCACTTCAGATAAAATTAGAACGACAGGAGACACGTCCGCTCAGTAAAAACGCTCACGACTGAATTGATTACATAAAATATTTTGTTTATGTTATCTGATAAGAAACATGATAGCTGATAAGAATCTAGTTAGAAATAATTTCCGACATTTGAGAGTCGTGTAGAATCTGTTGTTCACCTAGTATTGGTTGATAGCAGTGTGTGCTAAATTTGCCACCTTTTACCGACAATTGAGAGTCGTGTAAGAATTAGTTGTTCAAATAGCGCGAGTTCATAGCCGCGCGTTAACCTTGTAAATTTCAGCAATTCATGTAAAATTGACTTGTAAAATATTTCAGATTGACTGTATGAGCAAAATAGGTGAATTCTGTGTTATTTTCATGTGAAAATTCCTTTGGATTAGTGAAATATTGATAGTTTTGTGTAAGAAATTTAAAAGTGTTTTAAATAGTAAAATGTATAGGAAAAATGTAAATTAAACTATTGTATTAGTTAAGATATTTATAATTTTAAATGAAGAACATTGTTTTAACCTTATATGTTAGATATTTAAGAATTCTAACTTAGTACATACGTTGTAAAATAGGCATATTTTGTTGAATAAATAAAAGGTTTCTTGTGATATAAAAATGTAATGTATATCATAGTATAGATATTTTTGTGCTACTTCATAAATAAAATGTATAAATGTATGTCTTATACAAATAAAGATATTGGGCAAACCGTGAGAGAGTGATAGTACAAATTGATGTAATTAAGTAGCGTAATCGCACAGAGGGCGCGGCTCTCTTTCGAGTATAGCTTTGTTGATACCCCATTAGACTGGTTTTCATACAATTCGTTCATCAAGTCAATCGTCGTCGATCATCAAGGATCTCCTAGGTGTGCGTTATTCGTAGTTAGCAGTGGCTGCAAATAACCGCCGGTTCGACAAACTCCGCCGATCGTTGAGTCCCGTGATTCCGTGAGGCGTCGAGGTCACCGGCCCCGGTGATTCTTGGCACTTTATGCGCTCCGTGCGTTCTGTACCCAGTCGTGTTATAAAGTGCCACCATCGCACTTCCCCCAACCCTTTTACTAGTAAAAGGGGCAGGCAGTGCCCAATAGTGATTACGCTAACATATTTTAAACCTTACCATCCGCGTCGCGCATCGTGCCGAACGGCTGGTATTTTAGATAGGGCCAATTGATTACCCGACTGACTTTTAGGTAGGTTCTCAACATGTCCGATAAGGTCAAGGGGGAGCCCCCACCTAAACCTAGAAGACCACCGGACCGTCCTGGAGTACTGGATCGACCAATCGCGTATCGCGATATCTTTTATCCGGAACGGACTCAAGTAGTGTCCTCCTACTCGCAGATCCCAACACGGAAACCTTCGTCACCAGGCAAGGAGCCCGCACCGAGGACCGCGCTCTCGCCCACCGTACCTGAAGATACGTCTGGGCGTGAACCGTTCCCCTAACTTCGGCGGGCCAAGAAGTCGCTGAGAAGACACACTCCCCCCGAAACAGCAGCATCCCTACAGGAGAAGAGGCAATGCTTCGGATCCTCCAATTCCTCGGAATATTCATCATCCGAGGAAGAACATGACCAGCAACCGAGCAGACCTGTACGGAGATCACCACCCAAATCGCCATCGCCGATCAAACCAACTCCTCCCAGAACTCCGGAACACCATACCAGTATGGATGCTGTTGATCTGGAACAGGGTGGAGAAGGGTCATACGGGTGGAGTGCAACCACGTACGCGACCCTAGCGCCAAGCACATCTGCCGGACACTCACCGTCCGCGCCTACAACCAACCCGTCAGGCCGGCCATCAGACTATGGCCAAAGGCCTTCGACCAGCTATGCCCAACTGGTAGCTGCCCCGGCAGTACCAAGGACAAAGACAGCTAAAGCACCTAAACCGCCGGAAGAAACGGCCAAAAGATACCCACCTATAGTGGCCGAGTGCTTACCGCACTGGACGAAGCATTTTGAGGTCCTCAACAAGAAGTTGGGCCACCCACCGAATGCTCGCCCGTTCAGTAAGGGGGTCAGATTCACTCCTCAGAGTCCGGAAGAATTCCGGACGGTGCAAAAATATCTAGTAGAGATGACCGATAAAGTACCAGCTATGTCCTGGTACTGTTACTTCCCCGAGGAGGACAAGCCCACTAAAGTGGGCATACGGGGACTACCAGTGGGCACGGATCCATCTGCGATAGAGGGGGCTATCAGGGCTAAGGGGTTCCCGATCAAGTATGTAAAAGGGATCCCCCCCCCCGTAGAGGCGGACCTGGGTGCCTCTACTTCACGCAGCTGGACCACCTGAGCCTGGAGCGCCTCAACGAACTCTACCAATATCGACGAGCTCCTCTTCATGAGAGGAGTCGTCATAGAGGCCTGGCAAGGAAAAGCGGGCCCATCACAGTGCCACCGCTGCCAGGCCTTTGGCCATGCATCCACCAACTGCTTCAGGCCAGTGAATTTTGTTCGCTGCGCCGAAGATCACATCGCCAGCAACTGCCCAAGGGGTAGGGATGAGGAACCGCGATGCGCTAATTGCGCTAAAAACCATACCGCTAACGATCGCCGCTACCCAGTCCTGAGGAGGATTGCAAGGAAGCAGGGGATTGCTCTACCGGGACTACTCCCAGAGGAGCCCAAGAGGGTCCCCCAGAGTCGTCCCAGGGCCGTGGTTCAGGAAGACGGGTGGACCACAATTAGAGGAAAGGGAAGGCAACCCGCCCCCCCCCCCCCTCCACCCATCACAGCACCCATAGCAACGGTGGTGCCAATTACCACCACATCGAAGGCAACCACCGGGGTGACTCTCCAGCCCCCCCGCTAACGACGCCATAGAGCGCCAAACCTCCCAGAGTAGTAAGCGGGTGAGGAAGAAGAAGGAAAAAGTGCAGCCTCCTCCTCAGGCAGCAACCTCTACCCCAACCCCAGCGGTAACGATAGCCCAGGCGCAGGTTACCAAGGAGAAGAAAGCCAGAATGGGTAGAGTGCCAGAAAGGGCTCTATCAGAAAATAGAGCCCGCTCTACATATAGAGCGCGCTATACCTATACACAAAGAGCAGTACACCAACTCCCGAGATCAGCGCCAACCCCTTCACAGGCATCGAGAACATCAGCCGGCTTCGAGACTGCTGACGCCATCCAACGTCTGGTTGGCATAGCAATCGAAGTCGGCAGTCAGGTCCTGGCAGACATCAGAGCCGGGACTGATCCCATCACAGCGGTTATGAAGGCGCTGGCAAACCTCCTGGCTCGGCACTATGGAGGAATCTAACCTGCACCTCCTCTACTGGAATCCAGGTGGAATCCAGCAGAAGCTAAATGAACTCCGCACCGTCGCCCAACAACAAGACGTACAGGTCATCTTGCTGGGAGAGACAAAATTAAACCCGAGTACACGCATAAAGCTGCCTAACTACCACCTTTATAGGAGGGACGAGGTCACTTCTCAAGGGGCCGCCTACAGAGGGACGGTGGTTCTAGTGAGAAGGGACATCGTCCATCAAGAACTTGACTTACCGGAATACCAAACTATGCGCTCTATCGGCATAAAAATGGTGGCGGCGGGCGAGGAACTTAGGATCTTCGCAGCATACCGCCCGTCAGGGACTCCATTTTGCTCCTCAGACGTCCGGACGGTAATGGAAGGCGAAACACCGACCATCATCGTCGGAGACCTAACGTCAAACACCCGGCGTGGGGATCTAGACTGATCAACCACTTTTTGAAGACGCCGAAAGACACGGCTATGACGTTTTAGGTCCCGAAGAAACCACTCATGTTCCGACGGATCCACGAAGTCGTCCGTACATATTGGACATCGTGCTCGCTGGGAACATCAACTACCCGATAGCGGTAGAGGTGCTGTACGACCTGGATTCACAGCACCTCCCGATCTTAATTACACTTGGCCTAAAGGCGGTGACTACGCCGCCCAGAACAGTTAAGAGACGTGTCGACTGCAGGCTCTACTACAAACACCTGCAGGAGAGACCTCCAGCACACCACCCCTTAAACACAGCGGACGACGTAGAGGCCGCAGCTACCAATATAACAAAGGCGATACAGGAGGCCCTCAACGCTGCCTCTACGATCGTCCCGATGTCAACAAGGAGAGACGATCTGCCGCGACACATTAGCGTGCAGATCAGGAGAAAAAGGGCGTTAAGGAGACTCTGGGCGCGTAGTCGCTGCCCGAGAATCAAAACGCTACTCAACACCCTATCGGAGGAACTGTCGGTTGCAGTCCAGGCACACAGAGGAGATGCCTGGGAGCGACGTATATGGAAGGCGGAAGAGCACGATGCGACGCTGTACAAACTGAACCGACAGTTAACTAAAGCCAAACCTCCCGTTTGCCCGCTGACCAACAACGCGGGCGAACGTAGTTACGATGCCAAGAGTAGAGCGGATATCCTAGTAGAGCACTTCGAGGAGCAATTTATGCCGAACCCAGCAAGTGCGGAGTTCATGGAGCTTCATAACCAAGCGGAGAGTCGCGTACAGGAGTTCCTGTCGTCGCCCGCGTCGCCTCTTGTAGGAGAGTGGTTCATCTCCCCCGCTGAACTGCGGTGGACAGCAACCCGCCTGCAACCGAAGAAGGCGCCGGGGCACGATGGGATTACCGACGCTGCACTCCGACAGCAGCCCCATAGAGTCCTAGTAGAGCTTGGTCGACTCTACAGTGGGATATTGCGGACATTCCACTTCCCGGAGGACTGGAAGAAAGGCAAAGTGATCGTCTTGCCGAAACCCGGGAAGGACAGGCGTAGAGCTGCCAGCTACAGGCCGATCACGCTGCTACCACACATAGCTAAACTGCTTGAAAGATTATTGCTAAGACGCCACCGTCCGTGCATTCAACTTTGGGCGGAGCAGCACGGATTCAGGAGAGGACACTCTACAGCAACACAGTTGACCAGAGTGCTGCACCTGCTTGCGGCCGAATACAACCGTGGCCACACTACGTTGGGCGTCTTTCTCGATATCGAGAAGGCGTTCGACAGGGTGTGGCATTCTGGACTACTTTATAAACTAGAAGAACAGACCAGTGTCCCTCCTGCTATGTTGTGGCTAGTGGCGTCTTTCCTGGCAGACAGGAAGTTCTACGTCTGCGTAGAGGGCGCCGAGTCCGCAACCAGAACCGTCAGAGCCGGCGTTACTCAGGGCAGCTGTTTGTCTCCAGTCCTGTACGCGGCTTATACCAAAGATATCCCTACCCTGGCAGGAAGGCTGCAAGAGTGGGAGGATGACGTGGAATTGGCGTTATACGCGGACGATAGTGCTTATTTCACCTCGTCCAGAAGAGCCCACACTGCCACTGCCAGCATGCAACGTCTTCTGGACCTGCTGCCACCATGGCTAGATGAGTGGAGGATGGTCGTCAACGTTGGTAAGACGACCGCTCTGCTCACTCGCCGCCTCAGGAACCTACCACCTCAGCTAATTCCTCAATGGCCAGAAGATCGCGTACGAGAAGGCCGTGACCTACCTTGGGTGCCGGATCGACCGGGCGCTGCGTATGACTGTGCACGTCGACCTCGTCGTCCGTAGAGCACGATGTGCGCGGGCGATGCTCCGTCCGGTACTGGCATCCAAGTTACCACTTAAAACCAAAGTGCGAGTCTATAAAACGTACATTAGATCCATCATTACGTATGCTGCTCCGGCCTGGTACGCGCTTCTGAGCGATCCTCTGAGGCGGCGACTGCAGGCCCAGCAAAATCTGGCGTTAAGAACTATCGTCGGTGCGGGTCGCTACGTCCGGAATGACGTCATAGCGGCCTACCTGAAGATTGACACCATCCAGGAGTTTGTGGCCCGGTTGGCGCGCGGACTGTTCGACCGTGCAGACAACGGGCCACATCTACACCTTAATCAACTTGCGCCACTACACACTCGCCCTCCGGACGGGCGACCCTATCCAAGAGAACTCCTCTCTATATCGATGAGAGAGTCGACTAACAATCCGCAATGCCGCTGAAAGGCCAACTCCGACTTTATATTAGACAACCTCTTTTTTTCCGTAGTCGGTTAACTACGGGAAACTCTACCAAGTACGGACACATCCGTAGAAACTAACAACGCCAATACAAGGCTCCCAGGACCGGTCCATAGTGGTGGACCGCGAGGACAGCACGGGTAATGGGGGCATACCCCGAGGCCCGAACCCTACATGTCATATTGGGGCATGAAGACGACAATCAACATACAATTCGTTCGGGACCAGCTACCAGTATATAATATAATCAAAGGAGAAAAGTATATATGGAAGTGATAGGGAAAGTAATTACTCTCTCACGGAACGGTTTGAAGATAATTACTGTTTTATTCCCAAGGGATCCTTCACCTTTAAAATAAGTACAGTTCATTAGTGTTGCTAGCGCGGCACATATTGAAGAATTAAGGCATTGGGACCGGGACGACCTCGGAAGACCCGTAATCCCCGCCTGAACCTATTTGAAGAAAAAGAAGAGATCGACGCCCTTGTGTGTTACTCCGTTGCGGGGTTCACATACGTTGTTCCCGAACCCAACGTAGGTGTCATAGGAGGTTAGGAAATCCGCTGTTGAACGAGCCGTGACAAAGACCCTTTCCTCGTTCCTGTCCTTTTTCAATTGGCGTCAAGAAAAGCCATAGACGGAAGCTTATCGATAAAATATTCGATATATATGGGCCGAATTAAGAGTAAGTTCTCTTAAATGACGAGCATGTATTTCTTTTTTTACCCCACACTACAATTTTCTCCCATTTCGTGGAGGTAATTCACAACATAAATTGTAAAAGGTGTGCCTGCTGTACTACCATATGTCAGAGGTGTCACAGACAAGATTGGCTATATCTTGAAGCGAGCTTCTATTAGAACATTCTACAAGCCGCCGAAGATGATTAGTCAGTACCTACCATCCGTCAAGTGTCATATTCCTCTACAAGATGCAGGAGTGTACAAGCTTGATTGTGAATGTGGTCTCTCTTATATAGGACAAACCAAAAGATCAATTAGGACCCGCGTAAAAGAACATATAGCTGATGTGAAGCATCAACGTTCCGGGAAGTCTGCAGTTTGTGATCATATCCTAGACGGCCCCAACCATTACATCAGATTTGATAGACCACAAATCCTCGCGAAAGAACACCGATTCCTACCAAGGATGATACGTGAGGCTATTGAAATTAAAAAACATCCTAATTTCAATAGAGAAGGAGGCTGGGTACTACCACCTGCTTGGGATCCTATAATCAATAAAATTAAAACTAAACCCAAGCATACCACTGCAAGACCTCAGGACATAGTCAGTTCATTTTGCATAGATCGGACCATAAACAATAATTAAAAAAGCTGAAGGTACTCCGGGTTTAACAATGACATCGGGACGTCAGTCATCTTAGTCCCCCGTGACCATGGGTGCTGGAAAGCGCCCGAAACGTCGGGAATTAAAAATAAAAAGTAAAAAATAAACGCGATAAAATCCGTAAAAGTAGTTTTAATCATGTTTTAATCAAAGGACAAACATTCAGACCCGGAACAATTTCTAGACCATACTAATACTTTTTCCTTGCGAGATTAGAACCCGCAACCCTCAGGCTGCAACTCAAACTAAGCCACTGCGCTACGGAGTCGTATATCGACGACACATCTTTATCATTACAGGGTAGCAAGATAAAATCGCTTTCTCCATTAGTTCGGTCAGTCCGACACAATCTCCTTTAAAATTCGATTCTCGCATTCGTATTTCTCGAGCAAGAAACTTTGGATAAAACTAATTTTACTCATTCAACTCTGTAACGAAGTGCAGAAGCATAGAATAAACAATTTTTATGCAATTTAATATGTAGATTGCAAGAATACGTATTGAAAGACAGTTATGCTTTTACCACTGATTCGAAGAAAACATCTGTAATGGGATAAACCAAGAATAAACTCAGCAGAACGTTTTCTGAACATTAATCTATACATTTATTTACATTGTATATTTAGTACCCGGTTGACCGAGCTTTGCTCGGTATTTATCGTTCGATTTTTTTTTAATTCGTGTGTTTTGGAAATTATATTTAGATACAAATTACATACTGATGAACTATATAAATAATATTTTTTGATCTTAGCGACATAACAGAAAAAACGGAACTGGTTATTTGAATAAAAAATCATGAGTGCAATTATTTTAATTTAAATATTTATGTTTTTAAAAAATACTAAAAAAAGGGCTCGAAAAAATAGATTTTCTCAAAAAAAGAAAGGAACTTGAAAAAAAAATTAAAAAAAAAGTCGGTCGGTCGGTCTGGGCTCGAACCGGGGTTTTACGATTCTGTGATCGCCCATTATACTAATTAAGCTACTTATAATCATTAACAATCTGTCAAATCTGTCTTCTTATTCTAACGATATTGTAGCAGTTTTTCATTGCCTAAAAACAAGGACAAAAAGACATTTTCTAAAAATAAATCCTAGCTAGATCGACTTATTATCCCCGAAACTCCCTGGACACTAAATTTTATGAAAATCGTTGGAGCCGTTTCCGAGATCCCGATTATATATATATACATATATACATATATATATATATATATATATATATATATATATATATATATATATATATATAAGAATTTCTCGTTTAATAGTACCTATAGGATTTTGTAGGAAGGCACTGGCTCCTGAGGTACAAGTTCACCTACACTAGGAGCCAGGGATTTAAATTTATTAGTTAAAAGTTTTTATTGGTAAAATAAAGCATTATTTTATAATTTTATTATTTAAATAAAACTGAAGTTTCTGTTTCTTATATTGAAATATAATAATAGTATTTGTTATCTGTCTCTCTGTGCTGGCTAATCGTCGGCATGACTGAACAGATTGTAATGAAACCGAAGAGATTTAAATATACTCGTACTACTTATATGTCTTTGCATGAAATTTTACAAACAAATACAGAGCAGTGCCAGGAGGAATCTGGGCTATATAATTTGGCGGAGAATGTAAAATTAAACTAAAAATTGATAAAAGGAATGATATTTGGCTATCTCAAATTTAAATAACGCCTTATTAATAGTTGATATCCAGACGAGTCCAGGGCTGTTGGCTAGATTATTATATAATGTTTTATACAATTAAGTATGAAAACGTTAAGAAACAGCAAGATAGCGATCACCTCATTCACAGGATTTATTATTAACAATGTACTCTTAGAAGTAATCGAAGTCGAATCCCGCATGGTGCTAGTATTTTTATGGCCTACAAATAATTGTTTCGAGACTTGTTGTTCGTCCTTGTGAAATTTAGATATGTCAAACGCCTCCACGACACAAAAGTAAATCCTACTGTCAGGGTAAGGTTTAGCTGACTGCCATAGAAGGAGGATAGGGTTTTTCGAGTGTGTGAAAGTATGTCTATTTGAATGTGTAAATGTATGTATGTAGCCGTTTAGACTAGAGCATACCAAAGTAAAAGGTTCGATAAATTTTAACATACGAGGTGTAAGATTAATTTAGTCTAGAGTTTGTAGCATAAAAAAATATTTCAATTTTTTTTTAAATGTTCAATGTTAAAGAAGTGAAAATGGTTTTTTATCACGATGTCCTCAGTTGAGAGTTACGAATTACATTATCAAGAGTCCGTCAAGAGGCACGAAGTTAATGGTGTTTTATCACCGTGACTCGAAAAACACGTAAAGTCTTTGGTTCGGCATCTAATCTCGTATCTATCAATAAGTCCTTATAACTACAGTACCGATTTTTTGTTTGCAAGCCCAAACTGCGATTAAAGCTACAATTTGTGTTTTTCTATATATGGTATATCTTACACGTGGCTAGACAAGAGAAGGACCACACTCTCAGAGAATACCAGTATAAAACAGCAGGTTAATGGTGCTATGTTTCTGGTGAGTGTGAGAACCGGAGATCCTTTTTCATGGATGCTAGGCATTATTTCGTCCTTAGGGCTTACAAGGCATTTGAATTTTGATTTTCTATTAACAATAAATGTCTGTGGGCCACAGCATCCAATTACCATTACGTGAACTGTGTGCCAGTTTGTCACCCTTATTCTATAAAAAATTGTTATATTTACCTGTTGATTTATGTTTTTGTTACCTGTGTTATATGAACCCGTACCAGTGTCTTATCGATTAAGAAACCAATGAATCACGGAGTCACCGACATTATAACTACAAAGTGTAGAACTGACGCAATAAAACTACTCGAGAAGAAAATATACAAGAAATAGCGAACTTTATATCCCTTAAGTATTTGCGTTTTCTCTTCTAGACTTGAGTAAATTTCGTTTATTTCCTTCCTCTTCAAAGTAGTGTCTTGAAATTCAGAGTTTGCGTATATTTTTGAGGAATAATGGCTGTTAACTTCGCCGAGTCTTTCTCAGCCGTAATGAAAACTTTAGTCTTGAAAATTGTAATGCCAACTGCAAGATTAATATGAAAATGGTGTAATTCGTAAAACGTGTTTTTATTTTATTGAATATAGGAATACGTTTGTCTTAATTTCTTTTTATATAATACTGAAGTGACAATCGAACTTACAGCCCACCTTGTGGTGAATAGCCACTGCAGTCCATAGAGCCAACTCCACACAAAAAAGGTAATGCGTTGTCACCGCTGAGGACTAAGATGTAATGCAGTGATGCACAGAGTTATTAAGACTAGGGGCCACTCGGGCAAATTATGAACTGATGGCGGGCCGACAGAAGTATAGGTAACTATGAACTGATGGTGGGCCGCCAGAAGTATAGGTAATTAAAGACAATAAAGAATTGATAATAATGTATTAAAATTGAAAAAGAATTTATTAATTTCAAGCGTGGCACTGCATAGTGCTTACAATCTTTTTTATATTATTTGGCTCAAATTTAGTTGTATCAACACGTAAAACTGCTTCTAAACTTTCATTTGCAGGGCGTTTTTGATTTTTTTGTTTTATTATTATTTAGTATTGAAAAGATTTGTTCACATATATAGGTAGAACCAAATAAGTTGGCACATTTCAGAGCGTTTATGCGCAACTCTTTGTACGTATTTTTATCAATGCAGCGGTAAAAGTTCAGCAAGTCTCCTTCGTTGAATTTGTTGCGTAAATCTTGGTCGTTTTGAATGTCGATAATTTCTAACTGCATTGACTCTGGCACATTTTCAACTGAAATCGTGAAAGGATTGCTGAATATGTCCAACAGAGGTTTCACTTTTTTAAATTCCGAAAATCTGTCCTCAAAAGATTGAATCAAAATACCTAGCTTTTCTACATAACTGAAATTAATCGCAGTTTTGTTGAATTTTTCAGCCATTTTCTTATAATTCGGAAAATGATTGTAATTTCCAGAATTCAATTACGATCTGAAAAGTGTCAGCTTTCATTGAAAGGATGATACATGAGCGTAGAGCTGGGATATCAGTAGATTTTTGCCTTGAAGCGGTGTGTTCAAGACATTCAAATGATTTGTAATATCAACTAAAAAAGCCAAATCACACAAACAATCAGGATTTTTAAGTTCCGGGACATCCCTTTGCTTTTCCGCCAGAAATATTCCAATTTCTTCTATTAAATTTAAAAATCGTTCCAGTGTCAATCCACGACTTAGCCACCTTACATTTGTATAATACAGTAAATCTCCATATTCGCTTTCGATGTCATCAAGGAATTGTTTGAATTGCCTGTGATTGAGTCCTCGTGATTTTATGAAATTTACAGTCGAAACTACCACTTTCATGATATTTTGAAATTCAATTTTTTTTAGAACAGAGGGCTTCTTGGTGTATAATGCAGTGAAACTGCATGAGATCTTCAGCGTTTATGTTTTTTCTTGCAGATGCTTTTTCAGCAAAGTAACTAGCCCAGAATTGACACCAATCATTGAAGGAGCACCGTTAGTCGCAACTCCCGATAATTTTGATAAGTCCAAATCAGTTTTTGAACACGCATCCAAAAGTACATTGAGTATGTCAACTCCTCTGGTTTGACCTTTCAATGAACACATTCCTAATAACTCTTCTAAGACTTCAAAATCTTGAGTAACACCTCGTATGAATATCGGAAGTTGAGCTGTGGAACTAATATAAGTGGATTCGTCGAGTGCTAATGAAAAAAATTCAATGATCTTAGTTTTTTCATTTGATTGTTCCGCAAAATTACCTGACAAAGACATAATTCGTCTTTGGATAGTCATACGTTTCAGTTGAATTTTCTTAAACTTTTTTACTGCTTCTGGACACATTTTCTTAGCGGCAATTTCTATGCATTCTTTTACAAAATCCCCATCATCGTCGCTTTGCTATCATTCGAGAAATTTCATAACTAACTTCTGTAGCTGTTTCTGTATCTTGAATGGGTTTTGTAAACATAGCTTGCTGATCAATAAGCTCCCGTTTTAAAGACAACATTTTTTGCTTTCTTAATTCGCTTGTAAACTTGGTGAAAGTAGGATGCTGCGTTTCATAGTGCCTTTTTAAATTATATTCCTTTGCAATCGCAACAGAATTCTTGCAAATTAAACAAACGACTTTGTTATGCGACCATAAAAAAAGTATTTCTCAGTCCAAATTTCTTGAAACTGCCGATTTTCATCTTTAAACCTTACGTTTTTTACTAGGTCCTGCCTTGTCCATGTTGCGTTCTAATCCTGGCTATGATTAACACAGTACCTAAAAACAATTACAGTACCTACTTAAATTACCCATCCTTTTTTAAATATCTTTTTAAATATTTTTTTTAAATAATTGATTAAATAGGTAGGGAAACACTTATTAATAACAGAGTTTTACTTACGATTTCACAACACAATTATACACGGCACTTGACGGGAAATGTACGTTGAATGTGGATCAAAATATATGACACCGGCTAGTCGAGTTAAAATCTACACTAGCACCGTCGACACTTCGCTCAAATTAAAACGCGAACTGTCGGTCGCTGCGGTTAGCGTGGCTTTTATACCGCGCGTATAGAGTTGAAAACTGTCTGGAGAAATCACTCTCCGACTCTGGAAGCTTCGTGTATCTACCTACGCGAGCGATCGGAAATTCGGGACTATTGCTATCTCGCTTGCTCTAACAATATAACCCGTGGATAAGCCGCCACCGCGCTGCCGTCGTCGCCGCGCCGCCGGCAGCGGCGGTTCCTCTAGAAAACGAATTTAACCTAGATCAGCACGAACATTACCGACCGCTGTTACCGACGCATGCATGGCGCACCGATAAGCGCACTTAAGAGCGCGCGCGCGACATTCAAATTACTTTTCGAACATATTTTTTTTTGGTTTTATTCTGGAATATAATTCAATATTTTTCGAATGTACGAGAGTATTATTTTTGCTGTCGGCGGGCCACCAGTATTCGACCGGCGGGCCGCATGCGGCCCGTGGGCCGCGGTCTGTGCATCTACGATGTAATGCCTCGCAGCCTGTAATAATGGCTCTCTTTAACCTCAATAACGGAACCCAGCAAGGCAAGCACTTTTTTACACAACAAGTATTTAATAAAAGTCAGTAGAACCTTACTGTAACTATATTATGGTTGTACCTAGAATGGGTTGGCGCGACCGGGGAAGAACCACGCTCTCACAGAATACCTGCGTAAAATAGCAGCTTGATACGGCCCTGTTTTGTATGGTGAGTATAGAGAACTTGAATTTCGTTTCTTACTCTATAAAAAATCTATTCTAGGGGTTTTCTGTCTAGAAATTCTGAGATACAGTGCAGGACAGGATTATAGTGTCCTAGTGTAAGTGCAAGCACAGTTCTATTCCTTCACTCTCATTATTTAATGGGACGTTGGGAGAAAGACGCGGCGCAGCACAAATAAATTTTTGAGGCACAGAGGTGAAACACTGGCAACTTCCTGACTTTGTAACCGTTTGCAATAACGATACACAGTTATAATGTAACTAGTTTTCGGTCATTTTCTAGAGTTGTAACAAAATGTTTATTAATCCAAACGCATTTTATAAGTTGGTTGACCATTACTCGTTAAGTTGTTAATTCTAATTAGTTGTGATAATTTTGCTTTTAACTTCATTATATATACTACTATCCTGTATACTTTTCACATTTCCAAAGCAGCAGGTTTATTTAGTAGAAGGGAACACACATGACTCTAATGAAAAATATCATTTTAAAGCTTAATATTTCCAAAACGGACCCTTGAATTAATCAAATCATGAAAAAGTTGTTGTTTCAAACCCCCAGTGTTTTTGAAAGACCAATCCAACGGAACAGATGGTTAAAAAATCATCCACCATTTTTCTGTATGGAAGGTACCCAACATTAAAAAGTTTTTAAAGATGATATATACAACTTCACAGTTTTTTAGACGTGATTAATATCTATTACGATGGCAAATAACATATTTGTAGCACCTAGGGTGTTAGAGTTAAACCGCGGACGGACGGACATGGCGACACTAGGCGATAAGGGTTACTTGCTGTATAACTAAGGAACCCTAAAAATCAACACTGTTTTCAGCCCCGGGTACTTCTGAAAACGAAGCCTTTATACTTCATATAATATGTATTAACACCAACTTCAGAAGTTATATAACTAGAAATTACCTTATTCGTTTTAGGAGTAGTTCATATAAGTCGGTTTTTTATTTTTATTAAATGTCTGATTTTTATTCGTTACATTGCGAAAACCATACATTCACAAGTACATTTTAATAAGAACCATCGCAAATAACTCTTTTGTAAATAGAACAATCCTCGATACCTTTTATTATTCGGTCATATATCAAGACGGAAGTTATTCTTGCTCGTGCGTTTTCGGTGAACATTTTGTAAAATCAAATTCTTATTACAGATCGTTTAATATAGAAATCCCTTGATTCATAAGCATTATTTGGGGTGGTCGGGTGACCGACTGCTCTTAATACTGTAGCAAAATGACTAGTCCTTATTAGGGACTTGAAAAGGAATATTATGGTGGCGTGTATGGTGCTTACACATCATCGTTGGAGCTACACGCAAGTGTGAGTAACGATCCAAGAGCAAGTCTTACCCGACACTATTTCGATGATATCCCGGACGTCAGTCTAAGCGAGATTAGAATGGCTCTCCACCACCTTAAAAACGGCAAGGCCCCGGGAGGGTGGAATTACAGCGGAGCTTCTGAAAGCGGGTGGAACACCGGTACTTGAAGTCCTTCAGAAGCTCTTCAATTCCGTCCTCCATGGTGGCATGACTCCGGAGCCGTGGAGCAGAAGCGCGATGGTCTTGTTCTTTAAGAAAGGCGACAACGCTCTCTTGAAGAACTACAGACCGATTTCCCTTCTGAGCCGCGTCTACGTGCTGTTTTCGAGAGTCATTACGAATCGTCTCGCACGTAGACTCGACGACTTCCAGCCAACCGAACAAGGTGGTTTCCGAAAAGGCTTCAGTACCATAGACCACATACATACCCTGCGGCAGATTGTACACAAGACCAAAGAGTAGAATCTGCCACTTTGCCTGGCGTATGTGGACTATGAGAAAGCCTTTGATTCCTTCGAAATTTGGGCGGTTCAGTGGTGCCAAGTTGACTGTCGGTATATCGAAGTGCTGAAGTATTTGTACAGTAGAGCTACGATGCCTATCCGAGCACAGAACAAGAGTTCGAAACCTATCCAACTGCAGAGAGGTGTAAGACAGGGTGACGTTATATCCCCGAAACTCTTCACCGCTGCGTTGGAAGACGTTTTCAAGCTACTGGACTGGAAATGATAGGGTATTAACATCAATGGCGAGTACATCACTCACCTTCGATTTGCCGACGATATAGTCCTTATGGCAGAATCGCTGGAGGACCTTAGCACTATGCTCAATGACCTCAATAGTGTCTCCCAACGGATAGGTCTTAAGATGAACATGGACAAAACAAAGATCATGTTTAATGTCCATGTCACATCTACGGCGGTAGTTGTTGGGAGCACTATGCTCGAAGTTGTTGACGAGTACGTTTACCTGGGACAAATAGTCCGACTAGGTAAGTCCAACTTCGACCGAGAGGTCAATCGACAGATTCAACTCGGCTGGGCAGCGTTCGGGAAATTACGATACATCTTCTCGTCAGGTATACCTCAATCTCTGAAAACTAAAGTGTACAACCAGTGTGTGTTGCCAGTGATGACTTATACTTACCGATGGGTAAGAAAGGTTCTCGAGTGGCAGCCTCGTACCGGTAGCCGTAGTGTAGGGCGACCCCTCACTAGATGGATTGACGACCTGGTAAAACATGCAGGAAGTCGATGGATGCAGGTGGCTCAGGACCGTGCTTTGTGGCATTACTTGAAGGAGGCCTACGTTCAGCAGTGGACTTGTGAAGGGCTGTAATAATGATGAATGATGATGATGATGTGTATGCTGCTTCACGAGCAATTGGTCCGAGGTAAACTTGGACTCGCTAACCGATGTGTCCTAGACATATCGTCTTAGTGCCGGTGGTAAGCGGCTTTGTTGTAGCAATACGGATTTCCCGTGTACATCGCACGCCCATACCGTTTGTGGGCGACGTCGTAGCGCATAGCGATGCGTCGTCTATCTTTCGGATTGGGATGAGTGTGTTTGGTTGCACTTTTAAGTGTAACCAACGTACTGAACGTCATGTCTTAGTGCATTAGCGCTATGCTATGTGGAGTTTTGTCTACTGGCGTCTTAGTAGCGTGCTACTATGATACGTTGGTGCAGGTTTTAGTTAACAACATATTAGTGCCGGTGGTAAGCGGGTTTGTTGTAGCGATACGGCTTTCCCGAGAACATCGCACACCCATATCGTTTGAGGGCGGCGTCGTAGCGCATAGCGATGCGTCGTCTATCTTTCGGATTTGGATGAGTGTATTTGGTAGCACTTTTAAGTGTAACAGGCATACTCAACTTCATGTCTTAGTGCATTAGAGCTATGATACGTAGAGTTTTGTTCACTGACGTCTTAGTAGCGTGCTACTATGATACGTTGGTGATATTTTTTAGTTAACAACAATACAAACTTTGTTACCAAAGTCGATAGGGATCATGTAGATGTGTTGTGAGGGGGCGCCATCCGTATGATAGTTGCATTGATGCTTACAGCTTCTTGCGGTATTGCGTCTTGTGATGGATCTGCGGATGTGTTGCGCCTGATTCGACGCATTCTTGTGGTGCTGGTCGATGGAGGTATACAATTAACAACATCTTAGTGCCGGTGGTAAGCGGGTTTGTTGTAGCAATACGGCTTTCTCGTAGACATCGCACACCCATATAGTTTGAGGGCGGCGTCGTAGCGCATAGCGATGCGTCGTCTATCTTTCGGATTTGGATAATGAGTGTATTTGGTAGCACTTTTAAGTGTAACAGGCATACTCAACTTCATGTATTTAGTGCATTAGAGCTATGATACGTAGAGTTTTGTTCACTGACGTCTTAGTAGCGTGCTACTATGATACATTGGTGATATTTTTTAGTTAACAACAATACAAACTTTGTTACCAAAGTCGATAGGGATCATGTAGATGTGTTGCGAGGGGGGCGCCATCCGTATGATAGTTGCATTGATGCTTACAGCTTCTTGCGGTATTGCGTCTTGTGATGGATCTGCGGATGTGCTGCGCCTGATTCGACACATTCTTGTGGTTCTGGTCGATGGAGGTATACAATTAACAACATCTTAGTGCCGGTGGTATTCGGGTTTGTTGTAGCAATACGGCTTTCTCGTAGACATCGCACACCCATATCGTTTGAGGGCGGCGTCGTAGCGCATAGCGATGCGTCGTCTATCTTTCGGATTTGGATAATGAGTGTATTTGGTAGCACTTTTAAGTGTAACAGGCATACTCAACTTCATGTCTTAGTGCATTAGAGCTATGATACGTAGAGTTTTGTTCACTGACGTCTTAGTAGCGTGCTACTATGATACGTTGGTGATATTTTTTAGTTAACAACAATACAAACTTTGTTACCAAAGTCGATAGGGATCATGTAGATGTGTTGCGAGGGGGGCACCATCCGTATGATAGTTGCATTGATGCTTACTGCTTCTTGCGGTATTGCGTCTTGTGAT
Source organism: Parnassius apollo (assembly GCA_907164705.1). NCBI lineage: Eukaryota > Metazoa > Arthropoda > Insecta > Lepidoptera > Papilionidae > Parnassius > Parnassius apollo. Next base: position 13,544,069 of record CAJQZP010001707.1, read on the forward strand.
GGATCTGCGGGTGTGCTGCGCCTGATTCGACGCATTCTTGTGGTTCTGGTCGATGGAGGTATGCGGGTTGGTGATGTCTGCTGCGATGTATGGGGGACCTTGGGATGGTGTAAGCCCGACGATAGTCGTATTGATGCTTGTTGCGTTCTGCAGCATTGCGTCTCTGTGATGGTTGTTTGGTGGGACGCTATTCTCAATGGCGCTCTCTGCGTCTTGGTTTGACTCACACCTAAGTAGCTTGGCCCAAGTCGGGTCCCTTCATTACGGGGCTGCAGACTGTCTGCCCTCCACGACGTTTTATATAAGAACATAATAATATATCTCTGTAACTTTCCCACCTTTGAATGATTGAAGGCAACTTGTTGATGGGTGAGACAAACATGATCGAAAATGCATTTACTCAACGTCAGTGACACAAATCCTTTCTGATGGCAAATTATTACTAACAACTTATAACTGCCTTTTGGCTATATCTGCCGTTGTATTGTTTGGTGGAGCATATGTATCGACCTCATGCGGGTGGTAGCTGGCGGGAGGATTTGAGGAGACTCTCAAGGCTGCGGCCGAAAGACGCACAACGTGGGACCCTATTCCCTTGAGGTGAGCGGTAGCCTCATGACACGCTCTGCGGCTGGTAGCCGTGCTGATCATGCAATTGGTGGTGATGCCATACACTTACATCACGTCTGCAGGAGCGGCGGCCTGGCCAGGTGGTGGCGCTCACGGAGGGTTTACGGCCAGCGTGCCCATTTGCCTAAACCGTGTGACGTACATTCACTATGGCTGGATTCGTTCGTATTCTGTATGGCGTTTACACGCATTGATATGCGCGACTTCGGTCTGTGTCTGTGCTTACACACTAACAAGGGGCCAAGCCTCTTTTACTGGTTCACCAGTTATTTTGCTATGGACTACGGTCCAGTTCCCGAATTAACGTTCCCTTCGGGGGGAGTGCATCAAAATGGTTGGCGCTCACCGTGCACGGCGTGTGTGGGGCCATTTGCCTCCCCTACATTTTTTCAAATAAATATAGGAGATCGAAGCCCTTGTATCGGTTATTTTGTATAAATATATTGTGAGCCTTTTCCAAGCGGGAAGGTATAAATAATAATAAATTAATAATGTAAACCTGATACAAGTGGAATAGGGACGTTTTATGTTATTAACCTTTCTCGAGCCCTGTCTTCGTGAACGGAGTTCACTTAGCTTATAAAGCACTACCAACAGCTTTCAATTACTCTAGTGAATATTTATTGTTCCAAAAGACACCTAAAAGAACTTAGTTATAAAACAATCACAACGTAAATAAGGGTCCTAACTAAGTCGATCACGCCAAAATATTACAAACGGCCTATTATTAAACCTTTAGAAAGATCACTTAGAAAGATCAAAACATAATTCATTAATCCTGGTCACATATATATATATTATATATTTAATATTTAATATATTTAAAATTATGAGAGGGGGGGGGAGGGTTACAATATCAATGATATGTTGCAAACCCGTAACATTCATTGCTATGCAGATGACAGCACTGGTGATGCTCTTTACACCGGCCGAGCCAATATTTCTCGAGAAAACGTCTCCGAGTGCCGTGAAAAACTTGTGTCAGAAGTCGAGTCTTTGCTGAACAGTCTCGGATTGGGGGCGACTAAAGACAAAGAACCCCTTCTATCTCCTCAGTTTCAAGGCACTCCCAAAGTCCCTCGAATCGTCGACGACCGAGTGCTTTCCGATCGGCTCGATTCACTGGCACTGCGGAGAGATGTTGCATCTCTGTGCATTTTCTTTCGCATATACGGATATATATGGAGAGTGCTCTGAGGAATTGTTCGGATTAATCCCAGCCGCCAAATTTCGTGAACGCACTACGCGGCAAACGTTCCGATACCATCCACACCATCTGGATGCTTGACGGTCCACCACTGTACGTTTCAAAAGGAGTTTCTTCCTCTCTGTAGAATAGTTTACCACCGGCGATTTTTCCGGACCGATACGATCTGGGGACCTTAAAGAAAAGAGCTTACTCCTTTCTAAAGGGCCGGCAACGCACTTGCAATTTCCCTGGTGATGCGGTTGATCATGGGCGGCGGTAGTCACTTAACATCAGGTGAGCAGCATGTTCGTTTGCCCCTCTTCTATAAAAAAAACAGAACTAATACCCTTTAGTGCTGGTTCATTGAGCTGTCATACTAGCATAATAGTATTGCAATTAGATGAAAAACTTTTCAAAAATGCAATTACAATTTTTAATATTTCTTTACTACATATATATCTAAAACACAAAGCACACAGTTAAATCGATTTCAAATATACATGGAATATCAATACAAATTTCATGCAGCAACAAAAGCGACCTACCGACGATCACGTAAACACTTGATATTGTTTTAACTGGCATAACGTCACGGCGTACCCACGCTAAGTGATCGGCCACTTCCACTATAGAGCCATTAAATTTTCATATCCAATCACATCCTATGAGGGTTGGGATAAGTTATAAGAGTAAGCGGTTTAAAATATTACTAAGGTATCAAGGAAACAGAACTTGTTTTTGATTCTATCTATTATGATAATTGTAAATATATAATTAATAAATAATGATAGAACAGAGAGTGACCGACATAGCCCAACAAATTAGTGAGATGAAGTGACAAAATCTGGCCATATGATGAAGATGAAGAAAGATGGGGAAGAAAGGTTCTCGAGTGGCAGCCTCGTACCGGTAGGCGAAGTGTAGGGCAGCTCTCTTCTGTATTACGACCTATTGAGACATGCAAGAAGTCGTTGGAGGCTGCCCAGGACCGTGCTTTGATGCATTCCTTGGGGAGCGCCTATCTTTAGCAGTGGACTTTTAAAGGGTTGTAATGATAATGATGATGATGAAGTTGATGATGAATACAAATATAATAATTTATAATAAATAAATAATTTACCTCATAGTACCTTTTGTACATTCTTGAAAATAATGGCTATATTTTATGTACTTTGTAACTTAGTATGTGAATTTTGATGATATTCACAAGGCATTTCGTTTTTCAAGGAGTGATAATGGAGCACATAGTCCACCTGCTGGTAAGCGGATGCTGCGGCCCATAGACATCTACATTTATCCTTGATTAAAAATGAAAATGAATGCACCTCTGTCACTAAGATAGAATAACTTAATTACCAGTAAAATGATATCCAGTTATCTATACACATTATACGAAACACAGCAGCATTAATCTGCTATTTTACGCTGTTATTCATTGAGAACGTGATTCTTTGTCGATCATAGCCAGCCATAACATAGCTGTAGAGTGTCTACTGCGTCTATTGAATTTTTAGCAATAATATTGTAAAAAATAAACTATATACCTTATTATACATACAAACAATACTTGAATACTTGAAAAAATGTTCATTTTATAATTAGTAACCTTGTATCTGAATTTGGTTATATCCACATAGCATTTTGATTATAAAATTAATGAGTAACTTGAGTACTATGTAATTTAATATAACCAGCCAACTTTTTTTACCAGAAATAGAAATACTTTTTTATCCAATGTACTTTTTATAAAATTGAAGTGACAAGCTAACTAACAGTCCACCGAATAAGTGGCTACTACCGCCTAAGGTCACCACTGAATGGCTATACCAAATCTTGTTTGCTATTTTTTATTGATATATTAGTTATTATATCTGACTTTGAGTTTTTGTACCTATCCTCCCCCTAGTTTTGGTTTTATACGACGGCAAAGCTTAAGCTTAAGCTATTACGAAAAACGCGAATTTACAAAGTTTCCGCGTTGAAGTTTATGTTTTCCTTTGCGCTAGAAAATAACCAGATCTTTTATCACCAGCACCGATGACTAATCGAGGTTACAGTTCCTTAAGAAACTTTACCACATGTGGAGTGTGGACCTCACGGACCGATAGTCTCTACAGCAAATGGCACAAATATGTAGTCGTCTCTCAAAGACTTATATTTGCGCCACTTAGTTCAGCTGCCTGTGATGCCATCCCAGCTCTAAACAAGGTACCCCCGAGATTAAAGGCGGCCAAAGTGTCCTACGCCAAAAAAATATGCAGTATCAAATAAGGGCAATAAACTTTTATAAGCATTGAATAAGGATGTTTTATGTGAAATTCACATCATAACAAATTGTAATTCGAATTGTTGTCATGGAGAGTTACGATCCAAGTTAGGGAAACTTGCTTAAAAAACAGATCATAAAAGTGAAAAACGTGCAGTCTTGGGATCTAAGTTTAATAATAATGATGTATTATAATGTGATTTATCATATTATTATGGCCATATACGGCCATATATGGTCATTTAGCTTTGAGATTTCTCAATATATTTACGTGCCCAACAATATCATGTTATAATTCATTGATTACTTAATTGGAATCTTAAAATTATTTTATAGGTAAATTTGAAGTATCTGGCTGTAATGTTGCAGTAATTGGCTTCTATTAGCTCAGGTGTTATTTGCATACTATTAAGACACTCCACCATTTTTGAATTTTTGGTCTCTGTCTATGTGTCTGTCTATACGTGCTAATTTTCGGTTTGCCTTAACCTAATTTTACGAACAGGTAGATAGTAATAATATAAATAAATAAAAATAAAAATAAAAAGCCTTTTTATTTCTTACAAACAAATGAAAGAATATTTAACAATGTTATCTTGTTACTAAACCTAATAATTTTTTTATATGTAACCTACGATTATATCTATTTATGTGTATTTATTTATCTATGATTGTAGTAATTATTTTTTCAAGCTAATTTGGTTTGCAAGAACCCCTCCTCGGGTGAAGGCCTCCTCCAAAGAATCCCAATGGTCTCTGTCTTTGGCTATTTGTAACCAATTTGTGCCCGCTATCTTTGTGATGTCGTCTTGCCATCTCGCATGGGGTCTTCCTCTGTAGCGTTTCCCTGTTGGGCCCTTCCATGAAGTAATTTTTTTGGTCCATCTCTCATCTTGTAATCGCGCTACACGTCCCGCCCACTTCTATTTTAGTCTTAGAGCGTGAAATAGAGCATCTGTAGCTTTTGAAATATTTCTTATTTTAGTGTGTCTTATTTTTTGTCTTTTTTGGATATTCAACATACTACGTTCCATACCGCGTTGGCAGCTGATTATTTTGTTCTTTACTTTACTAGAATATCCCAGGTCTGACAGGCATAGGTTAAGCATGGTAGGAGACATGTGTTCATGACTTTAGTTTTTATCTTTACTGGCATATCACCCTTAAATATTTCCTTTAAGCTCCAGTATTTATTCCAGGATCTATGTATTCTTCGTTCTAATTCGAACTCATTGTTTTTCCTGTCAAAAGATATTTGTTTACCTAGGTAGATGTAGTTTTCTGTATAGGTAAGTATCTCGTTGTCGACTGATATTCTTAATTTTGTACTGTTCGTCATTACCATTGTTTTTGACAGGTTAATTTCTAAACCTACCTTCTTGTTTGCCGGCTTTGTTCAGTGAATGAATCATGAGTTGTAGTTGTGTACCCGTTTCTGACAACAGAACCAGATCATCGGCGAAGCGGAGGTGGCTAAGGTATTTGCCGTCGATATTTATACCATACTTATTCCAATCCAGTTTCCTCATTGTATATTCTAGGATGGAAATAAATAATTGCGGAGAGAGAGGGTCGCCCTGTCTTACCCCTCTGGCAATGGGAAAGCTTGGTCCGGTTTTTTTCCAGTTTTACTCTACCTTTATTGTTGAAATATATGTTTTTAATAACTTGTATGTATACATTTTCTACCCCCTGCTCTTCCAGCGTTTCCCAGATGCTTGAGTAAAACACTGTGTCGAATGCTTTTTTGTAATCTACGAAAGCGATATAGAGAGCTCTCCTTCGTTCTTGATATTTTTCGATTAGTAGTTCCAAGGTGTGGATGTAGTCTATAGTAGAGAAGCCCTTTCTAAATCCCGCTTGCTCAATGGGCTGTTCCGAATCTAATGTATTGCTTATTCTTTGATTTATTAGCGAAGAAAAGAGTTTGTACAAGCACGGTAATAAGCTTATTGGCCTGTAGTTACCTATATCGCGTGGGTCTCCTTTTTTATAAATTAATATTATATTTGACTCTGACCATTGAGTAGGTGTATCGGTAGTTTCTAGTATGCGGTTGAACAGGAGAGTCAGAGGTAGAGCAAGCTGAGTGCAGGCTGTTTTTATTGCTTCGTTAGTTACGTTGTCTGGGCCTGGGCTTTTTTCTGATTTCATACGTTTAATTGCTTCCGCTATTTCTTTTACGTCGAACTGTGCTCCAGCTTCTTTGCTATAAGGGTTTAAAATATTGGTTTTGATCTGTCCTGTCAAGTTTTGTTCATTGCCTTTGTATAAGGTTTTATAAAATTCAGTTGCAATGTTTATAACGTCATTTCGATTATTAAATGTTTTATTTGCCCGATTTAGTCCGTCGATCCATGTTTTACATGTTTGCAACTTCTTAAATGCTCTTTTTGAGCTGCCTGCCTGTACCAGGTGTCTTTCGATGGTGTTAAATCTATATTTTGTATAATCTTGTTTTATAAGTTTGCTTATTATAAGACTTATACAGTGCTGAAAGCTAATTTTTTAGTGGTCGAGTTTTATTTTTAGTTCTTTGTAGCTCATGTCTTCTTTTCATGAGTGTTAAAGTGCGCTCTGATAATATTTTATTTATTTTTGTTGTCGTTTTTATTTACCGAATGCGCACTTTGAAGACTTTGGCAGATAGCTTTTATTATTTTATCATAGTAGGTTTGTACAGAAGTGGTGGAGAAGTCTTGTAAGTCTGGTATATAGGATGTAAACTCTCTTTGTATCACAATATTTCCTCTTCTTTCCTTAATGTAGAGTGTTGGCAGCTGCTAAAATTTGACCTATTTTTTTTGTGTTTTGTTAATATTATTGTCGCTCTTACTGGTCTCTGGTCTGAATAAAAGTTGACATTTAATACTTCAATATTTTGAAACAGTTTTGGTTGATTTGACATGATGAAATCGATTTCATTTTTGTACGTTTCATTTGGTGAGCGCCATGTCATCGTTGGTTCGGCTTTTTTTGAAGTAGGTGTTTAGGATTGCTGTTTTATTTTCAAGCGCGAAGTTTATCAATCTCTCACCTCTCTGGTTTCTTTCTCCGTATCCGTTTGATTTCGTAACTAAGTATTCATCTTGTCTGGGTTGTCCTAATTTAGCATTTAAGTCGCCCATTATTATAAAAGTTCTATGTGCTTGGTGAATAGCTTTATTTACATTTGTATAAAAAATATCAATTTCTTCTTCTTTCGCTAATTCTGTGGGTGCATATACTTGTACAAGAGATAATTCGTTTCCTTGTATTTTTAAATTCAATAGTGCTACTCTATCAGTTATACCTATGAAGTTTACTATGTTATTTTTATGTTTTTTATGTAGTAAAAATCCGACGCCATACTTTCCAGGTGTAAGTCCTATATGGCATAAAATAAAATTGTCATATTCCTCTATTTTTGTTCCTTGACGTCTCACTTCCGATAGTCCGATTATGTCGAATTTTATATCTTTCATTGCCTCTACCAATTCTATTAAACGTTCGTACGATGACAGTGTTCCTATATTGTAGGTTAATATGTAAAGCTTGGTTGGTAAGATAGTTATAGGGTTTGTTAACATGGTTGTATTTTTCTTTGGAGGGTTGTGGTCGTGATCTTCCTCGGTGACCAGCCGTGTTGGAAGATAGTTTTTGTTTCTTATTATAATATGTTCGTGTATGAGATCTTCGTGGGAGGGGTGGGTTGGTTGTTATATATTCTTGTTTTTGGTATCTTGGTTGTTTGTTACAATATTTGTATTTTTGTTGGCTAAGAAGTTCAGCATACCCGGTTTTAGGACACCATCCGATAAGCTATTTGATCTTTGAATCGATGTCTGTGGTTTGTTCTTTTTGGTGGCACGAGTGTTTCTATCGTCCTGTAGTAGGGAATTTTTTTCGGGTGATGTAGGGAGTGTTCTTTTATTGTTAGGTTTTATTACGATCAGTTTATCATATTTTATTCTTACTATGTTGCCTTTTTCTTTCTCTATGATCATTTGCTGCTGTAGTTCCTTTCTTTTTTCTAAAATGTATTTGGATAGTCCTCTTTCATATAGTATTCAGAGTCTTTCAGTGCTCCCTTTTGTTTAAATATGTTTATTTTGAGACCGAGAGTAGTGAAGGTTACTAGGTCGAGGTCTTTTGCTTTTTTTCCAATTCTCTTTACCTACTGAATATCATTATGGTCTATCCTTACTAATAGAAAGACGTTCTCCTATCCACTTGACGATGTTGTTTTCCAGTTCTCCGTACGAAGATTCTCTTTCCTCGATGCCAAAGAACACTATATTTCTCTGTCTTGACTGTTTGTCTAAAAAGTATATTCGTTTCTCTTGATTTTCTACCTTTTCTTTTAATTTTTCAATCTTTTCTTCATATACAGAAAATTTTTCATCTAATATTTTATTGACATTAAGAGTTACTTGATGTGTTACGTTTTCCCCACTTTGGCGGATCATTGTTTTACGTTCTTCAAGCTCTTTTTGTAAGGTGCGAAGTGCATTAAGAACTTCTTCCATGGTTGAAATAGAGAGTATTTTTTTTGTTGTTGATGCGCCCTCTTTTTTTTCGTTGCTGTACTACGTTGATGTAATGATTGCGGTCGATCATCTTCAGTTACAAGCGTGGTGCAGTAGTATAGGATCTCACTAGTAGATGTCGCTAAGTGTTGTGCGCCCTCTGTTATTTATTTGCTGCAATATGACGGTGGTGTATTGGTTACGATCGATTCAATTTGGTGGTAGTATAGACACTGATAAATATTGCACTGGTGTTAAATTTATTTCACTTTTGCACTGATCACGTTAGTCTTGATAAATATTCTCTTTTTTAGACCGTCGATCTTCGATTAAGTCCAATAAAAGAAGTAAGCACTGGTGAACACTGATGTTGATATTGACTGTTAAGTATAGTATTTTAGCATTTATTATGCTTTGAAGACAATTTAGGTTCAAGTCTCTAATGTACGTCTTTGTTTCACTGTTTTATTCACTTTTTACACATAAACACGTACTGAATACACTATTTTTTACAGTAAAAACTTAAATTTGTGTGGAGACGATGTGAATCGTGTTATGGCGTCCTACCCTCCATCCCCTACCCCCATACCCTTCCTCGGTAGATAGTAATACCAGGAAGGAACTAAGCTATATTTTATACGAAAAACTTAAATTTTTCGGAAAAAATATTTTTTAGTATCGTAATCTATAACAAAAATAACAATGAAAAAAGCTTTTAGGGCGATGATTTTTATGATTATAAAAGTTCACTCTCTCGGCAAGATTGCACTGCTTCTTTAAAATGCTTTTGATCGTAGCGATGTTTCTTTCCATGATGAAAATCTTTCCCCAATTTTTTCACTCTTATGGCGGGTTTCTATAGTCAAAAATCCTTCCCTACCCTATTCCTATTTTAACGCAAAATATCAGTTCTCCTATTCTATAACCGTTTATTTTTTTTAGTTATCAAAATTGTTTGTAATATATACTGTTTTGACATGCACCTCATATGTAATAAATCGAATCGCTGTGAAGGGTTTTAGGAAGGACAATTGAATATAGGAATCAGGTATTAGAGGTGAAATGTTCTTTTTAAGTTTAAATGGGGCTGCCCTAGATGATAATATGCAATATAAAATAATAATTCAATAGATGTATCAGCCTGATTGTCGAGTCAAGTTTACAGTCGAATTTCTCAATTCGAATGTATACTATACCTCTTTTTTTGGTTAGGTTTGTAAGCAAGCGTAAATTGAAGTAAACTTTTACTTAAAATTATACTCTATACGAGGACGGCACTGAAAATTTCGGGAATCAAGGAAGTGACACAACATTACTATTTAAAAATGTATTTATTGCTTTTCGAAGTATTCTCCGCGAAATTTGACACATTTTTCCATACGATGGAACCAATAATTGAAGCAACCATTCCATTCGGTTTAGTTAGGGTCTCCAAAATGGGCGTTTTGTAGGCGTCCACAGCTTCTTCAGGTGATGAAAATCTCTGTCCACGCAATTTTTTATTTATTTTAGGGAAAGTATAGAAATCATTAGGGCTTAGGTTTGGGCTGTACGGCGGATGGTCTAATAATTCTAGGTTTTCTTGCTCTAAAAACTCTTTTGTTCTGTGTGCGGTGTGAGAACTCGCATTGTCGTGATGGAGGATGATGCGGCGGTTGCAGTTGTCTTTACGGAGTTCAGAAACGACCTGTGGCAAACAAATGATAGCATACCATTCTGCATTAACCATTCTTTGTCCCTCAAGAGGAATAGTCGTAACATGGCCGGCTTTGGAGACAAACGTGGCCACCATTTTTTTTCCTCTCCTCCTTCTCCGTGAACGAACAATTTTTGTTGGCTTTAACTCATTTTCGAACACTCGAACTTGTGACTGGTTTTTTGTTTCGGGTTCGTAAGCGTATATTCAGGTTTCGTCACCTGATACGATGTTGTATACAGCATTTGAGGATCCTGCGTGGAATCTTTCGAGAGTTCTGACGCACCAAGTAACGCGAGCCGCTTTTTGCTCTTCACAGAGCGAATGCGGTATCCATCGGGAAAACAACTTTTTTACACCTAATTGTTCATGCAAGATTATTTGTATTTGACTCATGCCAATGTCTAAATTTGCCTGAATTTCGCGGTATGTAACATGTCGATCTCAATCAGCTTACGCACAGCATCAACGTTTTTTTGGGTGACTGCAGTTTTTGGATGACCTTGACGGGGATCATCACTGAGCTTGACACGTCCACGTTGAAATTCAGCAAACTAGCGATAAATTGTGGTTTTGGATGGGGCTACATCACCAAATGCAGAAATCATCCGGTCAACACACTGTTTTTGTGTTAAACCACTTCAAATGTCATAATAAATCGTCACTCTTCAATTTTCTCGAGTCAATTCCATTTTCTTAACGGCTAAACAAGTTTGACAAAACCTTGTGACAAGACCGAGAATCTTTTTTTTTTTAATAAATAAATCGTATTTGATTTTTAAAACCAAGCAGTTTTCAATTAAAAAAATTAATATGACAGGAACAGTGGAAATATTCCATTCCCGATACTTTTAGTGCAGCCTAGGTAATACCTCTTGTGGTTGTCTTAAAAGGTGAAAGTAAGAATCTGAAACAAGACACGGCTAATAGCGTCTTCTTGATAAGAACAGCGAATAAAAATGAATTGTGACTGCAATTTACTATTAAGTAGCAGTAAATTTATTATAGTCCAAGTGTGCATTGGTCCAAGTGTGGAAACTACGAAAAAATTCATTCACTACGAGGTAATAAATTAATAAAAATCTTTTACAGCTCTCACAAAATGAGTAATCGATCCCTTTATGCAGATTTATTACAACAAAACTAAAAACTTTGATGAAATCGACACAATTTCCATATTAAATTACGAATTTAGCAAGCGCCCAGCAGCGGTGACACAGTCCTTATCATTAGCCAATAAATTACAATGGTTCTGTGCGCTTAGTAAATACAAATATTCATGATAGCTGACACTTTGGGCTTTCGATGTAACGATAAACTGAGTCTTTATTTTCTAGAATCGTATGAGGTTAATTTTATTACGTGTTAGAACCACGCTACAGCTATATTATGGTTGTAGCACGAATGGGTCGGCTCGACCGGAGAAGGATAATGCTCTCACAGATTATAAGTGGAAAATAGTAGTTGTATGCTGCTGTGTTTCGTGTGGTGAGAGTAAAGATCCGGAGACATTTTTACTGCAAACAAGGCATTGCTTAATCCTCAAGGGTGACAACGATTCTGCATTCTATTCTTAATTGAGGATAGATGTTTATGGACCACAGCAACCACTTCCGGTGGACTCTGTGCTCGTTTGTTGCCATTGTTCGATGTAAAAAATGTCTTAACATGTGAAATTATATTTCTTGCCATGTGATGCTGATATGAGAGAATACATTGCCTCTTTTGGCAACGATTGCTTTTTAAGACACCCACATGTCTTAATAACAGAAAGATCTTATTACTTCCGGTAGATGGCGTTATAGCCAAGTCGTTTGTTAAAATACCCAGACCAGCAAAGAGCTAATGCTGCAGCATTACATGTGCGAGACGTCTGATACTGCGGTTGTCAATCGGTCCGCCAAGTGTGACGGTTAAGGTGAATAAATAATAAAGAATAGGAGAGGTCAACATCCAGCTGTGGACTTTAACTGGCTGATCATGAAGGAGAAGAAATGTTTATGCAGGCAGGTGATTGGAAGCACCTATCTATCTTCCCGATTAAAATCCTGATTGTAAATGTACTCATTCTTGAATAGGGCAAACAAGGGAATTTTATTTAGGGCGTTTATGGATGATAATAACTCCTGGGAATGATTTCTACCAAGCTATATCTCATTTTTTTGTGTAGTTAATTGCGTAACACATATGATTTTAAGCTATTATTTAGAAAAACAGTCCCTTTGGGTTTCTTGCGGTTCTTCCAAGGGCAAAGGTTTTATTCTGAACCAGTGGTAAATTAAACAAATGAGTGACTTTCTATAAGTATTATTTATAATCTATATACAGTAAAAAAGTTTCTGTTTCTGTTTCAAAAATATCAATAAAATCCGAGTAATACACGTAACCGACGTGAAACGCCGACCAATATATAATCAAAAATATATTCCTCTCCGAAACTCTCAATATTATTATGCATCCCCTTATAAATATCAATTGTTTTTGCTCTCACTAAATCGTTTTAATTAATTATGCGACCCTTGTCAACTGATGGTAGAAAGCAATATAATATTGCTTTATAGGGTTCTACTCAGACTCGGTTTTTCTGCCCACTGTTATATTGAAATCGAAGAATTAATAACCTTGTGTCTTTAGGTAATGATGGTACTTGAAACGTCTATTATATCTATAGGACATTTCTGAAAAATCAGAATAAAATAGAAGAAAAGTTTAAAAATTGTTGAGATATTTCTTCAAGGAAAAACACTTGAAGAAAAATTTCTACAGGTTTCCAAGAATCTTATTTTTAAAACAAAGCCTTTATGAAATATTAGTAATTTTTTCCTTGTTGTCAAGCCTTTTGTCACGTATAATAAAACTAATTTTAAAATTCCAACATCTCGAGTATTTTACTTCTAATTTAAAAAATAATGGCCATCTCTTCTATTGAAATTAGGATGTTTTTTAATTTCAATAGCTTCGAGAATCGTCCTTGGTAGCGATCGGTGTTATTTGATGGCCAAAACTAAAAACTAGCAATTTTAGTGTCTTTTCATAAAGGTTGACTCCAGCTATGTTTCAATTTTAAGATCTTTAAATCTTTGAAAAGAAAAATTTTAATACGCACGCGCTGTTCCGCAGTTCATCTTATCAAAACTAAAATACAGTCAAGATTTTATCCAACTAATTTAAGTATAAAACAGTTTAACCTTCAATGAGGAGGACATTGGTGGCGTAGGGATAGGATGTATTAGTAAAATTTCTCAGTCAAGGACGGGGCGCCCACTTTCCGAAGCTTTAATAGGCTAAATATCTTGAGCCGGAATAATTCGCAGAGGTAGGGTTAGCAAAACAATTATCTATTCTTATCCGTAATATTGAATTTACTGGCCTATATTAAGCTCAGAGAGTTGCTTGCATGCTATTAAGGCATAACCAATCATTTTAAGAAACCTTTGTGTGTCGGTCTATCCGGACTAAGCTTTACAAAGGCTGTATGAATTTGATGAAACTTAACGAACAGATAGAAACCAACAACAGAAGGGATCTAGATTAGGTATGTTTTGTCCGAAAAACTTTACGATAACTTTGTTGGTGATATAACTTCAAAAAGCTTAAGTTCAGATTGTGAATTGAAATAGCTATTGATATTAATGAGAATACTTCCACTACGCGATACAACTCCTTTTCTACCTACATAGACCAAACAAACACTTAGGAGTTTGTTTGTGTTGGTAGTAGTAGTACTCTTCTATTTATTTATGTGAATATACTACAATACGCTGGAATTCTTTGATAGCGTGACCTTTGTCCAGTCAAGTCGGGCGATTTAAATAGTAATTAGATTAAGTAAGAAAACTTTTATAAAGAACTTCAAGTAATAAAAAAAATACGTGTGGCACTCGGTGACTGCCGCGGAAAGCTTGATAATTTTTTATCAACTTATAATTATAATTATTTATTTATTTTATTTATGCAGTTAAGTCTTTGATATTAAATCAAGTACACTTTTTGAGCGTGGTGACCGATAAGAAAACAATTTTTTTTCTCTTATTGAATAAATGAGAAGTTAATATTGTTTAAAATATTTTTAATATCTTACAATACATGTAGGTTATTCAGGAATTTTTATCATTGTGTTAGCAGCTAATGTACACGCATACGTCTAGTCGCACGCAAACAAACACCGTGCCGAAGTCTGCCGAGTGCCGAAGTCTGCCGAACTGAAACGACGTTAGACGATGCACGGCTTTCAACGCCACACCTCCGTGCCCGTTGGAGTGGGGAGCGTAAGGTTTTTTTTCGTTACGGAATTTCTGGATTCGGTCCCCGCACTCAAGGCCCGCGATAGAAGCTATGCAATAGCTTAAAAAAACTGTAGTATGAAGATAAGAACTTGTTTTTTTTTTGGGTATTCCTCGGGTTGATCACTGCTCGCACTATTAAAATCAGATTTTCTGTTAAGAAGTTCTCACTAGGTTCCCGGGGTCAGGAAGTTGGCTGTGTTTCCGGTCATGTCGGTTTGCGGCCCCATCGTATAGAGAGTGCACCTGTGTTTGCGTGTACACTTGTACTCTATAATCCGTAACACTTGTGCTCTATAATAGCAAGTCCGTTAATACTGGCCGCCTGTCAGAAATTCGGTCTCGAGGACATTATTATAAAGGTCAAAAATAACAATAAAACAAATATTACATAGAATAAAACATAAAAGAGAGGTAAATTATTAAATGCATTTTTTCTGCTGTCAGTACATTTACCCCGCTGAAGTATTAGTAAAGAAGATTGGCCCTAAGATGCGCCATTTGTCGACGGTTCACGACTACTGATACGATACGCCCATTCATTTGCGGGCGAGGACCATCTCCGTAAATCAACTATTGTTATTAAATTTGATATTTTGTTTAAATTAAATGTATAATTTCTAGTATTTAACAAAATTTAACCCAAGAATCACTAGAGGACCTAAGAACTATGCTCAATGGTCTCAATGATACCTCCCAACGGATAGGTCTTAAGATGAACGTACACCAAACAAAGATAATGGGCAACGGCCATATCACACCTATGCCCGTAGTTGTTGGCAGGACTAAGCTCGAAGTTGTCGACGAGTATGTTTACTTGGTACAAATAGTCCGACTAAGTAATCCATCCAATCCAAGTCCATCTTTGATCGAGATGTCAATCGTCGGATTCAACTCGCTTTGGCGGCGTTCGGTAGATTACGAATATCTTCTCCACAGGTTTACCTCAAAACTTAAAAACGATATTATACAACCAGTGCATGTTGCCAGTGATGACTTATGGATCTCACACATGGTCTTTCACTGCTGGTCATATGAGGAAGCTCAAGGTTGCTGAGGGTCTACACTCGGGGTTTCTCTGCGTGATAAACTTAGAAATGAGGATATCCGCAGTAGAACCAGAGAAACCGACTTAATCCAACGGATTAATAAGATGAAGTGTGAATGGGCCGGCCAAATAACTCGAAGAAGCAACAAGAGATATGGATATAATGTTCTCGAGTGGCAACCTCGTACCGGTAGGCAAAGTATGGTGCGTCCCCCAACTACTCGTAAATGGAGTGACAACCTGGTAAGAAATGCAGGAAGTAAATGGATGCAGATGGCTCAGGCAGGCTTCTTTAGGGGAGGTCTATGTTCAGCAGTGGACTTGTGAGGGGCTGTTATGATGATGATCAACATTAAAACCCCATTTCAAATCCTCTGCTAAGAAAAGGCCTCGTTTGCTACCAAAAAAAACTTAGACTATCCATTGCTTGACGCAATAATGACTTCTAACGTTCTTGCATCCATCGACACACCATAATTCCATCGACTATATCTATTCATATTTTGTTATCCATACTAAGTTGTAAGGTTCCTATTCTACCTAGAAGTTTGTTTAAGGGCGTACCATATTTTTACCTATTTATACACTTAAATCGAAATTCCTTATTATGAGGAAATCTAAGGGTAGGCCTATGTTCAGCTGAGGCAGTTATGAATGAATGAAAGGCATTGCCTTGATGCTATTTCTTTGGCACACCCTCTAGTCTAAACGGCTTGATCGATTTTGACATAATACGGGGTGCTCTAGATTTACCTTAATTGTGAAAGTGACGTAGGGTTTAATAAATAAAATATTTCACTTATCAGTAAACTTTTTGGACGCAATCGGGTTTTTACAAACATTTTTAACCATTGGGTTAGTTAGTTGCCGGTGTTAAGGCTGGAGTACCCACTTACCATCAGGTGGTTTTTTTAAAGGCTTAGGCATTTTATGTTATATAGGTGAAAATATTCTTAAATTCTAGATTAAAGAAATAACTTTAAATATACGTGCCGTGGTAGCTCAGATGGTAAACGTTCGCTATAAATATAACATAAGGCGAGTAGCACGGGTTTTATCCCCGCCAGCAGCAATGAAATTATTAATTGCAATTTTAAGTGCTGATTTACTACGTGCTCGGCGGTGAAGGAAAACATCGTGAGGAAACCTGCATGTCTGAGGAATAAGAAAAAAAAATATTTTCGAAGACATGTGAAGTTCGCCAACACGCATTGGGGCAGCGCGGCGGACACTTCCTTGCCATAAAATCCTCTCAGAAATGAGGGGAGGCCTGTGCCCCAGCAGTGGGACGTATATAGGCTGTAACATTTTTTCGACAACTTAAATTTAAATTGGGATTTAAATAGTACGTATTACATATTTTGATGACGATGAGAGCACAGTAAAAAAGCAGAGCAAAATCAACATGAACTCCGTTTGTCGTCTGTCCTTTGACTGCTTTTTTATTTCGTAAACTTTTATATTTTATAGGGAGTTAAAACTCATCATAGTATTTTACTTTTCTTTTATTATATTTTTCTTTCTTTTAAACATGATTTGGATAAACTGTGAATGTTTTCTACATTTCAAAAAATGATTAACACTTCTAACTTTTTACTTAAGATTGTTTTATAAAAAGGGACAAACGAGAAAGCGGCTCACCTGATGGTAAGTGTATGCTGCCGCCCACAAACAACTACAGCATTAGATCAATTGTAGGTGCGTTGCCCGCCTTTAAAAAAGAGTAAGCTTCTTTCTTGAAGGTCCCAAAGTCGTATTGTTTGGGAAAAATCGCCAGTAGTAAACGAATTCACAAGGATGTTGTGTGAGGAAGAAAAGTATTATTTGTTCTCACAAAATGAAACATATCTTTTTTAAAATTATACAGTAGTTGTAAACATCTAATTAACTTTTAATTAAATGTTTGACAAGCTGCATATTTAACTAGCCAGCAAACGTTGTTCTGCACTTTCGCGATTCACTCCTAACTTTTTATAATTTAAAATATAAAATTGAGAAAATACCTATCAGTTCCCAATATTGTTTAATAATTATAGTAAAAAAAGTAAGTATTTATGGCGCTAAAAATTTTATAAATCGAATTAGTATTTTAGTTATATTAGTTATTATTTAGTAATTTTAGTTATTTTTATTAGTATTTTCCTAAACTAGCAAAACTTACTTACCATTTATGGGCAGTTTGTTTATGGCTTTTTAATAGAAGTCTGGTGCACGTGAATCGATGAAATATTTAATCGTCGATGTTACCGATAAAAGGCGTGCTTTACTGCTCTTAATAATTTCAAATCAAAAAGTCATCTTAATTTCTAAAATGTGGTGGATAACGAAAGTGAATCTATCTTTAACTCAAAATTGAAATCTGTATCTATATCATCCAATAAAGAGTGAACTGTTGGACATTACAATATTTTTTTTTTTATAGAATAGGGCGACAAACGAGCACCGAGTCCACCTGATGGTAGGTGGTTGCTGCGGCCCATATATATACATCTACATCTACATTAAAAATCAAAATGCAGATGCGCTGTCACCCGTGAGGACTGAGATGGAATGCCTCGTTTCCAGTAAAATGGGTATCCGGTTCTCTACACTCACCATACGAAATACAGCAGCATTAAGCTACTATTTCACGCTGGTATTCTGTGAGAACGTGGTCCTTCCCCCGGTCGAGCCGACCCATTCGTGCTACAACTATACTACTAATATAACTGCAGCATGGCTCTACCACGTATAAATGTTGTTTTAACACGCTATTATTGATCTGTACGCACGTATACCAAGTAATGGCGGTTTAAGAATATCCACTACCCTATATCATACCGTAGGTGTTGTAACAGGTGACAGAGGGAAACAAATCTGGAGATGGACCTTAGTAGTAAGATAGAATACTTCGTTTCCAGTAAAAAGGGTCTCCGATCATCTACACTCACCATACGAAACATAGCAGCATTAAGCTGCTATTTTACACTGGTATTCTGTGAGAGGTATGCTGTGCCCCTACCCCGGTCGAGCTGATCCCTTCGTGCTACAACCATAATGTAGCTGCAGCATGATTCTACAACGTACAAAAGTACTTCTGCGTACTGTCTTTGGCAATCAGCCTACTAAACGTGGTGCTCTACCCTTAGGGACGACGAAGCAAATCGTTTTTTTTCGAAGGCGTGGTATGTTGACAACGCAAATGCATCGTCTTCCTGATAGCGACTAAAAATAAAAAACTGCAGCTGTCAACCTGGTTACTAAGCGTGGCAACTATGGCAAATAACAGCCTATGAGGCAGTCTATGGGGAGGCCTATGTTCAGCAGTAGACTTGTATAGCCTGTAACGGCAACGCTAACGGTGTGCATTTGTATATGTTAGAGTGAAATGGAATACTAAATTCGTTGACGTTTTCACTACACACAGGTTTCTCTCAAATCTCAAAACTAGATTGTACAACCAGTGCGTGTTGCCAGTGCCGACCTATGGATCTGAGACATGGTCCTTCACTGCCGGCCGTATGAGGAAGCTCAAAGTCGCTCAGCGAGCTACGGCGAGGACTATGCTCGAAGTTTCTCTGCCTGATAAACTTAGGAATGAGGATATCCATAGTAGAATCAGAGTAACCTACAAAGCCCAACGTATTAGTAAACTGAAGTGGCAATGGGCCGGCCACATAGCTCGAAGAACTGATAACCAATGGGGAAAAAAGGTTCTCGAGTAGCAGCCCCGTACCGGCTCGTACCGAAGTGTAGGGCGTCCCTCCACTAGATGGAATAACGACCTGGTGGGACGTGCTGGAAGTCGATGGATGCAGGTGACTCAGGACCGTGCTTTGTGATATTTCTTGGGGGAGGCCTATGTTCAGCAGTGGACTTGTGAAAGGCTGTAATTATGAATGATGTTGATGATAAAAATATAGTCAATCCACCATTTTCCGAAAGCCACAAGATATTTTTTAAAGAATAAGTACATCGACGTCTGTCCTCAATAAAAAATCTAAATGCTTCATTTCCAGTAAAAAGGGTTTTTTCACTTCCATACGAAATACAGCACAATCAAACAATTATTTCATGGTGGTGTTCTCAGAGAGCGTAGTCGTTCCCCGTTCGAGCCGACATATTAGTGCTATAATCATAGTATAGCTGTACCGTGTCTCGATATATTTTTTGCGGCTTCATAACAAAGAGAGACGAGGGAATTTCTAAATGACTAAAATCTGACCAATGTAGTTTTTTCCTTTATTTTTACCTTCACTTTTGTTACAGTTGCATTCGCGGAATGAAATTTTTCATTGAAAAACTGGAACCTCCGAAAGCGACAAAAAGTTATTACAATTTAAATCCAATTATTAAATGGAATTTTGTTTAGAAAGACCTTTTTAACTGCCTATTTTCAATTGTTTTGTTCTATTTTTCCACAGCAGACTTTTTTTACGGTTTCTTATATGTCGCTGTGCTTTCCTTTGTTCTAGTTTAAAAAATATAAAGTAACATTAAAAATCTATTTTATTTTGACTTACTGCTATATTATTTTTTATATGTTAGAGTGGGTAATCCAGTTTCCACTCTACCTGATTCTATCCAGAGAAGAAGCTGAGAACATGTTCCCAATTGGCTGAGATAATGCTAAAAGGCATTAAGTGCGCCCTTTGTAATCCTTCTTATTATACAATTAAATATTAATAAATTACCGTGTAGTGGCGGCGTGAGAGAATCCACAACCCCATGTGAACCAATGAGTGTCGTAAGATTTGACACAGGGAAATAAAACAAGAGATGAACATGATACTGCATCTTATTGGTAACAACTTAAAATGAAAATAAACTGCAAATATTTACCTACTTACCATAAAATTTCGTTACGTTTCCGAAAACATAAGTTTAAGTAGATATTTAGACTTTAAGTGGAATCATAACTATAACCGTTTGCCTTGTCCCTTTCACCGTCACCATCAATTGGCAATATATATTAATATATTGTTGTAGTTATTCTATTTCACGATGAAGGTTTGACTTTGGTTGTGTTAGCCGTGCACGTATACATTGTGTTAGTGTGCGTAGGCCTCGGGAGTGCTCAGTTACGATCGCGAGTCGAACTGCGGTTGCCAGCCTGCCAGCCAAATTTGGCAACTTTTCCAATTATCCCCTCTTGAAGTAATCATTAGGGTTCTCTCGTTCTTGAAGTAATCTTTTTTTACATCAACAATACAGTCCATGTCAATTAAATACGCATTATTAATTTCAATTAAATACGCTAAAAAACTATTGATCAGATCTTGATTAAAATTACATAGGCCACTTGAAAAGCATCGGCTTTCGGCTAGGCTAACACGCTGCGGCCTATCTCCTGGTTTGCTTCCCTCAGTCGCCATTTTCGACACCGAAGTTACGTTATTAAGTAGTGAATATTGGCACTACACGGTTCTATGGTAAATTAGACATAATTATAATTTTAATTAGAATCCGTCTGTTACGGTTAATACTAGAAAATCTAGTGATATATAATGCCAGCATATCTACGTAAACCGGATTTATTTAGAATTATCCAAGTTTTTGAATAAATCCCGGATGGATTAAGATGTCTACTTTTTATAAAACTTATTTAGACTAGAACCAAACCTACTACCATAACTAATTAGTTTTTCTGGCATTACCGTAACACGTCCAGCTGTTCAAACGTAATTGACGTACAAACATACAAAAAACAAATAATTTACTTCCACAATTAGCAAGATTACGACACATCACTACTTCTACAAACCACTAGTTCATGGCTGAACATAGGTCACCCCATAGACTGCCACAAAGTACGATCCAGAGCCATCTGCTCCATCGAGCACTTGCGTGTGTCATTAGTTTGATTACCCTTCTTCTATTTTCGTTGTCGGTTCTTCGTGCTATATGGCCGGCCCATTGCTACTTCAGCTTACTAATCCACTGGGCTATGTCAGTTACTCTGATCTACTGCGGATGTTCTTATTGCTACCTATTGTACCTATGCTTACATAAGACAAAATGTACGACTAGACTCCAACTTCGACCGAGAGATTGAGCGACGAGTTCAACTCAGCTGGGCTGTAGCTGTGTAAATGTACCATAATACGTATACCACGTATACAACTTATAACTCAATACAGAGTACTTTTATAAACCTGAATTATATATGTGTATATTTGCCGTAAACAAAAAATATATATATATTATAGTAATATAGCCACGCAGGAACGGCAGGAAGGACAAGCACGCATAATACCAGCGAAAAATTACAGCTGCATGGTGTTGTGTTTCATATGGTGGGTGTGGAGAACCGGAGGCCTTTTATACTAAAAAACGAGGCATTCTATTTTCCTCAGGGGTTACAACGCATCTGCATTTTAGTTCTTAATACAGGATAGTTGTTTATTTTTCACAGCATCCACTTGCCATCGGGTGGACTGTGTGTTCGTTTGTTACCCTTATTCTTTAAAAAAGCCTATAAATACATATTGAAATATCCAATAAGCCGTGCTTACTCAGAGGCTGAGCGCTCGCTGTATATTTTACAACATCGCGAACAACTCTGGTTCGATTCTCGCCGGCACTAATGACATAGTTGATTGCAATTGTTTTTAGTGCTGATTTAATATATGATCTCAGGTGAATAAAAACATCGTGAAAAAATGTTCATGTCAAAGAAATAAAAAAAAATCGGAGAAATGAAGTCTGTCAACACGCATTTAAAAAATTATTTTAAAGGCTAAGTTAAACTTACAGCCTATATATGTCCCATTATTGGGCACAGGCCTCCTCTCATTTCTGGCTGGCTTCACTATGAGTCGAACCTAAAAAATAATGCAAGGGTTTTATGGGGGCATAGGGAGCTTGAACAAAGAAAAATGTATTCAAAAATCTGTGATGAAAAACTTTATGTATAAACATGGAATGTATGTATGTAACACATTCGTGTGACATTGTAAGTGTGTTGCAAGTAGCAGCTGAGCGTAGCTTTTATATGAATGATATAAGAAAAGGGCAAAGGATTGTGGGGAGGAATTTTCACTACAGGCATACCCATGTCAAGACCGGAGAAAGTTTTTAATGTGGAATGAATATGGTAGGCCATCTTCGGGCTATTTTTACGAAAATATGGCTGCCTCGCGTAGAGAGTTTAAGGCCGCGCTTAAGTACGTTCAAAATAATCAGGACAAAATAAAAATGGAAGTGTTGGCCCGACATCGAAATGCTGGTAACTTTAATGAATTTTGGAGAGAAATAAAAAAGTTAGAACATAAAAAATATTTACCGTTAAGTGTAGATGGAGAAAAAAGTAAAAAAAAATATAGCAAATTTATTTAGAAATCAGTTTAATCTTGTACAAAATAAATATAATTATAATTATAAGGCTAGGACATGTCAGGGATCTGAAACTCACCATGTAACAATTACGCCGAAAGAGTTAGAGTTACTTTTGACTAACATGAAGCGGGGTAAGTCTCCGGGTCATGACGGTCTTAGCACAGAGCATCTGTTATATATGCGGGCCAGTATATCTGTGAGGTGTTAGCGCATTTTTTCAATCTCGGTGTCAGACATTGTTATTTACCTGAGGAACTTATTCGTACGGTGGTTGTTCCTATTATGAAAAATAAAACCGGAGATATCTCGAGCTCGGTAAACAATAGGCCTATTTCTTTGGCTACTATAGTAGCCAAGGTATTTGAACGAGTATTACAGTTATACTTAAATTCCATAAATTACGATGATGGGCAGTTTGGTTTTCGTCCGAATGTATCAACAGACATGGCTATATTTTCTCTAAAGCAAGTTATAAGTTATTATAAACAGCGGAATACTTGTTTTCTTGTTTTCTTGATATAACGATACAATTAGTCATGAAATACTGTGGAAAAAGCTCCGTGACACTAGCAAAGGTGTCCCGGCTGAGGTTGTTGATCTCCTAGCGTTCTGGTACGATAATCAGACCAACAACGTTAAGTGGGGTGGTGAAATATCGGATTGCTATAAGCTTTCTTGTGGCGTGAGACAGGGGGGTGTTACCTCACCTGATCTTTTCAATACTTATATGAATGATTTAATCGTGGAGCTGAGCAGATCCCCGGTAGGGCTCAGACTGGACGACAGATATGTTAACAGCCTGAGCTATGCTGACGATATAGTGCTGCTCAGTCCCTCGATTAAAGGCTTGAAAAACTTAATTGAAAACTGTGAAAGATACGCGGAAGAACATAATTTGACTTACAACTCCAAAAAGACAGAAATAATGATTTTCAGATCAGGAAATTTACCTCAGAGAGTGCCCGAGATTCGTCTTAATGGAAAATTTATTAAGATAGTAGACAAGTTCAAGTATCTTGGAAATATTGTTACTTCAGACTTAAAAGATGACACGGATGTGGAACGTCAATGTAGATCTTTGTGTATAGTAGGCAATATGATTGCGCGAAAATTCTGCAAGGCGTTGCCGGACGTGAAAATTACACTGTTTAGATCTTTCTGCCAATCATTTTACACGTATCAACTCTGGGTAGACTATACCAAGAAAACACTTGATAGTATACGGGTGACTTATAATAATAATTTTAGACTTCTAATGGGATTTAATCGCTATTGTAGCGCCTCTAAAATGTACGTGAAAACCCGGGTTGACTCTTTTAATGCTATCCATCGAAAGAGGATAACATCATTTACGTCCAGAGTTGACTTGTGTAACAACTCTATTGTGCGTAGTTTGGCGGATAGGCAGATACAGACTGCAATGTACAGATGTTGGGTGAAAGTTGCTAGGTGACGATAGACTTTTGGAAATATTGCAACATGTCTATTCTTGCTGTACTATATATATATACAACATATAACATAATTAACGCACTTTGAGAAAGTATTTTGTTCAGAATCGTTTACTGAATCGATTCCTATCATTTTTAATATAGGTAATTTTTTATCTCAAAAATAATTAAAACTACGTAAATTACAGTCACACTAAATCTGTACAGTCAAACAAACTGAAATGGACCGTAACTTAAGGCAATAAGACTTTTATTTGTATTATTACTAATTCTGTCATTCAATAAAAATAAAGAAAAATGAACTTTATTTTAAGCACGTTAAAGTCTTTGCGTTCGTGGATTTGTACTGTGACCATAACATTCTTCCGGATTTAGTATAACTCAATTGATAAATAATCAGTGCATAAAAATGTTTAATTAAAAATTCAGTGTACATATGTATTATGATTATAACATAATATACTAATTGGGGTCTGAGGGTGTGCGTTAATTACGTTACATATTTTATATACGATATTATATTTTCTTGTAAATATGGATCTTTGTGTCTGCAATAAAGGATTATTATTATTATTATTAAAACAATGATTCGTTCAATATGAATATTCTAAAATATAATAAATTCTAAATTCCTAAATTTACATCCTTACGGTCAATTTCAACTTTGTATCTACAAAGCGGATATTACGCCGTTTGTATTAGAGTCAGTTTACACAGCTTAGTCATGGTTACAACACTGTCGTTTAATGTTGCCTTTAACCGTACTTTGATGAGTTAGGGCCTAGCTACTTCCATACTAAGTATATAAAATGTATTTGTAACACGCATTAACTACTATATTATGAAAGATAAATTTGATATCAGTTTTAAACAGGTAAGATTTTAATTTTGTGATGATGATTGATGATGATTTTGAGAAACAAGCGGATTTGCAGGAAGATGTGACTAGAATTAAGAAAATAATGCTTCGGTGGTTTGAATACATAGAAAGAATAAGATATAATGCCTCTTTACTTGTTAAAAGTGTTTAATCACTCAGCCTATGAAACACAGCCCGAAAAAGTCCACTGAGAAATACATACATTATTAAAAAGTATATAACATGTTGGCCTAATCCTTTACGAAGGGCCAGTAAAGCTGCTGCAATTTCCTGGTGTTACAGGGAGAGGTGATCACTTAGCATCATGTGGGCTCTATGCTCGTTTGCCTCCTCTTCTATTAATAAAATCGACTTGTTACTATTGCCGTTAGGTTGTCATAGAAGTATTTTTTAAAACCTGCAGTTACCAACATGCTTGCCAAGCGTGGCAACTGTGGCAAATATCCCCCCTATGAGGCAACATGTGGGGAAGGCCTATGTTCAGTATTGGACTTAAGGTTGTAACAGTAACGGAATATACTAATAAAAAAATTGGAACTACACAGGGTAGTAGGCATTTATCTGGAATGATGTCAGGCTTACTGATTGTTATGACTGGCAATGTACAATCATTGCGAAATTCATTAGTGAAATTTGTGTGGACGTTCCTTAGGTTTATTTCAATAAGAAAATAATTTTAAATATCTCACTTTTTGAGACTATAAAGGCTGTACTAATGCAAAGCGGTCATTTGGAACATATTGATAGGGATCGATATCACCGCAATGTATGTTTAGCCATATTAATTTGTTAAGGTTATTTAAAACGTCATTAGTGTGTTAAGTCAGCTTTTGATAGTGAAAAATGTTTAGGCGCGTTGGGTGATTTTTGAATGAGTAATATTTTATGGGTTCGGGTCACCCACATGCTAGTTTTAGCGGTATATCTGTATTTAAAATTATGGCATGTGACGCTTATGATGTACACGTTAGATGATTTTTGAATAGGTAAAATCCTCAGAGTATAATCTTATGAGTTCGCGTCACCAACATGCTGTAAGTATATAATAAATTTTCTGTAGCAAAGAGAATATAATCACTACGTTTAAGAGCTATTGTACTCTACTAAAATCAAAACAAAATATTTAAGTCTTGGTAAACAGTGCTGCCAACATAACGAATTTTAATAGTGTTGTAAATGTCTATCCTCAAATAATGTAATCGATAAAATGTTTATCGTTATATTGTTCATTTAATATTTTATGTAATAAAAGTTAGATCTCTATACTGAATGATTTATGAGAAATAAAAGTTTTTACGTGGGTATTGAGTAAAAATGCCGATCAGGATAAAAAAGTAATGTATTTTTCACAGCAATTTGTAAACAGCTATTAGGTACAAAATATATATATAAAAACATAAAATAAACAACGCACAATTATAAAACATAACATAAACACTCACGCCTGTCACTCATAGGGGTAGGCAGAGACTATGGACTTCCATTTGGCACGATCCTGACATACCTCTTTCGCCTCCTTTACATCCATATATCTACGCATACATGCACGTCGGTTAAGTGTACTTCTAACGTGGCCCCTTTTCAAAATATCGCCAATTTGGTCGATAAACTTTTTTCTAGGGCGTCCCTTCCCGACTCGGCCGTTCACATCTGCCATATAAATTTGCTTTGTCACTCTTTCCTCATTCATTCTTTCTACATGACCAAACCACCGAAGCATTCCTTTCTTAATCCTGGTCACAACATCATCTTGCATACCACATTTGTCTCTTATCACGCAATTTCTCACCCTGTCATTCAGATACAACCCTAGCATAATCCTTAAAGACCGCATTTCTACAGCATTTATTCTACTTTCGTGCTTTTTCTGCCACACCCAGCTTTCACTACCATACATTAAAGTAGGGACTAACACAGCATTATGAATTACCATACGTGCCTTTTTTGACACATTCTGGTTCTTCATAATAGAGTGTACTGCCCCATTCACTCTAATCCCTGCATTTACTCGTCCTTCTATATCCCTATCATATCTACCATCCCTGCTAAATACACATCCCAAATACACAAACTAATCCACTTGCTCAATTAACTCTCCTTCTATTCTTATTTCACATACCGTTTTGCTTTCTTCTCTTTCAAAAACCATCACTTTCGTCTTACTTGCGTTCACTTTCATTCCCCTTTCTTTTAATTCCCAGTTCATTAATGTAACCATCATTTGCAACTCAGACGCCGATGACGCAAATATGACTTGATCATCGGCATACAAAAGGCATTTGATGGTTAACTCGCCCATTCTTAACCCACATTCTTCATCTTTCAAAGTTTGCAAACACCTGTCCATAAATAGGTTGAACAGCCAAGGGGAAGCTACACAGCCCTGTCTGACACCTTTTGGATGCCAAACCAGTCCGAGTAGACCCCATTGATCCCGACACAAGCACTAGAGTCCCTATAAAGAGACCTCAATGTCTGTATCAAACCAGCGCTCAACCCATATGAGTTCAGTGTTTGCCATAACACATTCCTATCCATCTGTCATAAGCCTTCAATTCCATGAACGCACAAAAAAACTTTCTGGTTTTTAGCCAAAAACTTCTCCGCAATCATGCGCATGGAAAAGACTTGATCTGTACACCCCATTCCCTTTCTAAAACCCGCTTGCACATCCCAAAATTTTCCATCAGTTTCTTTCATAACTCTTTCAATTAACACCTTAGCATACAGTTTACCCACAATACTAAGCAAGCTGATTCCACGGTAGTTCTTGCAGTCCTGCTGTGACCCTTTTCCTTTATATATTGGTACTATAACTGCTTTACACCAGTCATCCGGTACCCGTTTTAATTCCCAACATAAATTAAACAAGGTGTACAGCAGGCCTGCCACCACTCCCTCTCCAGCTCTTAGCATCTCGAGTGATACTCTATCATATCCAGCTGCCTTACCTGCTTACATGCTTTTCATTGCTTTCATTATTTCATCTATACTTATCTCCATACCCCTTTCCACTTCTTTCGGAATTTCTAGTTCACTTAATTCAGACGACTCTTCACTCATAAACACGCTTTCAAAGTACTCCTTCCATCTGTTTAAATTCGAAGCTACATCATTCAGAATACATCCATTCTCGTCTCTTATAGCATTCATTAGAGGCTGTTTTGTATTTCCCCCTGGCAGTTCTTACGAGTTTCCAGAACATTTTTATGTTAGCCTGGAAATTATCAGATATCTTTCTATCATTCTTTCTTTCTTTTTCCTTTCAACAACTTCTTTTACTCTCTTATTTAGACGTCTAAATTCTGCCTTTTTTCTTTCAATCTCATCATTCATACCAGAAGAATTACCAGCTTTGGTTGCTAGTAAATCTAACCATGCTTTTTTCTTTGATTCCACTTCCACCCGTACCTCATCATCCCACCACAACGTATTACTTTTCCTTTCATTTATTCTCTTACTTACACCACATACTTCGGTGGCGACATCCACCAAACCTTTCTTAATATTATCCCACACAGTATTCAAGTCTAAATCATTCATACACAAATCATTCAAACATCTAATATTTCTTTTTCTATTATCTAATTTTCTTTGAAATGGTTTATGGCCAACAGTAGACTTACGATAGGCTGTAATTAATGAATTATTTAGTACTGGTACTATTTGGTCTTATCAACAATAACCTAACGATAAGCTGAAGCTCTCGCCTCATTACCGACGTAGCACTGAATCAAGAGGAAACGGACTATTTTAATTGTTCCTACGTGGGTCATTATTATTGTGACGGAGCGGATTCAAACAAACTGCAGAACTACACTAAAATCCATTCATTCATTACAGTCCTTGAAAATTCCATTTTAAACATCGTCTACTCTCGTATATTATTTATTTATTTATTTATTTAAAACTTCATATACACAAGTGGTATATAGGCGGACTTAATGCCTAAGGCATTCTCTCCCAGTCTACCTTGGGATGATGCAGAGATAGAATGAAGTAGGTGTAATAAAAAGTTAATATGCGAATACTAAAATAAAATAACAAAAAAAAATTGTAATACATGGAAATAAAATACATAAGATATAAACGGTACATCGCAAAAAATAGATAAAATTATATTAATATTCATACACATATATGTATAAAATATAAAATATACATAATTACAATAAGAACAATAAGAATATATATATATATATATATATATACACATATAAATATACATATATACAAATATATATACATATATATACATATACATACATACACACACATACATACATATATACACATATACATACACATACACATGTACAACCAGTGCGTGTTGCCAGTGATGACTTACGGATCAGAGACGTGGTCCTTCACTGCTGGCCGTATGAGGACGCTGGTTCTGCCAATGATGAGGATGATGATTCTGCCAATTTATTAAGTAAGTGTTCCCGAACCTTCATCTTGAACGCGTACCGATTGCTAGCCGTCCTGATTTCGAGAGGGAGTGCGTTCCAAAGGAGAATGGATTGAATGTGGAAAGAAGAATGAACAAGTCCAGAGCTATGGGATGGACATAGGAGAAGAAGGTTGTTCGTAGAGCGGAGGTTTCTCTCATGACTAGCACTAAGCAACTGAAAGTGAGGAGATAAGTAGGTAGGGGAAGTTGGAGACATCAGGATAGAATAAAGGGTGGTGAGTGCACGCAAACTACGGCGTTGACGAATAGGTAACCATTTTAATTGAGATCGATACGTGGATACATGGTCATACTTTCGAAGATTGAAAATGAATCGAATGCAGTTATTCAGAAGACGGTCATATTTGTTGAGAAGGTCTGCATTCAGGTCGAAATAACACACATCACCATAGTCGATTAGGGGAAAAATTAAACTCTGCACAAGCATTGTCTTAATTTCAGATGGTAGAAAATTTTTTAGGCGATAGAGAGAACGCAGGGTACCAGTGACTTTCTGGCTAACGGTCGTTGTTTGGGCTTTCCAACTCAAAGTAGAATCAATTAATAAACCTAGATCCTTCACAGTGGAACACAATTGAATCTCAGTACTATTAAAAAAGATAGGAGGTAGAGCTACTGTTTTCAATCTCTGGATCATCGGACGACTACCAATTATAATGGCCTGACACTTCGAAGGGTTGACCATTAGGCCAAACCTGTCAGACCAGTTCTTAATGTACTAAAGGTCCCTGTTAAGTGTGTCCACCGCTGTAGAAATATCGTCAATACTCGCTTGTGTGTACAATTGCAAGTCATCAGCATACAGATGATACGCAGACTGAAGGTTTTGAGTAATGAGATTAATAAATATAGAAAACAACAAAGGAGATAATATGCCGCCTTGAGGGACACCAGCATGTATGTCAAGCCAGCAAGATGATAGCTCATCGATGCGAACCGACTGCTGGCGCCCTCGAAGATATGATGAAAACCAATCCAGTGCTTCGGGTGAGATCATAGAAAGGGAAAGGATGGAAATTAGAATGTCATAACTAATGGTATTAAAGGCGTTCGAGAAGTCAACCAAAACCAACACAGTGACTTTAGTGTCCTCAATGCCTGCCCTAATATCACCAGTTACTTTCAGGAGTGCGGAAACGGTACTATGACCGGGCCTAAAGCCAGACTGCAAGGGACTTAATAAGTTATTACGAGAGATAAACTGCGAAAGTTGCTTGTGGACACAGGCCTCAAGGACCTAGGATAAGAAGGGAAGGATGGATATAGGTCGGAAATGATTGGGTAAAGTGGGATTTGGGATCTTTTGTAAGGGAATAACGTAAGCCTTACGCCACAGTGAGGGAAAATTACCAGAATCCAAGGAGTAGTTAATGATGTGCGAGATAACTGGGAGGATATGGTCAAGTATGTAGATAATCATCCGTCGTCTGATGTTGTCGTAACCTACAACATTAGATTTAATGGAAAGGATTATCTTCTTGATCTCATCCACAGCTACTGGAGAAAATTGAAACAGATTAATGTCAGGACGAGGTAAACCCATTAAGTGTTCAACAGTAAAACGCTTGGTCTGGTGATCAAGAGGACTGTTGGAGACAAAATGAAAATTGATATCATCCGGACCAATCGTCCTTTGAAACTCACAACGGTGTCGTTTACCGATACCTATGGTTCCAAGGAACTTCCAGATATTAGCAGGGGAAGAATATGAGATGTTACTAAGAATAAATCGGCGTTTGGCGTTGCGTATCATCTGATTGCACCGATTCCTTGCAACTTTATAAAGCGTCCAGTTTTGATCACATCGATCTCTTCTAAATTTGCCGAAAGCGCGATCCCTACGTCTCATCGCAATCCGAACCCCAATCGTCATCCAAGGCGCAGGTGGACGCTTGAGCTTCACTTTTTTGATGGGAGCATGTACGTCATATAATTTAAGGATAGCTTCATTCAAAGCCCCAACTTTTTCATCCACAGTGGGTGCAGAAACCACGCTGTTCCAGTTTATTTTGGATGCATCCATACAAAGCTTTTCAACATCCAAGCGACCAAAACAACGCATGTGTAGAGTTTTAGCTGGAGGTTTAGGAGGTTTAAGGACGTAAGAAAGGAAGATGAGGTCATGATAGGAGAAAGCAGGTGCAAAGTGTTGACCGTGGCAGAAGACAAGAGAAGGAGCAGAGGTAAGGATTAAGTCAAGCCAGGTATCCTCCACATCAATATTGTGGTGAGTGGCTTGTAAAGGTAATATGTGGAGGCCAACCGACTCGACAATTTGAAGGAGCTTGGAGGAACGGGTTGAGTGCGGAGTGAGGAGATCTGTATTAAAATCGCCCATGATGACGTGATGTGAGTATTCCGACCCCAAGGATTCCAGAATTGTTTCAAGACTGGAGAAGTAATCGACAGAAGGAGGACAATAGACAACGCCAAGTACTAATTTGGCTCCTTTTACGCAAACTTCAAGGAAGAGAAATTCTGCAGATGCAGTATAATAGGGGGGAAGAAGAAGCTAGAATTTTATAAGAAAAGTCAGAACGAAGATATATAGCGACCCCACCCCCCTCTCCTATCAATTCGATCGTTGCGTATCAAACTGAAGCCAGAGAGAGGGTAAGAGGTAGAAGGAAGATGGGGCTTAAGCCAAGTCTCCGAAATCAAGACGGCATGAACATCAGCGTCAGAGAAAGCCTCAATCAGATCACTGTAATGACTAGGTACGCTCTGTGCATTAATGTGGCAAACATTAAACAAAGAGCGGGATTCATCGAATTTATGTCGCACAAAATCCCCTAACGTTTCAGTAATAGAGAAATAACTGTCATTTGATGAAGAAAACTCGTTGGCAGAAAGAAAAGAATCATCATCGGAACTCATCTATATGTAATAGAATATATAAAAATAAATAAATAATATAGACCTAAACTATAAAAATTAATAAATTAGTATAATTAAAATTAACGTAAAAAATAGTGATAATTTCGATTGCTAAACAGCCATCCCTGCACCACCCGCCAGCTAACACACTCAAAAATTAAAAGACAAATATAATACACAAAACAATAAAAATAGAAATGATTTGCAAGACAACTACAACTAAACTACGTTAAGATTACTAATAATAAATAGAAGAACTTAGAACAAATAAAAAGTATCATAGAGAAGTGTCTCATAGACGACAAATATACTGTGACCAAAGGACTTTGTATCCATGATCATGTATTAATAAAAAAAAACCTTCCCAGCGACCGAAAGTTAAATTGCACTATGCACTTGTTACGAATCTATTAATCTATGGACAAAATATAACCAAAAGCAAAACAACTTAATACCAAAACAAAGTAGAACCTAACCTAAAATGTAATTAAAATTTTAAGTGAATATATACAAGTTTTAATAAATGATGTAAAACTAAAAACTACATTAAAATTAGAAATCAACTAATTTAAAAAAAAATGCAAATAAATGAGAAAGAAAGAAGTTACATAAAAGCAAAACAAGGTTTAATACTGTGGATAAAAAGTAATAATAAATTATACTAAGTAATTCTGCAATGTTGAATAAATTTAAAGTTGTAGTAAAAGGAAAAAGGAGAATTAAGACAATAAAACGCAATACTGCGTAGTTATTTACGTGGCTTAGAATTGCTTCCTGCAATGCGCTCGCCTCCAGTTGAGGATTCAGCAGTCGCCTTAGGGTGTTTTTGCGTAAGAGTAGTCAGCTCATCTAAGGTAGTGACTTTATGCCGGGATCCATCTGCAACTTTCACCACAATTACTCCATCTTGGGTCCAGCATGCACGCATGCCGAAATGCTGACGGGCTTTGCCAAAAACAGTTTGCCGAGACTTTGTCAAGAACTCCTTTACTGAAACTGGACAACCTTTCAGTCTAGACTTCGCCCTCCATACTGATGACCTGAAGTCAACGCTAAGAAATCGAACTAGGATTGGCCTGAGACGATTTTTGGTGGCTACTCCAATCCTGTGGCAGACACTAATGCAAGATGCTGTGATGTCCTTCAACTCCATTTTGTGGATTATACTTAGCACTGTAGCCTTGCAGTCCTCCTTCTCCTCTTCAGCAACACCCAAGAAAAGGAGAGCCTTTCGTCGATGCCTGGTCTCAATAGCGTCAACCATATGGGAGCACTCATTAATTTGTTTACGGAGCATACCGAGCATAGAGAACATGAGTTCACGGAAGGTTCGAAACTCCTCAGCCACCTTTGCAACCGTGTCCTTGGCGGATCCCCCCCGTGTGTAACTGTGCTTCCAGTTCGGCCATCCTTTTTGAAAAGCATTCCTCCAAACTGTTCTGTGCAGTTCTAATCTCATCAAGTTGAGACATTGTGTTGTGCCAAGATATATATGAAATCCAAGTGTGTGTAATATGCTGGCAGGTGGTGTATTTAGATGGAATAAATTCACATATACACAGTTGTACAAATGCGATTACCAAGAAAATGGTGTTAATTAGCACTCAAATATATAACAAATTATGTAGAATATTGTATAAGTTAATTTAAAATACAAATTAAAATTTTACGTATGTGTTAACTTTTTCTTCACCTACCGCCGAATCTTATCAAGATCTTATAAAGATTATCTTATACGCCATACTTGATACGCTTGGCGGGTCGGCAACTGAAGTAATATATTATACAACAATTACTGAGCTGTTATCAGCAAGATGCCACTCTCCACCAGTTGTTTCAGTTTCCCTCTGTCTCCTCGCATAACATTTGTTATACAACAATTACTGAGCTGTTATCAGCAAGATGCCACTCTCCACCAGTTGTTTCAGTTTCCCTCTGTCTCCTCGTATAACATTTATTATACAACAATTACTGAGCTGTTATCAGCAAGATGCCACTCTCCACCAGTTGTTTCAGTTTCCCTCTGTCTCCTCGTATAACATTTGTTATACAACAATTACTGAGCTGTTATCAGCAAGATGCCACTCTCCACCAGTTGTTTCAGTTTCCCTCTGTCTCCTCGCATAACATTTGTTATACAGCAATTACTGAGCTGTTATCAGCAAGATGCCACTCTCCACCAGTTGTTTCAGTTGCCCTCTGTCTCCTCGTATAACATTTGTTATACAACAATTACTGAGCTGTTATCAGCAAGATGCCACTCTCCACCAGTTGTTTCAGTTTCCCTCTGTCTCCTCGTATAACATTTGTTATACAACAATTACTGAGCTGTTATCAGCAAGATGCCACTCTCCACCAGTTGTTTCAGTTTCCCTCTGTCTCCTCGTATAACATTTGTTATACAACAATTACTGAGCTGTTATCAGCAAGATGCCGCTCTCCACCACTTGTTTCAGTTTCCCTCTGTCTCCTCGTATAACATTTACGGGATCATTCGCGGTACTGAATAACTTTACGCCGCCACTACACGGCAATTTATAATTACAACCATCAAGGCTTGTGATTTTATTTTAATAATTTATTAGGTGTTTTTACCACTAGCTAATCTTTTTATAGAATGTGGCTGACAAACGAGCATACAGTCCACCTGATGGTAAAGTGGATGCTGTGGCCCATAGATATTTATCCTTGATTAAGAATTAAAATGCAGATGCGTTGTCAGTCTTGAGGACTAAGATGAAATGCCTCGTTTCCATTAAAAAGGGTCTTCGTTCCCTACACTCACCATACGAAACGTAGCAGCATTGAACTGCTATTTCGCGCTGGTATATCTGTTGTTTAAGACTGATCCTCTACCATTATCCACTTCAGTTATTATTATTATCCTAATGATTCTTATACACATGGACGCGAATACTACACATTCAATGAAACTAGTTTTACGGATTATATTGCGTTTTATTTTAGCTTTTTAATTCCCGATGTTTCGGGTGCTTGACAACGGACATTAAGGGGATGTCTTCTATCTGCGTACATGTTTAACATCTTCGCCGTTACAATAGATTTAATAAACCACAAATCCTGGCAAAGGAATACCAATTCTTATAAAAAATAACCAAGGATGATTTGCAAGGCTGATCCTAATTTCAATAGAGAAGGTGAATGTGTACTACCATCTGCTTGGGATCCTATAATTAATTAAATTAAATATACAAATTCACATCATTTTATTAATTATAGGATACATTTTATACGTGGTAGAGCCACGTTGCAGCTATATTATGGTTGTAGCATGTATTAAGCACCACTAGCCCCCCCCCTATAGGTGATATAAAGCAACCGAAACGTCGAGAATTATTATCCTTCTTCTCCAGGGTAGCCGTGAGGTTTATTTGTGAGCTCAATATTACCAGAATGAAATCAATTGAATCAATAAAGCACAGTTCGTTTTTTAATACTGCACGCTTGTTAGGGGAAGCCCGGGCAAGACGCAAATGGGACAGTGCAAATAAAACCACAATCAAATAATCATAAGAACGCTTTGTGCTTTAAATTTTTTGTATTATATTAAATATCTTTGGAAATTAATAATTAAAAAAACTTAAACGATTTCTATTATAATGAAATGAAAGTGTCAATACACTAAAGGCGAAAAGGATATATTGAATTACTTTAGATCAGTTTTCGTATTTATCACAGAAGTAGCTGCCAAGTCCTACTTAATGTCGGAACATTAACAGTAATGGCAAAACAGGCCGACTCATCCACCACGTCTAAATTGCTACAGATTCCTTGCTATAGCAGATCTTATCCGCAGAGATAATGATCCTTTATATACATGGTAGAGCCATGCTGCAGCTATATTATGGTTGTAGCACAAATGGGTCGGCTCTACCGAGGAAGGACCACGCTGTTACAGAATACCGGCGTAAAGTATCAGCTCTTTGCCAATGTGGCTCGTATGGTGATTGAAGAGAACCGGAGACGCTTTTTACAGGAAACGAGGCATTTCATTTTAGTTTTCAGGGGAGGTAACGCATCTACATTTTGATTCCTAATCGAGGATAAATGTAGATTTCTATGGATCACAGCAACCAATTACAATCAGGTGGACTGTGTGCTCGTTTGTCACCCTTATTCTATAAAAAAATGCTATTTTAACGCCCACAACGCCAAATGGCTCGGTTCACATTTAAACGATCATGTGAGGAGATCTATTTATGACTTTGCCTTGGCTTATGGTATACAGCTGGTAGTTTCATCTATGTGGAATCCAGACATAGGGGATTATACACCTTCCTTGTGGACCTTCTGCTGACCTCCCATCCGGACTGATACCAGATTTCCGTCAACGCCCCTCTTGGCTCCTCATACCGTTGTCTAGTCCAGAGTGTTATGCTAACGTCGCGGTTGCATTCTGCAGGCTGCCACATTGTTTGGCACTATAGGCCAGAATGGGAACTATATTTGAATGGGATAGGATACGGTCGTTTTTTGCATGCTACTCTTGGGGGTGAGTTTGCTTCTCGCTGGACGATCACAGCGTTGTTGCTGGTTCTGTCTCTTATATGGAACTTTAAGGTTTGGGACTTTCTATTCCATCTTCTGTGTTGTACTTCAGAGACAGATCCCAGTGATGGTTTGGTCGCTCCTGTAAAATAGCACCACACTAAAAGCAGGAGTTCTACCGGACCTGAGCAAACACATCAAAGTCTCAGGATGTACTCGTAATACCAGCGCTCTTAAAAAGTAGTATAATTCCGCTTCCAGGTCCTTTAAAAGAGTCATTGCCAAGGCAAAGTCAAAGGACATCGGCAGAATTGGTGAGAAGTTAGTTCGCCTTTCTTCGGGAACCCGTGCATTTTGGGGTAAATTAGCTGACAACCTAAATTAGCTGACGTCGTATTTATAACAACATGGAGTTAACTCACTAGATGTATCATGTATTTTTTTCCATTTTCTTCGTAAAAGTCCATAGATAGCTAGACTTACGTAAGGCCTCTCCAGTTGAAGTGAGGATTTTTCTTAATAGTCATGCTTGGTAGGCAGATGGACGACCGCAATGCAAGACGTCTAGCACCTTTTAACCTTTAGCAGCGCTAATGGTTCCCATGCCGAGCCTGAACCCGTCGCTGATATGAGTATTCTACATCTGCCATAAATAAGATGGTTATACCGCTATATTTTGAAAGCAATAAAAAATCTGGCGGTACTCGAATGTGTGCCTTAGTTGCTACGCTAGTTAAGCAAGAGATTATAGTGATAAATTGCAGCCACAGATTTTTTATTATATCTGTTAGTAGAAAAACCTGTGGTGCATCTCGTTATGTTGCCCTTTGTCGCGTCTTACGACACACTCATACTCAGAAAGAGGGCATGTAGGTTGGTGAGGGTAACTATCGAGCCGTGTAATTGGGGGATAAACCTACTTGAGTCCGTTGGAATTACATGATTTCTGACTCCCTACACGTTCCCCTGGGTAGTGCTAAACAAGCAGCACTATATATACTGGTGGTAGGTTGGTCCTCTACTAGTAAGAGGCCCGGATGACGGTTAGTTATCACCAACCTGGCAAAGATATACCTCCAAATAATGCAAGTCGTGTTCCGGTACGATGTTAGGTGAAACCCATTTCGTAAAGAGAATGGGTATGGACGCTTGAGTTGCGCATAAGAACCGGTTGCGACGCGGCCGTTTCATGGTGTCTGGTGCCTGATTATGGAGGTTAGTGGGATCTGAAGCACGGTTGCACCGCTGACCGATCGTAGATAGTTGGGGCCCAATTGATGAGCCAAGCACTCATGAAAGGCTTAGGTTAAGGGTTGAATTTTCTCCGAACCTCAACTATAGGCAGTTCATTGAGCCCAGAGTCGAAGCAGCCTCAAGAAAAGTTGGTGTTCACGCAAGGGTGTGGTGGTGCTTCACGCCGGGGCAGCTTCTTGCCTTATACATAGCGCAAGTCCGGTCGTGCATGGAGTACCGCTGTCACTTGTGGGCTGGTGCTGCAAAATACCACCTCATTGGTGACCTTGATTTGGTTGAAACTAACCTTGTCAGCCTCGAGCACAGGCGCAGAGTAGCCAGCATCTCGGTATTCTATAGGATGCATTTCGTAGATTTAATTTCTCCCTCTCCTTTCCATCATCGGAAAACCAGGTGGTCTGCGGGTCTTCACTACTTTGTTATCGATATTCCACGCATTAGAACCAAACTATTTACTTCTACTTTTTAATGCGTACAGCAAAGGAGTGAAATAATTTGCCGGCGTCTATCGTTCCGTCCGAATACAATCTGGGTGTCTTCAAGGCCAGAGTGAATAGGCTTTTGTTACTGAAAGACAGTGCTGCATCACCACTTACCACATGATGGGATTGTGGTCAGGCACTGGCTTCTAAAAAGTTAAAAAAAATCCATTTAGATGTAGATGATAGATATGTAGCTGAATCACCGAAAGCTATATCCCCCAATTTATTTATCACAAGTTTCCTAAATTGCTTCCACTCTGGAAGCAAAATTTAAGACGTATTCACGTCAAAATTAATACAAAAATGTAAAAAATTACACTTTTTGACGCTGCCATGTAAGTACATCCTAAATTTGGTATGTTTTGTTAAAAATAATATACTTTTGTTCACAAAGTTAAGAGATACTGTACTGTAATGTCAAGCACTAGCCTCTATAGAAAAAATTGTTCAGCTACAGAGTGCCTACAGAGTTTCAATCACTCCCAAACGTATGTTTTCGCAGGATTTTAAACAATGGCTTGAGGAGCAATGTTTCTACTCTGTTGAAGAATATTTAAAATTTATGATTAGGATTAGGCATCGATATTAAAATGAACCAAGTAATTACAATTATATTATTTTAATTAAATTAAATTAAATAAAACGTTTATGATGAATTTGAAAATATTATTTATTAATTTAGTTGTGAAAATGTAATTTATGTATTAGATAGATATTTGTATGTCAACATTATGACAAAACACGCTGGACTTAAATAATTTATCAACCTGCATTGTACCATGATTTCTGCAAATAAATTATGATTTATATGATTATGAAAATACTAAAAGGGAATGGGATGTACAGATCAAGTCCTTTCCATGCACATGATCGCGGAGAAGTTTCTGGCCAAAAACCAAAAGGTTTTTTGTGCGTTCACGGACTTGGAAAAGGCCTATGACAGAGTGAATAGGGATTTGCTATGGCAAACACTGAACTCATTTGGGTTGAGCGCTGGCTTGATACAGGCATTGGAGTCTTTTTATAGGGACTCTAGTGCTTGTGTTAGGATCAACGGGGTCTACTCGGACTGGTTTGACATCCATAAAGGTGTCAGACAGGGCTGTGTGGCTTCCCCGTGGCTGTTCAACCTATTTATGGACAGTTGTTTGCAAAATTTGAAAGTTGAAAAATGCGGATTAAGAATGGGTGAGTTAACCATCAAATGCTTTTTGTACGCCGATGATCAAGTTATTCTTGCGTCGTCGGCGGCCGAGTTGCAAATCATGGTTACATTAATGAACGGATCATTAAAAGAAAGGGGTATGAAAGTGAACGCAAGTAAGACGAAGGTTATGGTTTTTGAAAGAGAAGAAAGTAAAACGATTTGTGAAATAAGAATAGAAGGGGAGTTGATCGAGCAAGTAGATGAGTTTGTATATTTGGGCTGCGTATTTAGCAGGGATGGGAGATATGATAAGGATATAGAACGACGAGTGAATGCGGGAAATAGTGTAAATGGGGCCTTGCACTCTATTTTGAAGAGTCAAAATGTGTCGAAAAAGGCACGTATGGCAATTCACAATGCTGTGTTGGTCCCTACTTTAACGTATGGTAGTGAAAGTTGGGTGTGGCAGAAGAAGCACGAGAGTAGAATAAATGCAGTAGAAATGTGGTCGTTAAGGAGTATGTTAGGGCTGAATCTGAATGACAGGGAGAAAGTGTGTAATAAGAGAAGAGTGTGGTTTGCAAGATGATGTTTTGACCAGGATTAAGAAAGGAATGCTTCGGTGGCTTGGTCACGTAGAAAGAATGAATGAGGAAAGAGTGACAAAGAAAATTTATGGTGCAGAAGTGAATGGCAGAGTCGGAAAGGGACATCCTAGGCGAAGATTTATCGACCAAATTGGCGATTTATTGAAAACGGGCCAAATTAGGAGTACCTTTAACCGACGAACATGTATGCGTAGGTGTATGGATGTGAAGGAGGCAAGAGAGGTGTGTCAGGATCGTGCCAAATGGAAGTCTGTAGTCTCTGCCTACCCCTCTGGGTGACAGGCGTGAGTGTTTATGTATGTTTATGTATGTATGAAAATACTAATAACTGTAAAATATTTTATCAAAAAAATTACTCATATTTATTATAGTCGTTAGTTTAAAAAATAATTTTATATTTTTTGTAGGTGTGAGTGTGTAGCCCAGACGACATCAATATAATTTAGTAATAGGAATGGTATATAAAGAATAGTGGTTATTAAAATCCTAGTATTAGCAACACATCTCTCAGTGACACATTCCTTACTAGAACTCTATTAATTGTTGAAGCTCTCTGTATCTATTAAGTTCAGTACGCTTAGAGATACGTTAACTATGTTCATATATTTTAACTCGATGTTTATTAACATCCTGAGAATAGATTAATTGTTATTTACTGGTGCTGAAAACCATACCTATTAATCGAGATCTGTCGCTACATTAATACGAGTACCTGATTCTGATTTTATCGCAATAAG
The DNA here is from genome assembly GCA_907164705.1 of Parnassius apollo. Taxonomy (NCBI): domain Eukaryota; kingdom Metazoa; phylum Arthropoda; class Insecta; order Lepidoptera; family Papilionidae; genus Parnassius; species Parnassius apollo. Next base: position 13,585,425 of record CAJQZP010001707.1, read on the forward strand.
TGGGATTAAATTCTGTCACCTAGCACCTAGCGTGCGTGCGGGCGTGCTTGCGTGAATAATAATAGAAATAAAATAAAAAAAATAAAATATTGCGTAATATAAATAAAATATTTTCGTGGTGTAAAAGCACTCCAGCACGTTATTTTCCTGGATGTTTATTCTTCAGTTCTTCGCACAGTTTTTTGGTTAATGACGCGTAATAATCTCCGGTTGTTGTCTCTCCTTTACTTAGATAGTCGATCTTTATGTAACTTCCACATTCCATTGGTTTTTCGTCTCTGGACCAGAGTTGTGTATCTACGTTTCATCTATGGTTACAAAACGAGCGCAAAAAGAATCTAGCTCCTGTTCAATTATTGCTATATTTAGCTGTGAAGTATTAACTCGTGTTTTCTTTTGGGCGTCTGTTAAAAGGAATCCAGCGCCACCTTTTTAATTTTAAGGTATGAGTTAGAATAAACTGAACTGTCCCAAGCGAAAGCTCTAGAACCTCAGCTATATAACGGATGGTCATACGTCGATCTACCTACCTTAACAATTTTCCGTTGTTGGCCAACCAGATAGAGTTTTGTGAGTGCACTATTATGTCACTGTAAAACAAGACGGAGCATTGTCTGCCAAAGTAGACTTCAAGTTCTTTATGAACACTTTTCGTAGAAAAATTAATATTTAAATAACCGCACGAAGTTCTAGTTCCCCCATTTTGCATACGGATCAAACTCCCACCAAGTGTATAGTTTGAAAAAACGGTATAGTTTTCAAATTCATTTTAGTCCTCAGAGGTGACGAAGCATCTATATATAGTGTTCGTTGTTTGAAGTTGGTTGCAAGTGTTCACGAATTGCAGAAGCCACTTACCATCAGGTTTACTGCATGTTCGTTTATCAATTTAGCTTAAATAAACAAAAAGAAATAATTTAATTATAATTTTAAAAATACCTTTGATCCTACTGCCCGTTGCCGATCAGGGTACAGAGCTGTCACCGTCATAGCATATTAAAGTACACTGCTAAACATAGGCCTCCCCCATAGATTGCCACATAGAGGGGACATTTGCTATAGTTGCCACGCTTGGCAAGCGGGTTGGCAACTGCGGTTTTCAATTTTAGTCCTTATAAAGAAGACGTTGCTGTCCATCTCCTGATTTTTTACCCTCTGTTGCCTCTTACGACACACACGGGTATGGGGTATGAGGTAGTGGATATTCTTACAGCGCCACTACAGGGGTACAGTCCGGCTGCCTCAAATTATAGTTATACCTACAGCCATCTATCTACAGCTATAAGCAGCTTGTTACAATTGTTAGCATACTTTAATAATTTATATTGTTGCAACTAACATTGTGGGTAATTAATTATTTTCATGCTATAAGTCTGCGGGTACATTAATGTTTTAGTTTATGTCTAGTTATTTATTTTTGCTTATATTTGTAACTAGAATGTAAAACTGTTTAAGATAATTTTAATTATAAGAAATATAAATAATGTTTTATAATGTAAAAACTTACGGCTTAATATCCAATTTTATTAAAAACTTGTAACGGAAACCACACAAGCAACGCCATCTGTAGTTTAGCACTGTTAAATTACAAGCCTATAAAAGACAGATGTCGTCGGTTGGAGCGGCAGCTACGAGCGGCAGTCTTACTAAAACTGTTGAGTAGAGAATACGTACACGGAGGATAAATTGTGAGTAATAATAATTATTATTGTTATACCTTGTTATTCTGTGTGTCTAAAATGTACATTTTTATTATTATGAATGATTACCGGCGTTAATAGTATTCCTATTGACAACTCAAGGGAAGGCTCAAATATTATTATCCGTTACCGACAGGGTATTGCAGTAGGTGTTTAATCTCCATACTTGAACGCGTCCGACAGTGACGTCTCTCATCGTCACGAACTGGCCGGGCGCTACATTACGCTCTGAGCTCTGTACCCGACAACTAGTATCAAATAAATTTATTGTAATTAACTCATTAAATGTACTATATCCTATCGCGGAGTTTCATTATACTTCAAATCCTCAAGAAATTGAAGACCAGCGTAATCATATGGTGATCCCGACGTGATTTAACGCAAGGAAAATTACTAGTATATCGAAGATTTGGTTAAATACTATACCGAACTAAGGCGAACCCTACCTCAAGGAATCCGCCAGCCGGCAGCTGCAGCCATTGTTCCGAGGGAAATTCGTTTAATTTTTCCTTTATATTTATCAATCCTGCCTGTTTCAATTTGTTTAGTTTACGTAAAGTGGATAACGCCTTTGGCAAAAATTATTTACTACCGTCAACTTTAAAATATAAAAACGCTCAAATTATTACTGGTTAAAAATTACATTTTACGTTAATTTAACAAATATTCTGCCACATATTTAAAGTATAACGCCAATTTAAGTTAATTTAATAAAATAAATAAGTAGTTTTATTTCATTTACACAAACATTGCACTTAACCTAGTGTTCATAATTTCAAAACAGTAGTTATAACCTTTATTTATTTCATTTCTTGGCTGCAATTAAATAAAACATTATATTGCATGATAAATACAGTGGTGCAATCTATGCTCATTTTCCAAGGCCCCATTTAAAAGGATTTTAAGGAACTGTATTATTAAACATAGTTGCCGACTATTCCAGGCTTATTCCGGTAAGGAAGATTTGCTGTTAATTCCGACAAGAACAATATCTGTCGCTGTGCAATCATCAGCTGCAAAACCGGTTTATTCACTCGTCGCTGCATTGAACTAACGTAACGTATTCACTGTTTATTTTGTTTATATTGCATATTTAGTGCGAATAAATTTATCTGTTTGTATTTACCAGTAGAAAGTTATTTGCACCGTCATAATGAGTGAATTAAAGGAACTTATTAAACAGAGAAGTCATATTCGAGCTCGGCTTACACTATTTGAAAAATATTTAACACCGTTAATGCATTGTAAAGAAACTGATACATTGAACATCATGAATTGAACCTTCGATTAAATAAATTACGCGACCTTTCATGTACCTTCGAGGAAGTCCAGTCAAAAATTGAGATGTTGGATGAAGATACAAGTAAACAAATGGAAGAACGCGAGACAACAGATAATTTATTTTTTAATTTAATTGCTCAAGCTCAATCGTTATTAGAATTTTTTGAAGATTCAAATAAGGTTGAATCCTCATCCAACCAAATATGCAATAGTTATAATATTTTAAAGTTACCACCCTTAAAAATCCAACCTTTGACGGCGCTCCAAATAAGTGGCTTTCCTTTAGGGATACATATTTATCCTTAATTCACAATAATGAAAATATTGACGACATTACTAAATTTCATTACCTGAAATCATATTTAGAGGGTAATGCTTTTTCTGTGATTAACTCCGTTACTGTATCTTCTAAAAATTATGCGACCGCTTGGCAACTACTTTGCGAGCGATATAATAATAAACGTTTATTGATAAATGAGCATATAAAGGGGCTATTTTCAATCGAACCGTTACATAAAGAGACAGAGGCTGGTATTCGCAATTTAATTGATACGTTATCGAAAAATCTAAGTACTTTAAATTCCTTAGGTGAACCTACCGACAACTGGGATACAATTATTATTTATATGGCGTCGACAAGGTTAGACAGTGCGACTGCTAGGAAATGGGAGGAATTTCGAAGCAGTACAATTTTACCTAGCTTAGAGGAGTTTTATTCATTTCTTCGTCAACGCGCTATGGTTTTGGAAACTATGAATACTAGTAGGTCATGCAAAATAGAAAGACGTTGCAGTGTAACAAAAACTAATTCATTTTTTACTTCTTCTGTCCAGTCATCTGCTGACAAGCGGTGTGCAATCTGTAACCAAGGTCATAAACTACATGAGTGTTTAAAATTTAAATCTTTACCTGTTGAAGAGCGTATTTCTAAGGTTTCCCTTTTTGAAATTATGTAGCAACTGCTTTCGCGGCGGCCATCAAGCATTTCAGTGCAGGCTGAGTAGCTGTAGAATTTGCAAGAAAAAACATAATACTCTATTACATAAACAATATTCTTCACAACATATACGCATGCAACAGCTTATAACACAACAAAACAAAACTACACCAAAACAAAATTTACAAGAACTAATAACATCTATTAATGATAACAATTCTACAAAACAAGTGAAGCAAACTTACCTAATATTACAGTTGAATCCAATGTACCCAGCCCTTCTTCCCTTGTTTCCATGTCTGCTGCATGCATGCTGCTGATTTGTGGAGAATCAAGCTCTTCTTTCTACGCATTGGTAAAGGTGACAAACAATAACAAGATTTTTATATTGAGGGCTTTACTAGATTGTGGCAGCCAATCATCTTTTATCAGTGAAGAGGCTCAAAGAAAATGGGTTTTAATAAAATAAAGAAATGTTATAAATGTGTGTCAGGCATAGGAAATACTGTTTTAAACATACAGATACATTCAATATATAATTCATTCAATACATCAGTTAAATGCTATGTTCTTCCCAAAATTACTGAGTATCTCCCTCATGCCACAGTTCATTATCAAAAATTAGGTATTCCAAATGATGTACAACTGGCAGATCCAAAGTTTTATCAACCTTCCGATATTGATTTACTATTAGGTGCTGACATATTTTGGGCGCTGATTGGAACGGATAGAATAAATTTGGGGCCTCAAAGGCCAATTTTACTGGAGACACAATTGGGCTGGATAGTTGCTGGCCCTATGGGAGAAGGTTATTTTAACAGTAACAATTCAAATATACAATGTAATTTTTCACATGAGGTTCGTAAACAGTTATCAAGGTTCTGAGAACTTGAAGAAGTTCCTAATATTACGTACAATAAGGACAATTATTGCGAAACGTTATTTAATAAAACTACTCGCCGTGAAGACGACGGCAGATTTTGTGTACAAATTCCTCTAAAGGATTCTGTAGAAAATTTAGGTAATTCATATAATATTGCGGAAAAAAGATTTTTACAACTTGAGAAAAAATTAAACAACAATGATAAATTCAAACAAGAATATCAACATTTTATTAAAGAATATGAGCGTTTAGGACACATGACCAATGTTTCTAAGCCCCCATTCGGTTGCTATCTCCCACATCATGCTGTGATTAGAGAAAATAGTGAGACTACGAAGCTTCGTGTAGTTTTTGATGCTTCTGCAAAAACGTCCACCGGAATCTCACTTAACGATATACAACATGTTGGCCCTGTAGTGCAGGACGACTTATTATCCATTTTGCTAAGATATCGGCAACATAAATATGTTGTTACAGCAGATGTGGAAAAAATGTACAGTCAAATCATGGTAGATCCTAATCAACGAAATTTGCAAATGATTTTATGGCGTGATGAACCAGCACAGCAAATTAAAATATATCAATTAAATACAGTGACGTATGGAATGGCATCGGCGCCCTTTCTGAGTACACGTTGTCTATTGCAACTTTCAAAGGAATGCAAAGATAAAAAAATAGCACAGCTAATAAAGACAGACTTTTATGTTGATGACTTTCTTTCTGGTGCTGAGTCTGAAAGTGAATTACAAAATATAATCCAATCGGTCACTACAGTTCTCAGTACAGCTTGCTTTTCCTTAAGAAAATGGCGAACTAATGCAAATATTCACTTTCAAGGTGAGTCAAATAAATCGCTGCCAAAAAATTTAGATTTGACTTCGCAACCCAGCGTTTTAGGTCTTAAATGGGATCCAAGTAAGGACAATCGTCCATTCCTAGTTAACATTCAGTTAGATCAAAATATAACCAAAAGGACGATTTTGTCCAATTCGGCTAAATTATTCGACCCATTAGGTTTGCTTAGTCTTTGTACTATCATACCTAAAATAATTCTACAAAAATTATGGTTGACAAAACTTGATTGGGATGATTCGGTGGATAATGTATTAAAGGCAAAATGGCAAAATTTTATAAATAATTTAAACAGCGTATCGTTCATTAAAATACCAAGATGCGTTCTCATTAATAAACCTGTGGTGATAGACTTACATACATTCTCGGATGCTTCACAAGCAGCATATGCATCTGCAATCTATCTTAGATCGGTTGATAGTTCAGGTAATGTTCTCGTCAGATTACTTTGTGCTAAAACTAAGGTTGCTCCAATTAAACCGACGACAATACCTCGATTGGAACTATGTGGTGCCTTGCTTTCGGCGCGCTTAAGTGTTAAGGTGTTAAAGGCCCTTAGATACAAAATTCGTTCAGTCTATCATTGGACTGATTCAACAGTCGTTTTAGGTTGGTTATCTTCTCAACCATGCGATTTGAAACCGTTTGTTTCAAACCGCGTTGGTGAAATAAATGAACTTACTAGTTCAGACGTTTGGAGGCACGTCCCTGGAGATAAAAACCCAGCAGATCTAGCCTCACGTGGTTTAAACCCTAAATTAATTAATTCTGCCACGCTTTGGTGGCAAGGACCGTCGTTTTTAACCGAGAATTCATGTAATTGGCCTAAAAATGTTAATATAAACATATTTCTTGTTTACCTGAAAGGAAAGCTTATACTAAATCACTACAATCTACAACTACACTACAGTCTACAACTACACTACAGTCTACAACTACACTACAGTCTACAACTACACTCCAACCTACAACAGCACGACAATCTAAATATTCATCAAATACTACTTTAACTCTTAGCAAGTCTATGATAGTAAATGTTGAAAGATATTCAAGATTCACAACATTACAAAGATATTTAGCTTACGTTCTACGTTTTATACACAATTCACAACATAAACATCACAAATTCACTGGTCCCTTAACAATCAGCGAATTAGAGTCATCTTTAGAAATCTTAATAAAACACTATCAGAACGAATGCTTTGCAGATGAAATTAAGGTTTTAAAAACTAAGGGAAACTTACCATCTAAGTCCCGCTTATTGGCGTTAAGTCCATTTCTAGACGCACGGGAAATAATTCGCGTTGGTGGCCGTACTCAAAACTCTAATGAAGCATACGAAAGAAAATATCCAATTTTATTAGAAACGAAAAATGCCTTTTGTAAATTGCTATTTGTTCATTATCATAAAAAAATTTTACATTGTGGACCACAATTTTTACTTACCGATATAAGAAACAAATTTTGGCCTTTAAGAAGTAGAGTATTGGCAAGGTCAACTGTCAACAACTGCCAGCTGTGTAAAATAATAAAGGCGAAGTGTTTTAATCCTATAATGGGTAATTTTCCTGCTACTAGAGTCATTCCAAATCCTCCCTTTTACATAAGCGGGGTGGACTTTGCTGGGCCATTTTTTATTACTGACCGTAAAGGTCGCGGTTGCAAAATAACAACATGTTACTTATGTTTATTTATTTGTTTCACTACAAAGGCCTTGCATCTTGAAGTAGCAAGCGATCTAACTACCGATATTTTTATATTATGTTTAAGACGTTTTATATCCCGAAGAGGAAAGCCTCTTAAATTATATTGTGACAATTGTAAAAATTTTGTCTGTGCAAATAATGAAATTACAAAATTTTTAAAATTGAACTGTGAAAGCATATCTGGTTTTGCTGCTGATGAAGGCATACAATTTAAATTTTCACCTGCGTATTCTCGGCATTTTGGCGGATTTTGGGAAGCAGGTGTCAAATCTGCAAAGTACCACGCAACTAGAATATTAGGCGACAAACATCTTACCTTTGAGGAGAAATTGAGGCAATCCTTAATTCTAGGCCATTAACCCCGCGTTCCTCAGACCCCAATGACCTCAATCCTTAAACACCAGCGCACTTCTTGATCGGCAGGCCACTTACATCGCTACCATCGGAAAGCTTATTAGACATTAATTTAAATAGACTTGATAGGTACCGATGCCTTGAAAAACTGCGTCAACACTTCTGGGAACGCTGGTGAAAAGAATATTTGAGCGAATTACAACAAAGGTACAAATGGCAGATCAATCAACAAGGATTTCAGGAAGGGGATTTAGCAATTATAAAAGAGGCTAATGTACCACCTTTGAAATGGCGTATGGCGCGAATACATAAATTACATCCTGTTTCTGATTGAATTGTACGAGTTGCAGATGTCTACACGACGAATGGCATTGTGCGCCGTGCTGTCCACAACCTGTGCCCTTTGTCGAGTTCAGCCATAGCAGACGCACCTCAAATTCCTGAAGACTTTGAGGGGGGGGGGAGGATGTTTAATCTCCATACTTGAACGCGTCCGACAGTGACGTCTCTCATCGTCACGAACTGGCCGGGCGCTCCATTACGCTCTGAGCTCTGTACCCGACAACTAGTGTCAAATAAATTTATTGTAATTAACTCATTAAATGTACTATATCCTATCGCGGAGTTTCATTATACTTCAAATCCTCAAGAAATTGAATACCAGCGTAAAGTTGAAGGTACTCCGTGTTAACTTTGACATCGGGACTTCAGTCACCTCAATCCCCCATGACCATGGGTGACGCCATACGGCCAGATTTATTGGGAAAAGAATTGTTAAAATTGGACTAATCGAATGGACTATGTAACTCGTAGCCGCGGCGGGCATATCCCGGAAATCATATTCAAAAAATAAATGTCATGAAATTATCTACCACATTATAATAATAAAAAATTAATTCTAACAATTTTTCTGTATAATAATACATTATTTAAAGTTTTCAAGCTCTTAAGAGATACTCTTTACAAGGTTCTTCAATCTTTCCTTATTTTACAATTACAGGCTATAAAAACCCTCTGTTGAACACAGGCCTCATAGGGGAGATTTTTCTATAGCTATCACGCTTGGCAGGTGGGTTAGAAACCGCAGTTTTGTATTATTTTATGTCATATCTGGACGAAGCTGCTGTAGATTCTGCAGACTAATCTATTCTTCTATTTAGCTGTCTCCAAAAAAGAGGATATTTTTTAAGTATATTACGCGATATTTTTGACAATTTTATACCAATTTAGATGATTAAAAAAAGTAGGTTATACATGTGGACATACAACACATAAATTCGGAGAAAATATTCCACCCTTAAAGTTACTGCGGTAGTCGTTTACCATTCGGTGAACTGTTAGTTCACTTGTCACTTTGCTTTTATAACAAAACATTGGATTAAAAAAAAAAACATTTCTATTTCTGATAGAAAAAGTTGGCTGTTCATTTTAAATTACATAGTTCCCAAGTTACTTATTAATTTTATAAACAAAATGCTATGTGAATTCAAATTCAGTTACAAATAAAGTAAAACATGAACATTTTTTCAAGGATTCAAGTAATATTTTTACTAATTACAACAACAACACATGAATGGGTGGGCTCGACCGAGAAAGAATCACGCTCTCACTGCATATCGGCGTAAAAAAGCAGCTTAATGATCCTGTGGATCGTGGGGGTAAATAACCAGATATATTGAATAAAACTATTATTTACGGATTTTATAACCAGATATAATTTTACTGGTCCTTAAGACATTCTGTCTTAGTCCTCACGGGTGAAAAAGCACCTGCATTAATTTTCATTCTTAATTGAGGATAGAAGTAGATGTCTATGGGCCACAGCATCCACTTACCAGCAGGTGGACTATGTGCCCCATTGTCACTGTTGGCGACGCGCCTATAAGAGTATTTCAGTTTATTAAGTCAACCGATGACGAATAGCTTCTAAAAAACAAATTATCGAGCAACAATGTTCTGATAAGAAAATGCTTAGTTAAATCTTAAAGAAATATCGAATTAATGATATGAAGGTCTTGGGTTCGACTCCCAGGCCGGACTAGTTTATTTGTTTTCCTAAGTAATATCGCTTAATAAATTCATAAGGAATTTAAGATATAAATTATGTTACCGGATTGTTTCCCCGGTTGAAATCATCTTTCCAATGATGTAAATTCAAAGGAATATTAAAGTGAAGTTAGAGATCGGATTTGTTCCCCGGTCGAGATGATCACTCTGTGCATAAATAGAATTAACGGAAATTAATCGCATAAGTATTGTCTTATATAAGTTTGATATGTTTTGTACGAAAACAAATGCCTATTTGCCATGATTGATTTATGAGAACATTCACTTATATTGTTATCTGATAAGAAACATGATAACTGATAAGAATCTGATTAGAAATAGTTTCCTACAGTTTGAAAATTGTGTAGAAGCCTTTATTCACCCAACATTGTTAAAATTGGTGTATATCAGACTTCCATTTTTTCTGATAGCCGAGAGCCGTGCAAAAGTTAGTTGTTCAAATAGTGTGAGTTCATAGACGCACGCTAGCCACGTACTTAGGAGGCCAAATATGTAAAAATTTAAATATTTGCAATTTCAGCAATTTATGTAAAAATGACTTGTAAAACATTTCAGGTTGATTGTACGTGCTAAAAAGGTGAATTCTGTGTTATTTTTATGTGAAAATTCCTGTATATAAGTGAAATAATGATAGTTTTGTATAAGAAATTTAAAAGTGTTTTAATAGTGAAATAAATAGAGAAAATGTAAATTAAACTATTGTATTAGTTAACATACGTATAATTTCAAGTGGAAAACATTGTTTTAACTTTCTATGTTAAATATTTAAGAAATTTCGAGTTTGAACTTGTGAGTAAAATAGGCATATTTGGTTAAATAAATAATAGGTTTTTCGTGATATAAAAATGTCATGTATATCGTAGTGTAGATATTGTTTTGTGCTATCTATGCAGGTAAATTATGTTGATGTATGACTTATGCAAATAAAGTAATTAAGTAAAACGTGAGAGAGTAATAGAACAAATTCATGTAATTGAGTTGCGCAAGCGCGCGAATGGCGCGGCTCACTTTCGCGTATAGCTCTGGGGTAGCTTAGTGAACGGGTTTTATTGCAATTCGTTCGGGGAAGTTCGGGAATCCTTCGAGATAGTTCGGGAAAAAAGTTCGAGAAAAGTGAAAAACCAGCAGTCAATAAGAAGAGTATAGGGAAGTGATAGGGAAAAGTGATTACTCTCTCACGGAACGGTTTGAAGATAATTGCTGTTTTATTCCCAAGTAATTCATCCCTCAAGATTATACAGTCCACATCGAAGAATTAAGGCGTTGGGACCGGGACGACTTCGGAAGACCCGTAATCCACGTCTGAACCTACTCGCCGAAAAGGAAGAGGTTATCGCCCTTGTGTGTTACTCCGTTGCAGAGATCACATACGTTGTTCCCGAACCCATTGTAGGCGTTATAGGAGGCCGGATCGAGAGAAGCCTCGATTCCTCCCTTCTGTTTCTTAATCGAACGTTTAATCCCCGTTGGTCCTTTTCAATTGGTCCTTCGCGGCCAGATCAAGAGGACCCCCGAACCTGGGTTCCTTTTCAGTCACTCTTATACTATACGGAAAAGAGAGAACCTAAGCAGTTATCTAGTTTGTAAAACGAACTTCCTTGTGAATATCTTCAAAATTCAAATACCAAGTTAGTTACAGCCTATATATGTCCCACTCCTGGGCACAGGCCTCCCGCTCATTTCTGAGAGGGTTTTAGGGCAAGGAGTTGTTCGCCGCGCTGCCCCAATGCGTGTTGGTGAACTTCACATGTCTTAGAAATATTTTTTTTATTTCTCAGGCACGCTGGTTTCCTCACGATGTTTTCCTTCACCGGCGAGCACGTGATCAATCAGTACTTAAAACATCTGAGCTACCATCGCTCCAAGATATTAAAATACCAAGTTATAAAGTACATAAAATATGGTCATTATTTTCAAGTATATACAATAAGGTACTCTGAAGTACATAATTTATTTATCCTAAATTATATATATATATATATATATATTTATCATCATCTTCATCACCATCTTCATCATCATCATTACAGCCTTTCACAAGTCCACTCTTACACATAGGCCTTCCCCAAGGGAAGCCTTAAAGGACGATCCTGAGCAGCCTCTATCCATCGACTTATTGCATGTCTCACCAGGTCGTCACTGGGCTGTCCTACACTTCACCTACTGTTAAGAGGCTGCTACTCGAGAATTTTTCTTCCCCATCGGTTGAATGTATGTATGTATCGGCAATGTATCTCAATGTGTCATCTAGCTACATGGCCGGCTCTTTGCCATTTCAGCTTACAAATTTGTTGAGCTATGTCGGTCACTCTCTCCTCTATCATTATTTATTTTTTATATATTCACAATAATCATAATTCGTAACATATAGAATTACAAACGGAACTTATCCCTTAGTGACCTTTTAAACCGCTTACTCTTATAACTTAGCCCAACCCCCTCCGGAAGTGATTGGATATGAAAATTTTATGGCTCTGTAGTGGAAGTGGCCGATCACTTAGCGTTGGTACGCCGTGAGGTTATGCCATGTTAAAGCTGCTACACAAAGTGTTAAAGCTGCTGCACGTGGCAGTTTGGGTATTTTACGTTTGGGCAAATAGTAATACCACCGTCCATTTTGAGGCATAAGAATTTTTGTGGCATTTCCCTAAGTTGTATCTTACGACATCTGCGGGATGTAATGGGGTGCAGAAGTCTAATATGCTGCCAACAACACACTAAGCATTTGATTATCCGGGTATAATCCTTTCATCCATTGCAGCATATAAAATTCTACTACTGAACCTAGGCCTCTCCTGTACATTACCTCACAGGGATGATTCTGCCATTGCCACGTCTGGCAGACGGGTTGGCGTCCGCAGTTTTACTATTGTGAGTTGTTACCAGAAAGATGCTTCTGCCTATCTCCTGTTTTAGCTTTTCTCTTGCGCCTCTTACAGCACAGAACGATGTGGAGGAGTGGATATTCTTACACCGCCACCACACGGTATAATTCTTACTCACCTTGTATTATACCCGAGGTAAGAAACGTAGTAAGGAATTTCCTCACGCTGCTACTACAGGTAATCTTTTTTTCCATTTTGTTAAAACATCTTTCAAAGAATAAGTGGATTATAATCCACTTAAATATAATCCACTTATTCTTTGGATATGCAAACAAGTAACTTTTTAGCCGAGAATACATTTTCTTTTCGAGTAATGTTTTCACAGTGTAAAAGTCTATTTTTTATTGAATAGGCTTTTTAATTTAAAATTTGCTTTTTATTGTTGTGAATACTGGCGTGACTCTAGATCTCGACTTTTGTATTCGTTTTTATTTTTTACGACCCACTCCTTATTTAAGTATCTTTGCTAGAAAAATGTGAAAGTTCTTTGTTTGTAATACTTACGTAATATGTTGTAGAGCCGAGTTATAGCTATATTATGGTTGTAGCAGAAATGGGTCTCCTCGACCGAGAAAGGACCACGCTCTCACACAATGGCAGTTTAAATTAATGCTTAATGCTTTGTTTGTTAAGAACCAGAGGCCCTCTTTACTGTAAGCAAGGCACTCCATCTTAGTTCCTAGGAGTGACAATGCGTCTAAGCCCAGGATACATGTCTTTAGACCACAGCATGCACTTAGCATAAGATGATATATGCTATGTGCTCGTTTGTCAACCTTATTGTCAGTTGTCAGTTCTCCGAGGTATAAGTTCTCCGATTTATCATAGCCTTTTTCACTTTTTTAAAATCAACAAAGCTACATCATTGCTTTATCAAGTTCCTATTGCGAAACACCTAGTGTAAAGAATACATCTTTATTTATTCTATCTTTCTTAGGGTTGACTGATAGGGAATTAAGTGTGCCCTTTATAACCAGTTAATCAATTCTCGACTAAGAGTTCATTACTTTACATATCCATATACCTATTTAACACAAAATAAATCATTAAAATGGTTTCAAAAGCAAAAATAACATGTTGCAAAAATGAGAACCGCATTTTTTTGTTGTTGGCTAAAAATTAATCATATATATCATTCATTACAGCCCTTCACAAGTCCACTTATGAACATAGGTCTCTCCCAAGAATGCCACAAAACGTAGTCCTGAGTCACCTGCATCTATTGACTTCTTGCATGTATTACCAGGTCGTCCCTCCATCTGGGGGCCGCCCTACACTTCACCTACCGGAACGAGGCTACCACTCGGGAATCTTTCTTACTCATCGGTTGTCGATTCTTGGCCGGTATATTGCCGGCCCATTGCGACTTCATCTTACTAATCCGTTACGCTATGTCGGTTACCCCAGCTTTACTACCATGAGTGCTGTAAAGCGTTCGAAATTTCGGGTATTTAAAAAGTTAAAATATACGCGATAAATTCCGTAAAAACTAGTATTATTTCAATGTGTAGTGTTCGCGTAAATATAAGAAATCATTATGTAAACCAGTACGGACTGGTAATTGCAAATAAAATACGCCGATTAGAAGATCTAAAGATATTGTTTACATGCTTACCTGTTGAAGACTGCATCTCAATTGTAACTAGAAGGCTGGAAGAAAACAACATGCTCGTAGAATATGCAGTATTACTCAGACACTGCATTACATCTGGCTACCTATTGTGAAAGGAGGAGTTCTACAAGCAAGTAGACGGTGTGGCGATGGGCTCACCTGTATCTCCCATTGTCGCCGACATATTCATGGAAGACTTTGAGGAGAAAGCCCTGCTTACTTCTCCCATAATCCAAGATTCTACAAGCGGTACGTAGACGACACTTTCACAATTCTACCTTTAGATAAAGTAACTGCATTTTTAGACCATCTTAACTCTATAAATTCTAAAATTCAGTTCACAATGGGGTTAGAGGCAAACAATTCCTTAGCTTTTCTATATGTGTTAGTAATTCGGAATCCTGATAACACCTTGAGCCATACTGTGTATAGAAAAGAGACCCATACAGGTAGATATTTAAACGGTGATTCTCACCACCATCCTTCACAGTTAGCTACCGAGGGTAAATCTTTGTTTCAGAGAGCACGAGGGATCTGTGATAATAAACACCTGGCTGCGGAGCTCCACCATGACAAGCAAGTTTTGCATGACAACAAGCTTCGGGTCCCGCGCCTACGTCACAGTGAACGAGTGAAGCCGGCCACGGTCGAGCGTGTACCCCCTGTACTGCCATATGTTAGAGGAGTCACTAACAAGATTGGCTACATAATGAAACGCACTTCCATCAAAACATACTTCAAGCCGCTGAAGAAGATTGGTCAGTTTTTACCATCAGTCAAGTGTAATGTCCCTCTGCAAGATGCAGGAGTGTACAAGCTTGATTGTGAATGTGGTTTCTCCTACATAGGACAAACTAAAAGATGAATTAAAACCCGCGTTAAAGAACATATAGCTGATGTGAAGAATCGACGCTCCGGGAAGTCTACAGTCTGTGAACACGTACAGGATCGCCCCCGCCACTACATCAGATTTGATAGACCACAAATCCTCGCTAAAGAACACCGATTCCTTCCAAGGATGATTCGCGAGGCTATTGAAATCAAAAAATATCCTAATTTCAATAGAGAAGATGGCTGGGTGCTACCATCTGCTTGGGATCCCTATAATAAATAAAATTAAATCCCAACCCAAGCATACAACTGCAAGACTTCAAGATACCATAAGTTCATACTGTGTAGATCGGAACAAAAGTTAAATTTTAATCTATGGTAACCGCGGTTAACTATGACATCTGGACGTTGAACATCTCAGTCCTGCCCGTGACCATGAGTGCTGTAAAGCGTTCGAAACGTCGGGTATTTAAAAAGTTTAATATACGCGATAAATTCCGTAAAAACTAGTATTATTTCAATACAGTAACACTTTTACTAGTTGGTAGGACCTCTTTTCTGCCTACAGAACGGATCACTGTACCAGTCTACACACCATGTTCCAGTCAACGCATACTCTTACTACATGTAAAATACAGTAAAACTTTTACTAGTTCGTAGGACCTCTTTTCTGCCTACAGGACGGATCACTGTACCAGTCTACACACCATGTTCCAGTCAACGCATACTCTTACTATATGTAGAATACAGTAAAACTTTTACTAGTTGATAGGACCTCTTTTCTGCCTACAGGACGAATCACTGTACCAGTCTACACACCATGTTCCAGTCAACGCATACTCTTACTATATGTAGAATACAGTAAAACTTTTATTAGTTGTTAGGACCTCTTTTCTGCCTACAGGACGGATCACTGTACCAGTCTACACACCATGTTCCAGTCAACGCATACTCTTACTATATGTAGAATACAGTAAAACTTTTACTAGTTGGTAGGACCTCTTTTCTGCCTACAGGTCGGATCACTGTACCAGTATGCACAGCGTGTTTCAGTCTACGCATACTCTTACTATATTTGAAATACAGAAAATGTGTGTATACAAATTGGTGGGACTTCTCTTCCGCCTAGCGGTCCGTCTGTGCAGCTACAACTCTCTCACCTATATCTGCTGCTGTACTTACACTTCTCTGTTTCAGTTTGAAAGGTGTAGAGAGCAAGTATATTTGCAGGCTGTATGGTTATCCAGTTAAGTCTTTAGAGATAGCAGTGCCTCTGTAGACTTTTTTTGAAGTGGACTGAATGTGATCGTTCGTTTATCACTTCAATTTATTTAAGAAAACATACTACCACCTGCTTGGGATCATACCACTGCAAGACTTCAAGAAACAGTAAGTTAATTCTGCGTAGATCAGACCAAAAGTAACAATTACAAAACCGTACTCTGAATTAACTCTGATATTGATATTTATATATTTATTTATTTATTTAAGCTTTATTTGCACACATAAAAGAAATGTACAAAACGGCGGACTTAATGGATAAAGGCATTCTCTATCAGTCTACCTTTGGTTTGTGCAGAGAATCTAGTGATGGGTGCAAAACTCATAATTAAAAAAAAATTAAAGGTTTAAGGAAAAAATACAAAATTATAATATTAGTTCTAGAAAGCACTCAATTATAATTAAAAAAAAGACGTGTGGCACTCGGGGACTGCCGCGGTAAAGCTATTGCATAGCATTTTGTATCAACTTATGCAATTATAATTAATAATATAAGGACTACGTAAATATTCAGTACAGCAAGATTGGAAGAAAAATGACGTCTAAATATTTTTTCGTATTTAGTAAACGAATAACTAGTTGGTAAATTAATCATGATATATATCTTTTTTTTCGCCGGAGACTAAAATGATATTGCTTTTTTTTTCGTAACTGCAGATTCTGTGGATTTATTTCATTATTTTGAACAATATACGAAATTTAAGTGACTAAAATTAAATCTAATCTGAACCAGATTCATAAAAACTGTATTATTCGTGCTAAACGAATCTAATAAATATCTGTTATTTTTGTCTCCTGCGAAAAAAACAGACTATAGGAATCTATCGAATACCTACATAAACAAAATATCACCTATAAATAAAATATTACAAAGCGGAATAACTAATAAGAGTGGCAACGTCGCACTATACAAAGGAATTGCGTATGTAGCACAAGGCCGCGGGCTCGAACTCATTGGTGGGCGCGACCAAAAAGCCTCTCACCTGGCATCGTGCCACTCGTACTAAATTATTAGGCGCTGCGTTATCGCTTTATACTATACCTCTATGGCTCTATAGATACCTAATATAGATTGCTTATTTTATTATGTTTAGTTTTCCCCGGGTGGTCATGCAGCGATCACTCAAGAGTTCACGACGCCAAAGTATGAACTGAAACAGTCATCGCAGTTTATATCCGTACTAGCTGTTGCCAGCGGCTTCAAACGCGTGAACTCGAAAATTATCCCACAGGAACGAAATACCTGAATAAACGGTATCAAATGTGTTATTCCAGACTAGGTATAACCTATCTCTCAGCTAAATATCATCCAGATCCCTTCAGTGGCGTGATTGAGTAACATACATCTATCCATCCAAACTTTCGCATTTATAATATTTAGATAATAATTGTAATTAGTTCTGCCTACCTATAAATTGTTTTCAAAAATACTTACCTGTCTTCTTACTTTTTTTTATATACACACAATATCACTAGATGTAAACACATGTTTTTATCAAGACAAGTGACTCGTCAAGACTGTTTCCTTAGTACCGACGTACTTAGGCAGGTAGGTAGGCAGTTTACATTTTAGTGTCCACGACGCAGCGACAGTTTGTCAAATGTTGTTGTATAGTAGGTTATGGGTATTTAGGTAATAACAGTAGGTAGGTACCTATCCACCGAACCGTCAACGCCGCGCAAGTGATTCTCGTCCCACCTGTCCGCGCAGTAACTTTTTTTACGACCGCGCGAGACTGTCGCAACAAAAACGATTACTACTGAAAAACTAATATAGGTACCTACCTAACATTTAAATAAAAATATTCTCAAAAAGCTCAACGAATTCAGAATTTAATTTTGTTAAAAGAAAATTGGTCAAATAAAAAATAAAGGATGAAAATAAAGCATAAGGGGATATAAAAATAAATCGCATTTATTTTTTATTTCGAGTTTTACAAGAAAAGTATAATATTTTATTATTAGACAATTATTTTATTATTATAATAGTACATGATATTCCCTTTAAAATGACACCAATATGAATAATATCTTATATCTATATCTACAAATAAATAAAATTGAAGTGTCTGTTTGTAATCTTAAAACAACAGCTTTTTATTAAATGCATATGAAAGTGCTAGTAATAAAAACACAATTTTTAAAATTTTTATCTGTCTGTCGGTCTGTCTGTCTGTTTGTTTGTTCCAGCTAATCTCCGAAACAGCTGGATCTATTTTGACGGGACTTTCACTGGCAGATAGCTGATGATATAAGGAATAACTTGAACTACTTTTGTTTTAGAAAAAGAATTAGGGTTCCGCGCAAAATATTAAAACCCATTAAATCCATATTCCACGCGGGCGAGATCGCGGGGAACAACTGGTACTCAATATAGATAAATGTATACTTATTTTTATTTATTTATTATTTTAATAAATAAATAAAAATAAGTATTAATAATTTCTAGACACATCTCAACAGATATTTCGTTAATAAATTGCTATCAATACTGAAGCATTCTTTTGTATTTAGCATCCATTTAACACAAAAAAACTGATAAGAATATTTTTTTAAACAACATATAATCAATAAACGATAATCGCGTATAGTGAATTTCGAGGTAAATTATTATATGTAAACGTTTTTGAATCGTCGTAATGATACATATTTCCAAAAGAAAATATCTTCACAATTAATTTGATGTAAAATAACATTAGAAATAACGTATAAAAACGGAGAAATTATCAAATTTTTAAATCAAGTTCCTAACCAGTACACAAACAAAAATGGCGAATAGTCATTTTCACATTTTTTTAGAAATAACGTATAAAAACAGAAAAATTATCAAATTTTTGATCGAGTTCCTAACCAGTACACAAACAAAAATGGCGAAATGTCATTTTCACATTTTTTTCTATATAGTTATTTGTTACAGAGTAAAAAAAAAGTAAAGTTACAGCCTATATACGTCCCACTGCTGGGCTCAGGCCTCCCCTCATTTCTGAGAGGGTTTAGGGCAAGGAAGTGTCCGCCGCGCTGCCTCAATGCGTGTTGACGAACTTCACATTTCTTCGAAATATATATTTTTTAATTTCTCAGACATGCGGACCCGAGTTCGATCCCCGCCGGCACCAATGAAATTGTTAATTGCAATTGTTCTGATTTACCACGTGCTCGGCGGTGAAGGAAAACATATTGAGGATACCTGCACGTCTGAGAATATAATTATAATCGAATGTAAATCAAATTGACATAGGTAAGTACAGATAAAATTAGCGGAACATTAATAAAATTTTGGGATCGTTTTTTTTTCAAAATTTTATTTATATTCCGCTATTTTTGTCTGTGCTTATATCTATTTGATTTACATTCGATCTCTAAATTGTAGTTTGCGAGGGTAACGGGGATCTATCAGCTCTGGCAAAACACATTTCTGATAAAAGCTATCTAATTTTAAAATTTTGTCTGCCGTCCAAAACGCATCATCTCTTTCAATAATATCAATTTCTATGCCAAACAGAGTAGTATCGAAATCCAAAGTTCAAGCAGGGGTCAATGTAGCGTAGTAATTTAGAGCGCAGGTATAGCTATAGTCATACGAACGTCACAGACCGCAGCTGACAGAGTCGAATAAAACTAGAATAAGCGCGCGTCACCGCGCATGCATGTGTGTGTAAGTGTCGTCCTCCCGCACCGCACCGGGGTAAACATTATTCAGTGAGATGCACGATAATTCATAAAAACACGCGCGTGTAAAAAAATACGAAAAGGCCTTTGGAAGAAGGGGTTTCATGAAAAAACCACTGCATAAATCAATTACAAATAAAATTTATTGAATTCTTCGATAATTGAGCTGTGTCGGTACCGACTTTGTCTTGGAAATTTTACACTGCTTTTATTACTAATTTACGCCCAAAGTTGTGTTAAAATTGGCAATAAAAACGAATCTTTGATAGCTCGTAACTTTTTAATGACTTTTTATTTTACTATTCTGTTTCCGTACAGACAAAATTAATAATGAGACAAAACGATATCATGTTTAACTGTCACTTGTATGTACTGTTGATGTACACTGTCAAACTGCGGAGTAAAACCCCTCCGAAATTTCTATGGAAATAATGTCGACTAGTGTCACCTTAAGCAGGAGAATGAATTAAAACCTATGTATATTACGGGGATTCTGGATAATTTGTAATATGGAAGGGAGTCCTGATTGGTTTCCCTCCGTACTCCGTGGCAATATACGAATATTTGTATATCGATATATGGTAAATTTTCAAAGAAATGAGTTAAACACTATCTTTGAAATTGTTTAATGGACCAATATTCGCAGTCATAATATATTAAAATTGCTTACAAGTGGTGGACGCTACAATAATGCGAAATGAAAGGACGTAGAATCAATATTGTGATATATATATATATATATATATATATATATATATATATATATATATATATATATATATATATTAGAGATGGGCCGAATGTGATTTGAACCGAATCTGAACTTCGGCCGAACTTCGGTTCATTTTCGCACGCTTTCTCGAGAGCGAAGCGTCGTGACTTGTTTACGCATTTACTTCAAATACCCCGCCCGCACACCGCAGGAAACATATACCTACGAAAAAAAAAACGTAACAAACTTCTGCCAGATAAGGCAGATCTTTGGTGTTTTCGCACCATAACCTGACTCTGGTAAATTTTAAATATGACTAGATAGACAAGACTTGAGGTTAATGAATATTGAATCAAAAAACATTATTTTTTTATTTAATTTACGAACTCCTATCCAGATGTTTACTAGGAGAATACAAAGTTTATTTCATTTTTGTAATATGGCTAATTATTAATTATGTTTTACTTACTCATTTTACTCATTTTCTTTCACTATTATTTCGTGACTTTCTTCATTAATAATAAATGCACTTTTTTCATTCATATTCAAAACGAAAAAAAGAAACGACGTTAGACAATGCACGGCCTTCAAGCCACATCTCCGTGCCCGTCGGAGTGGGGAGCGTGAGGTTTTTTCGTTACGGCGGAATAAATTTCTGAATTCAGTCCCCACGCTCAAGGCTCGCGATAGAAGCTATGCAATAGCTTAACTAGAATAGATAAAATCTGGTTCGGCTAGTTTAATAAACAGCCGAAATTTGTTCGTTTGTTTGCGCTGAATACTCGCAACCGTTACATCAATGTTACTTTGGTTTGGATGTCCGTGTATTTCGCGGGTCGATGTGATGCTTGTTTACTATTGGTCCGTTAAAGTTACGGACATCTTTTCGTCACGTGATTAACGGGATGTCAACGCCGCGCGCCGTGAGAAAAGGGCACGTTTTACGCCGCTCCAAAATATATGTGCAATCGCAAGTTCCTACCCGAATTGGATCATCGTGAGTGACCGAAATCCGTGTAGCTGGGATCCCCGAAGAAGCACACGAGAGCAGGAGCATCCGCCTTCGTATATTCAGGTACGTCCGACCTTAGTAATATTGTCGAGTCAACGGTGTAGAGTAGAATCAGCCAGCGTCTATGCAAATTACAGTCCATTTCCCATTTCCAACCAAAAAATGGTCCATCTCACAGGATGACAATTGGATTGGAATTACTAAATACGTAAATCCGATCGTGATTCGACTCTGCGACGTAATCGATACTGAACCTTATTGCTGCATACTTACGTTGATGTCGACTATTTTACACTGTTAGTTGCTGACTTGTAAAATGTTACTTAATTTTGAAGTATTTTCCGCATCGCATACAGCCGTTTACAAAATCGATTTTATATGTTTATTACTAAGAAACATTCTTATTAATCGCATCGACTTTTAGACAGCTGTCGCATTTAATTTACTTACCTATTATTATCATCTCGCTCCGTGAATATTTCAATCGGTTCGATTTAATTTACATAGTGGGTAGAAATCACCGCCGTGCGGCCGCGTCGCGCCAACAACCGGTTTGCAGTTTATCTAATACCGTATCGTACCTTTTCTTAGGTGCTTAACGTATGCAGCGCATTACATATATATATTAAAACTGATTTGAATTTTTAGTCGAGTTCGCAATATTTATATACTATAAATACAGTTAAATTCTTAGATACTTATTAACTAACCTGCTCATTTATATTTCTTCAATCACGCGTGAAAATTAATTTACATTTAATTCGTAACCACAAAGATACTTTTACTCACTTTGGGGTAATATAATCGTGTTCTAATAAATATATTCAAAATGACGGAAAAGGGTGCAGAAAATGATAGACGCCTTATGCAAATTAAATTGTTAGAAGCTAAGCGTTAATTGTATTTCTCACAAATAAATAAGACCTTTCAACTATCATCGAAAACAGATGAAAAATCACGGCATAGTTTCTTATCACAAGCTCGCGCCGTCGCTCAATTACGTAAAGAATTTGTAACTTTGGTTGATGATATAAATTTATTAAATTTGGAAGTAGATCCCGATTATAGTATTAATTACCAGCCGTTATCAGCGTTTGACGATTTATATTATTTTATTAAGGATCTTCTGAATAGTATGGAGAGACCAAACCCACAATCGCAAGCCGTCACACATGTAATTACTCAGGAACATACCATTAAGATTCCTCGTATTGAATTGCCTATTTTCGATGGTGAATTACAGAACTTTCCTTATTTTTACGAAACGTTTAAACGTGTTATACACGAAAATAAAACGTTAACGGATTCGGAACGTATTCATTATTTAATGAGCCACCTTTCCGGAAAGGCAAAACATATATGTGCTGGTATAGTCCCGGCGGCAGATAATTACGTAATTATTTGGCAAACGTTACTAGACAAATATAAGGATAACAGAGCTTTAGCTACGACGTATCTAAATCAGCTATTTGCATTAAAAAATATTAACGGTCCCTCTGCAATAAATTTAGAAAAATTGGTAGATAAATACGCGGCCACGATCGCAGCACTCAAACAACTTAATATAGATAATTTAAGTGACTTTATTTTTGTTTACATGGGCCTAAAGCTCGTAGATTACGATACTGCGAAGTGTTTCGAAACATCAGTTCGTAGTGAAACGGACATGCCTAAATACGACGAATTTGTCAAGTTCTTACGAGAGCAGGTAAAAATTTTGTATCGAACCAGCACTTCAGCACAGACTCGTGGCAGTTCCATGGCACCACATCCCTACTCGGGTAGTCGCCCATCTAGCTCACGGAGTTTAACCGTGCCGCCACGCGCCTTAGTTTCCACGCAGCAGACCCAAGTTCGTACTAGGCCATGTAAGCTTTGCAACAACACGGCGCATACGCATCTCTATGCATGTAAACCTTTTGCTAACCTTTCGGCTGCCGAAAAATTTAAATTCGTTAAAGACAATCGTTACTGCGTTAATTGTTTGAGTAACCAACATACCGCTTTTTATTGCAACTCAAACACTTCTTGCCGCAAGTGTAACGCCAGACATCCCACGTTGCTTCATTTTGGAAAGGAACCATTTCCAGCGCAATCGTGCGCCGCCACTGTAGCCATAAACGAGGAACATGATACTAGTGAAATACTGAACTCACTAGAACTTGAAGAAGAGTCTTCCTCTGATCAAGTGGTTGGAGAAGGAATTCCAGAAGTATCGTACTGTTCGCTGTCTTCTACAAAATGTGATTCATCATCAACAACGTAAGTTCTCGCAACCGCAAAGGTTTATGCCACGGGTCGCTATGGTCGCGATGTAATCGTTAGATGTTTACTGGATCCTGGTTCCCAGAAACATTATATAACAACAAAATGTTGTTCAAAACTAAAGCTAAAGGTCGAATCTAATTCACCTGTAACGGTGAAGGGAATAGGTGGCTCATCACAGATAGTCAAGGGGGCAGCAAATGTTTCTTTTCGATCTCGATTCACTAATACAAAATTTAATATTCAGGCTCTAGCCCCCGCCTATAGCTCCGCCACCTGCGGTGCCGGAAGCGGACCACCAGGACGACGACGACGACATCCCGGAAGGGACCGGGGTAGACCTGAGAGTGGCGGTACGTAGGCTCAAGGCCAGGAATACCGCCCCAGGACCCGATGGCTTGCCTGGCAAAGCCTGGGTCCTGGCTTCGGAGGCTCTCGGGCCCCGACTGGAGGGGCTCCTAAGCGCATGCTTGGAGAGAGGCCAATTCCCGCTTCGTTGGAAGACGGGGAAGCTGGTCCTCATTCGGAAGCCGGGGCGCCCTGCGGACTCTCCGTCCGCATACCGGCCCGTGGTGCTGCTCGACGAGGTGGGCAAGCTCTTTGAAAGAGTCATTGCAAACCGCCTCGCCGAGCACCTTGCGGGGACGGGGCCGGATCTTGCGGAACACCAGTTTGGTTTCCGCAAGAGGCGCTCTACGGTGGAAGCCATCATGCGCGTGAGAGCCCTCACGACGGGGGATGCAGTGGCCAGAGGGGGGTTGTCTTGGCGGTGTCTCTTGACATCGCCAACGCCTTCAACTCCATGCCCTGGAGCTGCATTAGGGAGGCACTCCGGTATCACCGGGTGCCGACCTATCTCCGTCGTATAGTCGGGGACTATCTGACGGACAGGGCCGTCATCTACCCCGGTCGCAACGGTGAGTGGAACCGGCGAGAGATGTCGTGCGGTGTCCCACAGGGTTCGGTTCTGGGGCCACCTCTGTGGAACATCGGTTATGACTGGGTGCTGCGCGCCGACCTCCCTACCGGCGTCAGCGTAATTTGCTACGCTGACGACACGCTGGTACTGGCACAAGGGGGGGTCGTACGAGGCGGCGGCGGAAACTATGACACGCGGGGTTGCGATAGTCGTTGAGAGGATTCGGCAACTGGGTCTCGAGGTGGCTCTGCACAAGTCCGAGGCCATGCACTTCCATGGTCCTCGGAACAGGCCACCACCGGGATCCTCAGTAATGGTAGGAGGGGTATCCATCGGCGTCGAGTCGACGCTGAAGTACCTAGGACTCGTCCTCGACGGCCGATGGAACTTCGTTGAGCACTTCCGACGTTTGGCTCCCAAACTGGAACGGACCGGGGCTGCCTTCAGGCGACTCCTGCCGAACCTGGGGGGGCCAAACGCCTCCTGCCGGAGGCTCTACGCGGGGATCGTGCGATCCATGGCCCTTTACGGGGCCCCGGTGTGGGCGCGTGGTTTGGCGCGGCTTGCCGTCCACCACCTGAACGCGCCCCAAAGGGTGGTCGCCGTTAAAATGGTTCGCGGCTACCGCACGATCTCCCGCGAGGCGGCGAGCCTCCTTGCCGGATTGCCGCCATGGGATCTGGAGGCGGTAGTCCTCGCACGCCTGCACGAATGGCGCGCGGAGGCACTATGCCGGGGGGAAACCCCGCTGCCGCGGCAAGTTGTCGCGCAGCGGACAGTCTTCCGGCACGATCTCATGGCGACATGGAGAGAGCGACTGTCGCAACCCCGTGCTGGGCACGCCACTATAGCGGCGATAAGACCCCTCTTTGAGGAGTGGCTTGAGAGACGCCACGGCATCCTCACCTTCCGCCTGACTCAGGTCCTCACCGGACACGGTGTGTTCGGGAGGTTCCTGCACCGAATCGGGCGGGAGGAAACGCCCGGGTGCTCCCACTGCGAGGATGGACCGGAGGACACGGTGGAACACACCGTGGAGGTGTGCCCTGCTTGGGCGGAGCACCGCCGTGTCCTCGTAGCGGCGATAGGCGGCGGCGACCTCTCGCGTCCGGCCCTGGTCGAAGCCATGGTCCGGAGCGAGACGGAATGGGATGCCGTCACCACCTTCTGCGAAGCAGTGATGCTAGCGAAGGAGGTGGCGGAGCGGGAGAAGGAAAGAGCAGCAGCTTTCCTCCCAGGCCGCCGCGGGAGACGCCCCGGGCGTCGGGGGCTACGTCGTGGCCCCCCGGCCACCGTAGGCGCGGGCCTGTGGACGGCGAGCAATGGGTAGCTCGTCGTCCGTCCGTCTAACGACGACAGGCCGTGTCGACGGCGCGTTTTGTTCCACGCGCGCCTCAAAGAGCTGTCAGCAGCGTGATGGGGCCCGCAAGGGCCGACGCCTGCCGGGGCTGCGGGCTATTCGAAAGAGATACCGCGGCTCCGGAACGTAAGGGCACTGAAGGAACACGGATGGTTTTTAGTCAGTAAAAGTCTGACACTCCCTTACGCTCCACCCAGAGCGAAAGGGGTCATTAGATGATTTTCCATCCGCAAAAAAAAAAAAAAAAAAAGGCTCTAGTGTTAAATCGAATCACTAGTAATTTACCAACGTGTAATGTCGATACTAGATTCCTTGAAAATCTGCGTAGTATTCCCATGGCGGACGATAGCTGGGGTATGCCTGGAGAAATAGATTTATTAATAGGTGTAAGTCTTTTTGC
Organism: Parnassius apollo; assembly: GCA_907164705.1. NCBI lineage: Eukaryota > Metazoa > Arthropoda > Insecta > Lepidoptera > Papilionidae > Parnassius > Parnassius apollo. Next base: position 13,612,151 of record CAJQZP010001707.1, read on the forward strand.
GGAGATGCTACGACCTGGTAGAATTATCGGGGAACCCGGTTCTCCGGACGCGCTTGAGACCGTTTTAGGATACATAGTTCTAGGAGATGCTCCAGCGGTTATCCAGGCTCAAGCCCCAGCCACCGTAGCGTTTCATGCTATTTCAACATCTGAGGTCGAGACTCTAGTTAAGAAAATCTGGGAACTCGATGAAATTGATCCTAAGCATATCTTTAGTGCTGATGATAAAACATGCGAAGAAAATTATAGTAAGACTGTCACGCGTTCTGCTTCCGGACGCTACGAAGTAGCCTTACCTTTCAAATTCAGTCCATATTTTCTTGGTAATTCTTTGGAAGTCGCTAGGCGTAGATTTTTACATTTAGAGCGTAGGTTTTCTGCTCCGCCCGCTCTAAGAGAGGCGTACGACAGTGTAATTAAGGATTATATGGATCAAGGTTATTTATCTCCTATTGATACAGCCGATAAAGATCCTCTACACTTTTACATGCCACACCACGCGGTTCTTAGGAAGGATAAAGTATCAACACGGATCCGACCTGTTCTGGATGCAAGTGCTAAGTCTAGTAGCGGATTTTCCTTAAATGACCTTTTATATACCGGTCCCAATCTTCAACGCGACCTTTTTACAATCTTAATGAATATGAGATTATTACCTGTTGCCATCACAGCCGACGTAGGACAGATGTATCTTAGGATAGGCGTCCGTAAGCAGGATCGACGTTTTCAGCGTATCTTATATCGCTTCAGTCGGGATGACAATTTAGAAGGTGGTTCAGATATTCAAAATCCAATAAAATCATTGGAATTCAATAGAGTAGCCTTTGGACTAAAGTGTAGCCCATTTTTAGCTCTTCGTACTGTCTCGCAACTGGTACAGGATGAGGGTCACCGTTTCCCTATAGGTAAAGAAGTCGCGCAGAGAGATCTTTACATGGACGATATAGCTAGCTCACTGATGAATTCCGATCGAGGTATTTCTGCCTTTCAAGAGTTAGTCGGGCTATTCAAGGCTGGGGGTTTCCACCTAGTCAAATGGAGTAGCAATAGCACAAGGGTGCTTGAACATATTTCTGAAGATTATCGCTTGTCGCAAAACGTCGAATTTCACAAGGACGATACCTTGAAAATATTAGGTCTCTACTGGCGTCCTCGTGATGATGATTTCGCCTTCGAGGTGATTTCAGATGATCGCCCTTGCACTAAGAGAAACATTTTGTCCTCTGTCGCACGTTTGTTTGATGTTTTGGGCTAGGTAGCACCTGTAGTCTTGTATGCCAAGCTTTTAATCAAGGAGCTTTGGATTGCTAAAATAGCCTGGGACGCTGATCCCCCACAACGAATTACACGACTGTGGAATGAATTCCGACGTGAACTTCCCCTGCTTGCCCAGATGAAATTTCCTCGGCACCTTGGAGTGGTTCATGGCTGTTCGGTAACAATTCTGAGTTTCGCTGACGCGAGTGAAAAGGCTTATGGTGCCGCAGTTTATATTCGAGTAGACGTCAAACAAAATCAGACAACTGTCATTTTGTCTTGCGCAAAGTCAAAGGTTGCGCCCTTGAAAGTTGTCTCATTAGCACGTCTGGAATTATGTGCAGCCTTGTTGCTTTCTAAATTAATAAAAGGGGTTCTTGAATTATATTCGAGTAGATACCCAATTAATTCGGTGTTAGCATTTTCAGACTCGACCGTAGTGTTAAATTGGATTCATTCTTCTCCACACCGATGGCACACGTTTGTTGCCAATAGAGTCTCCAAAATCCAGGACAACTTACCATCGGATCACTTTTACCACATCAAGGGTAACGAAAACCCGTGCGATTGTTTGTCCCGTGGATTAACTCCTACACAACTTATGAATCACCCCCTGTGGCTACAGGGGCCTCCTTGGGCCAATTTGCCTAAAGTTGAATGGCCAATAAAAACGTTTGTACCAAAGGAATCTTCCGACGCGCCGGAGCTTAAGTCTATTTCCCTTGTAACAATAAAACTAATCGAAGAACCTTTTCTGTATAAGCTAGCACGTAATTACTCTTCGTGGCAATGGTTTCTTAACGTGGCGAGCTACATATACAAGTTTATAAGGAAGCTGCCCCTGGGACCCATAGTTAAGTCAGATTTGGAATTTACGGAATTAGAAATTATGAAGCTAATACAGTCGATACATTTTAGTGACGACCTTCAACGTTTGGAGAAAGGGGGATGTCGTTCTTCATCTATTAAAAAATTAAATCCATTTCTTAAGGATGGCGTATTACGCGTGGGTGGCCGTTTGGAAAACTCAGAGGAGAGTTTTGAATTTAAACATCCTATTCTTCTTCCTTGTAAGGATCATGTGGTAGACTTGCTCATACGTTCATACCACTGCAAATATTTACATACAGGACCAGGGTTGCTATCTTCTGTACTCCGTGGTAAATACTGGATATTATCTGCTAGACGTGCAATTAGAGCCATCATCTCTAAATGCAACGTATGTTTTCGATCTAAACCTCAACCTGGGTTCCCTATGATGGCGGACCTCCCTGAACCTCGAGTGCGAGCGGTTGTCAAAGCCTTCGTCCATACTGGATGCGATTATGCCGGCCCAATCCTAGTAACACCATATCGTGGTAAAGGTATAAAAAGCCGTAAGGCTTACATCTGCTTGTTTACATGCCTTACTACACGAGCGGTGCATATTGAGCTCGCAAGCGATCTCAGCACAGCTTGCTTCTTGGCCGCCATGAAACGATTCCTAGCTAGACGAGGATCGGTTCAATGTTTTTATACCGATAACGGAACCAATTTTATTGGTGCCCGGTCTTATCTTCGAGATTTGTACGCTTTTCTAAAGAATGACTATAAACCAGTATGGGAAAAGCAGTTAGCAGAAAGTCGTATCCAATGGAAACTTATTCCTCCTAATGCTCCACACTTCGGTGGTTGCTGGGAAAGTAACATCAAGTGCATAAAAACCCATTTATATAGGGTTATCGGCCAACAAATTCTTACCTTTGAGGAGCTTCAAACAGTTTTAAGCCAGATTGAATCCATATTAAATTCACGACCACTTACAGTGCTCAGCTCTGATCCTTCAGATCCAACAGCTTTGACGCCAGCTCATTTTTTACATACCGTCCCGCTTGATTTCCTGCCAGCACCTGATATTGATAATTCGATTCCGCATCTTCTAACTAGATATGAGCTCTTAGACAAGATGGTACAGTCATTCTGGATGCGATGGCGGAGAGAATATCTTCATAGCCTACAAGCCCGCCAAAAGTGGAACTCACCATCCTTCCCAGTTAAGGAAGGGACGGTTGTGGTAGTAATACAGGATAACATCATGCCCTTACATTGGCCCTTAGGCATTATAACACAAACTTTTAAAGGTAAAGATGACGTTATACGTGTAGCAATGGTAAGGACTAAGCACGGTACTTACCAAAGACCGGTGGTTAAATTGTGTCCATTACCAACTCAGTAAAGTCATAAATTATTTAGGTAAAGGGTAGATTAGCTTCTAGATAATAAGTCATAGATAAGATAATGGGATTAAGTAGACATAAGTAGTTAACAAACATTCTTTAGTATGTTGTAATAAGGTTCCTAGAAGTAAGAATAAATTAATTTAAATCGATAGATGATTACACCTTTGAAAGCTTCCCTTTCAAGGCCGGGAGGAATGGTTCGGCTAGTTTAATAAACAGCCGAAATTTGTTCGTTTGTTTGCGCTGAATACTCGCAACCGTTACATCAATGTTACTTTGGTTTGGATGTCCGTGTATTTCGCGGGTCGATGTGATGCTTGTTTACTATTGGTCCGTTAAAGTTACGGACATCTTTTCGTCACGTGATTAACGGGATGTCAACGCCGCGCGCCGTGAGAAAAGGGCACGTTTTACGCCGCTCCAAAATATATGTGCAATCGCAAGTTCCTACCCGAATTGGATCATCGTGAGTGACCGAAATCCGTGTAGCTGGGATCCCCGAAGAAGCACACGAGAGCAGGAGCATCCGCCTTCGTATATTCAGGTACGTCCGACCTTAGTAATATTGTCGAGTCAACGGTGTAGAGTAGAATCAGCCAGCGTCTATGCAAATTACAGTCCATTTCCCATTTCCAACCAAAATCCGTAAAAGTTATGTTAGTTATGACGTAACACACATAAGAAAAAAACACACTGTCGAATTGAATACCTCCTTCTTTTTGAAGTCGGTAAAAACAGTTTTGTTTTGTTAAATAAATAATGATAAAACCATAGGATAAACCGGTGTTTCCATGTTTTGTGCAGAGTTTTGATGAATTGGTGTTTCAGAGAATCGGATATCGATGTTTAAACTTGGTAACATGTTCACATTAAATTTGCATGTTTTGTTAAAATAGATGAATATCTATCATCCTCAGGCTTTCACTCCATTTATTCATTTCCTAAAACCAATGCAGTAATTTTGTATACAATAAAAACAGGCGTGTTTTTTATGGCTTGAGAGGTTCTTCCTTTTGCATTTCCTGCTATTCTGTCATCGTTGCGAATCCTGTATCGTTATTTATTCCTAAACACAGTCCACGTACAAAGCACGCTTATTTAATTTCCTCTCAGTTAAATAACTGGTTAAACATGTAATGCAACAGTTTTAAACATGTAATGACATTGGTGGCAGATATTTACGTTGTAAAACAGTTTTGTTTTACAACATACATGTTACGGCAAACTGAACAAAAGTTTACAGTTTAGTCGAATGTATGTTGGCTGGCCTAATACAGGAGTAGCTTATATTTATTTTTTGTTGTAAATAAACCAAAATCCGTGTTCGAAAAATGGGCCCGGAATCACTGAAGGTTTTTGTCGTAGCGTATATTTTACTTTTATACTTTTTTACTGAAATAGTCACGACAAAAAATTAAGTGTTTTATTTACCATATTGAATCAATTGGTAGAGGTAAGCTGCCCATTATTACGTATGCCAGCATGAAAGCATTCGCGTAGATGCATTAATGCTGGCACTGGGAAGGAATACATCATTAATTCATTTCAGCCTATCAAAGGTCTACTGCAGAACATAGGCCTCTCCCATAGATTGCTGCACTGCCAACTGCCAACTGCACCCACCAAGTGTGACAACTCTGATACATATCCCCACGTATCCAACATTTTTTCAAATACTGATTAAGTAAAATTGATTATTAATAAAAATTCATAGAGCAATTGTGAACCAAAATTTTTGATTGTTTTCGTACACAATTATACAAAAAACAAGAAACAGCCAAATTGAGAACGTTTCTGTTCTTTTGAAGTCGTCTAAAAATACATAACTTAGCCTATGAACACCTTGTGAGGATGATACATGGATCCGTTACCGTTACTGTTATAGCCTATTGAAGTCCATTGAACACAAGACTGGTCTATGGTCTCATAGGGGAGATATTTGCCATAAGTGCCACGCTTGGAAGCAGGTTGGCAGCCACAATTTTTATTTTCGTCGTTATTAGTAAAACGCTTCTGCTCATCTCTTGATTTGTTTCCCCGTGTCAACTCTTAGGACACCCACCCGATGATATGGAGTAGTGGGTATTCGTACACTGCCACTACAAGGTAAGATACATACATAGATCAAGTGCTTCTAATCCTGATGATTTGAAATTATTACTTCAAATAAGTTTTCTTCTTCATCATCATTACCCCTTATATTTTCTCTACTGGGCGCTACGCTTTCCCGTTACAAGGAGGTGTTGCTTTAGTCTGCTTTGCCTCTCGATCACAGTACCAGACGTCTGGAAATTTTTCGCACTGCGCATCGAGATGGTTATACCATCTACAGGAAACTATAAGATCTTTCTAGAACTTTCCACATACGCCACTTACGACGACCACGAAATTAAAGGGAGCTATGGGTTTTCTCACGCCACCACATCTCGGAAATATGTACGCTACTCTAGTCTACAAATATTTTTTACGTTTTTAATACAAAAAAAATATTGAAAACTATCATCATGGCGAAAACTATCATCATCGTTACGTTCATCACAAATTTATTTTTAAACATAAACTTGACCCGAAAAGTTCCAAAGAATGCCACAAAATATGATCCTGGGTACACATTGCTTTTCGGTACTAAAGAAATAAAAAATTATATAACTACGTAGCTTGGTCGGATTACATTATTTTTGGAGATGATTTAAATCGAAGGGAAAATATTACATAAAAATGAGATGTTGTAAAATCGAATTTCAATAATATTAATTAAAGTCATTAAATTTAATGTGAAAAAATTACGGTAAAAGCTCGGTAGAGCAATTTCAATCCATGTAATTAGAGGTATTCTCTCAGGAAGCGAGTTCTTCGTGCATCACTAACCCGAACTTTTCACAGCTTCAGAAGCTCGGAGGTACTTAGTTTTTTAACTCCAATATTAAAAACAATTTTTGATTGATTAATCTGACCTTGGAATTTCTTTCAAGAAACGCGCGAATTTTCTAAGGTAACTTTGTAGATTCTTACCATGTGCAGTATGAAACTCACATGCACTGTTATAGGTGTGAACGCTGAGAGGCTTTTTAAAAACTATTCATTTATAGATTCATTCATTCATTTTACGTGATAGAACCACGCTGCAGCTATATTATGGTTGTAGTACGAATGGGTCGGCTCAAGTGTAAAATATACTGCTGTGTTTCGTATGGTCAATGTAGAGATCTGGAGACCCTTTTATGCTGGCTTAGTCCTCAGGGGTGACAACGCATCTGCGCTTACATTCTTAATCGAGCATAAATGTAGATGTCTATGGGCCACAGCATCCACTTACCATCACGTGGATGTTTGTTCGTTTGTCACCCTTATTCTATACAAAAAAATAGAAACCTAACATGTAAGAACAAGATATTGTTAACAAGAAAGTAAAGTAAAAATGTAGTGTGCCTTAAGGAGCCGACAGTATATTTATATATATAATTCTTCTGTCCGCGCCTATGTGACTGAACTTCTCCTAAACAGCTGCCCGGTTTGATGAAACTTTGTATGTGTGATTAAGATGATTCGAGAGTGGTTAACATTCACAATTGGATACTGGCCGGATTTTAAACATCGAACGTGTGCCTCACCCCGGATTTGGTAGTGGAGTTAGTAAAGGTTATTTCAATAGTTGTAATTTATTATAAAGATAGGATGGGCTACGTTAGACTGTATGTTCGTTAGTTACTACTCTTATTTTGATTTTTTTTATTACATGTGTTGTAAAGTTTTGAATAGATTTTTTTGTCAATTTATCATGATTGAAAGTTACCGTGTAGTTGTGGTGTAAGACATCCACTATCCTAGGTCGCCCGTGGGTGTTTGTCGCAGAAGGAAACCAAAAAAGGACTTGGGCAGCAGCGTCTTCCTGATAACAAAACATTTGAAAAACTAAAGTTGCTAACCCGCCTACCAAACGTTACCACTGTGGCAAACATCCTTCTTAAGACAATCGATGGGAGTGGTCTACGTTAAGCGGTAGAAGTTGTATTGTCTGTAATTTATTCATGATGAGTGAACGTTTGGACTGACGATAGTATTCACGGAGTGCTTTCGTACAGAAAGCAGTACCAGACGTCTCGCATCCTTAAGGCTGTTTCCCGCCGACCTTTTCTGTTCTTACATGAGACTGATACGAGATTTACGCTTCCGTAGCGCAGTGGCTAAGCAATGAGTTGCAGCGCTAACGGAACAAGTATTTGTATGGTCTACAAATAATTGTTCCGGGCTTGGATGTTTGTCCTTGTGAAATTTATGTGCCCCACGATACAGGAGAAAAGTAGTAGTAGTAGTAACCTAGTATGTAGGTAATATTTAGACTAACAAAAAAAGGTTTTATATGTCCTGGAGTCACACCACAGCTATAATAATTGAAGCACACATAAGTCGGCTATACTGGGGTATTATTATGACATAGCCCTTTAGACTGAAACACAGCAATGCACGCACTATTTAGCGGCAGAAATTACATGCTTTAATTCCTCCCTCACCTTTCCTCCCTCCTTTCTCCTCTTCCTTCGTTATTCCACCCTTTGTTGTCGATTTTCTCCACATTAGTCTAATTTGTGTTAGTCTTTTGTTATGCGTACAGCAAAGAAGTGGAATAACTTGCCAGCGTCGGTCTTTTCGTCCAAATACAATCTGGGCATCTTCAAAGATAATTGGCTTTAGTTACCATAAGACAGTGTAATTTACCATAGGGTTTAATCACCACTTACCACCAGGTGGGATTATGGTCAAGTATTGGCTTAAAAAAAGAAGGAGATCAGTTCTTAAGCTACAACGACTAGTAAAGAAACCATTCTTCTAATTCTTCTTTCTTAAAACAACATACAATATTACAATCCACCTGATATGCTACTGTAGCCTGTGGATACCTTTAACCAATTTCAAATAATGAAGGTTACAGACGCACCCACCTGTAAGGAGTAAGATGTAATGCCGCACAGTCTGTGATTATGCTGGCTCTCTATACTCTTCAAAACTGAACACAGCAGTACACGAACTTAGCTTAGTAAGAAGTTAGCCCTTCTATTCTATTCTTGAGCTACTATAGTGAGTTGTCACGCCTCGTAAGAAAAGCATACTTTTTCTCAATCGTCATCAGTCCGCAATAACCTACTGCAGGTATGAGACCTCTATGGAGGAGGCGGGAGGCCTCTGTTTAGTAGTGGACTTAAATAAGTTGTTACAGAACAGGAACGATATCATATACCGCCATACTGTCAAAATTAACCAAACAATTACTTTTATTTTTTCGCCACCTTTGAATAAATTACAAAAAAATTCAATTTAATATATAGATCTGTTTATTTTTGCATTCCTAATATCTATCTATATTTTTTTATGCTTGTTCAGTTCTTATTTAAAAGCCAGTGTCAAAGTATTGATAAGTAATATGCATTATTTTTATGTGTAAAATAATAATATTCAAATTTGAAATAATAAATACCTATTACCAAAGATTGCTATTAAAGTTATTACAGATCTTTCAAGTATTAAACCGACTCAACAAAAAACATTTTTGATTCAGTTTTTATTTTAAATCTAGTATCATAATATTTTTATGATCTATTTATACATTATGCTTGTAAGTTCTGATACTGGCCGAATAATACTGTTGCGGGAATGTTGCTGTAAAATTGTGAGGAGTCAGTGACCTCTTAATTGCTGCAGTCTACTTATCAAAAATTGTAGGAATATTTTCTTTATTTTTTTATTCTGTATTTTATCATAACTGCCAATAAATATTTTATTCTTATTTTTCTATCTGTAGGAAATAATACTATTTTATGACATTTCCCACAGTTACTCTTACGTAATCTATATACATGTATATATCTATACACATTAAGCAGATACATACGCAATATATAATATCTCCTCAATGTGTTTCGTATGGTGACTGCAGAGATCCGGAGGCCCTTTTTACTGGAAGCGAGACATTTAATCTTAATTCTGAGGGGTGACAAACCATCTGCATTTCGATTCTTACATTGATTTATATAACAGTAGATCAGTAATAACCGCGCCAAAGCGTTGCCACTGCACATATGGCCACAGCCATCTGCTATATAAAATATATAAAACGAATTATCATTTTTGAGACGCTTTTCGGAAATTGAGGCAAACTTTGGTTTTTAAATTTTACTGAATGATCGTACATTTCTACGTTGATATTCGTAAAATGACGCAGAGTTGGCAGCGCTGAAGTGAAATGGAGTCATGCACGAAAATCTGTTTCCCTGTAGAGCTGCACTTGCTTATTGGATTAAATTGAACTAGCGATCTCTCTTTTGCAGATGTCCCGGAGTAGTACAAGTTAAATGTTGATTTTTTCTTTTTTAAATGTGCATAAAGTATGTTATTTTTATTCTTTTGAATCGAAAATCGCATAGGAAATATTTTCAAGACATATATTACGTCGATAAAGAATTAAAATGGAGAAGTGTAATAACCCCTGAAGTCTAAAATGAAATGCCTCGTTTCAAGTATAAGGGGGTCAAAAATAAATAGAGTATATGGGTAAAATGGAATTATATTATGTAAATTCTTATAATATTATGTAAATTATAGTTTTGTAGTAATATTTTACTACGAAACTATAATAATTTACATAACTTGCATTACAGGACACGCCAGAGGGTCGCTATCTGTCCTTGTCTTACATAGTCTATTTTACCTCGTGAATGGTGTGTTGCGTAGAGTGATTCACATCATGCAAACACTAGTTCAGTGCGTACGTATTTTGTCGTCGCATGCTTCACGTTCACGTGGTACGCACGCACCGCTTATGCCGTCTACATGTACGCGCACCGCACGGTGATGAAATCGTAAACATCACGCAATCTGCATATCGCTCGCACCGTAATGCGAGTGTACCGCACGACGATGAACTCCTGGTTCACCACGCCTTCTACAGGCTACATGCACTACAAGTTTCCCACGTGTGTGTAAAGGCATAGTTTTCAACAGTGAACATTTTATGGGCTGTAGTGAGTGAGTAATTTATTAAAGTAATCCAAAATTTTGTTTAATTAGAGAGATAACGAGCCCAGCTCTTCTAAAAAAATAAATTTTTAATAAAAAGGAAAACAAACTTCAAGGAACTATAAAAATTATATTTTGAAGTCGCTATGGTATGTGTATAAAACTGAAGACCCTTTCTTAATGATACTGATAAAGCATTCTATCTCAGCCCTAAGGGATAAAAACGCACCACATTTTAATTCTTAATCGAGGATAAATGTAGGTGTCTATGAACTACAGCATCCCATTACCAAAAAGTGCATCGTATTTTTGTTTGTCACTTTTATTTATAATAATCATTCTCAAATGTAATAATAATTCTGTGCGGTAATTTGCAAGTAATTTGCAAACAAGCAATTGCTTAGCCAACGCGCTATAGAGCCATCGAATAATTAATTTTGTCTCCATTTATTTAAAAAAAATCCATCTCTATATCAAATTACGCGTACGTCACTGTAACCGCCAGAGAGTATTATTAAAATAATAACTTCTAAAAAATGTTTTGGACCGAGATACTCGTTTACATGACGGCTATAAACTCCGCTTATCGTTTAAATTACTTATTGTGAGCTTGTTTATAAATTGTTATCATTTTCCTCATTCATTTGACCGACACAGTTTACTTGTTATTATATATCAATATTGCCTTGTTGGTCTTGTGATCGTAAACGCGACTGTTCATTATAAGTTCCCCGGTTCAAATCCTGGGTCTAATCAGTGATTGGTTTTGTTGTCGAAAAATAACTCAGTAGCTGGTTTCGATGATGTTGGTGCTGTTAGCCTTTGCGGCTCTTACAGCTTCATCTGACTCGCGACTCAGGGCTCGCGGCCTGAGGGCATCAAGCTTAAAATAAAAAGGGACATTCTGCATCGATTTACATCGTTACTTACGTAACGATGTTTCGGACCACTAGAGTGCCCGCACCGTTGCTTCTAGACAGAATTAGCGAAAAGGATGGTACCCATAAGACTAATTCTTAGGCAGAAAATGTGCTCACCATCTACCCTATGCTACACCATTAAAAATGAGAGTATGCCGTTTTTTATTAAATATTTATTTTTTATTATAAATAATATCTTGTCAAAATTTCAGCGTGCCTCCAATAATTTCTACAAATTTTTGCAAAATAAATTTGTAAGCAACTAGCAAAGATGACCCGACAAAATAATCTGACTTATTTATTTTATCACTCCTTTAATATTAAATTTAAAGTTGTAAAATTTTAGGAATGCCTCAAGGATATTTTGGTCAAAAAATCGTATCTTTAAAAATATGAGTGTTTATTAAGCCCCGCTACTCCCGAGATACGTCTGCGGTTCTATGTTTGGATATTACAGGAGAAGCATTGGACAAGTTTCAGCGTGCCTCAAACACCTACCAAAAATGTCTACCAGCACTCGGACTAGTAGAAAGCCGAGTCACTGGAAACTGGTGCTATTCTGTAACAACATTTTCGTGTCTCGACAGCAGAATCCGCGGTGAGATATCAAATTCTTTATGTCTCTAAATCTCGACAGTGCCGGTAGCGCAACACTTGTATGAGTGTAGCGACGAGACGAACCGTGTTGCGTGAGAATGTAGTACGAATTCAGTATTCTGTAAAGCACTTTATCGCTTCACTCGTCGCATTTGACACTTCGAACAACGAATTTACTTGATTTTTTAATTTTTAAAGTGGTCTAGGAGCTTATCGAGATTGGTGTGCGAGTTCATTTTAACTCATTAGTTCACGGGAACTAAGTGTGTTACAGTATAAGAATTATAATAATTCGATACGTATGGCTCGTTGGTTTTTATTAGAAAGTTTATTAGAAGAAGCACATTCGATATATATATATATATATATATATATATATATATATATATATATATATATATATATATATATATATGATAGTCGTCGTCAAGCTTGTGAAATTCGTAGATTTCAAGTAGCCCTTAAAGGCACAAAGACTGTTGAAAATTATCGATTGTCTGAAGAATTGATATAGAATGTGTTAGAAGACATTAAAACATCTAATGAAAAATCCATGCCAGCGAGGTCGCGGATTATCTATCAAAATAAAGGTAAGTCAATATTTTTTACGTGCACAAATAGTTTTTATACGTGGTAGGGCCATGCTGCAGTTATATTAGTAGTATAGTTGTAGCACGAATGGGTCGGCTCGACCGGGGAAGGACCACGTTTTAACAGAATACCAGAGTAAAATAGTAGCTTAATGGTAGAGAACCGGAGATCCTTTTTACTGAAAACGAGGAATTCCATCTTAGTCCTCACGGATGACCACGCATCTACATTTTGATTCGTAATCAAGGATATAATATGTAGATGTCTTTGGGCCACAGCAACCACTTACCATCGGGTGGACTGTGTGCTCGTTTGTCACCCTATACCATTAAAAAAAACTATTCATTTACAAGTTCCCAAAAGCTTTTTTCTTACAAAATATAATTATTTTTTAGTTATTATGTGCCCTTTCATTCTTGGCCAGCGGTACATATCAGAGAATTTGTGGAAAGAATGTGCACACTTATGTATCACAACCATCTGTCTCCCGATGTGTTCGCGAGGTAGTTGATGCCCTAAATCACCCTAGTGTTGTAAGGAAATATATACGATTTCCACAGAATTCCATGGAGAGGCTCAAACTAAAGGAAAGGTCGGTATCATATGTATTATCACAGAATAAATAATAGTACTACGTACAGAAGTTGCACTCCTTTGATGTCGACTGCTTACCGACGTTTAATAGCCTACATTATTATTATTAATCAAATAAATCGCACACGCAAGCTAAATAAAACTTTATCGCTGCGCGCTAGTGTCCATATTACTTTGCATCTTTTTTGTCACGGCGGACTTTCCGTGGTTATTAAGGGATGTCAATAGAAAGTAAAAAAATACATTGCGAAATGTTAATTATGTTACTTAGGTGAAGTACTAACTAATATTCTGACTATGATTAAACCATACTTTCGCCCACATGTGAGTTCTACGATGCCTAACGCATGCAAATTACGAGGTCATTCGTCGATTCGTAATCCTTGGGAGAAATAGGTAGGTAGTGTAAACAACAAATAAACCTGAAATACGATTTCTAACAGAAATGTGATCTATTCTATTTAGTTAAAAATATTGTTAGTATACAAAGTTTTAATTCCAGTATTTTGTGTTATTATAACTCAAAATATTTTAATTACAAAAGACAAGTATAGGTATGTAAGTAAATACTTGGATAGTGAAGTAAATTTTAACTAATTTTTGTAATGAAGTACTTAGGTATTTCTTCTGTAGACCAAATTATTACTTAATTCTTTTTTGCTGTGAGTACCTATCTAACAAAAAAATTAAATAAATTTTTTAACCTTTCATAACGTCCTTCTAAAATTCTTCGGTAACTTAAAGAATAATATGAAGCCTTTTGTTGGTCATTTCATCTAAGCAACAGTTATAGTATAATTTATCAAATAGGTAATATACATAATACCTATATAATTTTTAAAATACATTAAAACTTTTACAACTATTTTTACCTACAATTAAATATACTAAACACTAAACAAAACTATTTCAACAACTATTAACATAAAACTATTTACGTAAACAGCGGCAAAAACCTTTAACATTCGATCGCCACCAATGCGCCAGCCCTGACTGCGTTATTTCGCCCGGGCGCGTCGCGATTTTAGGTAATTATTTCACGCAGGTAGCAAGAGTGATAGAGGCCTAGTATTATAATTATGTTGTAGTAACTATTTTGTAATGTTAAGCCTACCTACCGATAAGTTTGAAATATTTGCCTGATAATAGGTACAAAATATCTAGCAATATCATCATAATATCTAGCAATCGGTACGCGTTCAAGATGAAGGTTCGGGAACACTTACTTAATAAATTGGCAGAATCATCATAGTAACAGTTTATATAAGTATATATATATATATATATATATATATATATATATATATATATATATATATATATATATGTATGTCGTGGATTGATGGCGCCATAGTGCTACAAGCAGCGCCATCTAACAATTAGCTTTGCGAATCAATAATATCGTTACCGGAAACGCAAGCGCGCCCTACCGCTTGGACACGATCGTCGGTAGAGGGGATGCAGTGAGGGCTAGAAAAGGGACCGAGTGTTGTGGCAGTAGAGTTCGGACAGCCGGAGCGGACGCTCGCTACCGACGCACGCGTTTGTTTCTCGTGTACAACCACTAGTCTAAATAAAGTTATTTTTGATTTAAATCATCTTTCGTTCGTGTGCCCACATTTACATAAAACCATGTCGGAGCGTGAAGAAAACACCTTTGACGCGACATCAGAAGTGGGATACACCCGAGTTGAAGAAAACACGGAGACTGGAGCGATGTCGTCACGGTGCGACGAGAGCATGCTTCGGGAGCTGCTGGCTGCTCAAAACCAGAATATGATGTCCTTGATAGAAGCCATCAAGGGCCCGGCAGGTACCAAGTATATTTCTCTGCCTGAATTTGACCCTGATAAGCCGGATGTAGACGCACGTGCCTGGTGTACTACAGCGGATCTGTGCCTATCGGAGGTACCGCTTCGGGGAAGTGCTCTAATAATTACCCTAAGCAAGGCTCTGAAAGGTAGTGCTTCACGTTGGCTGGCGCAAGTGTCGTTTGCGGGGATGACATGGTGTGACTTCAAAAGCCTGTTTTTATCCCGGTACGATTGTGTGGACACACCAGCCGCTACTCTTGTCAAAATGATGAATGGCAAGCCCAAGGAAGGTGAATGTTATGCCGCGTACGCTGCCCGATTGCTTTCAACGCTCACATCACGCTGGCAAAACATGAGCACTGAGCAGATTGCCATATCTACGGTGCTTACTCACATGGCACAATTTGATGGGCGTATTCAGAGGCTGGTGTTTACTACCGAAGTCAACAACAGGAACAAGCTGCAGTGTGAACTTCAAGCGCTCTCGTTTTTGAAAAGGAAAGCTTCAACGGTTAACTCAACCGACGCCGTTCCAGAGTTCAAGCGATCCAAGTTTCAGTCGACAACGCTGAAGTGTCACAACTGTGGTAAACTAGGTCATCGAGCATCTGACTGTCGATCAAGAAATGAGGTGAAAAGCAAAACAGCCAATACCACCATCTCGGCGTCAAGTTCTTCAGGACCAAAACAGCGTTTGGACATCATCTGCTTTCGATGCGGCAACGCCGGACATTTTGCAGCAAAATGTCCACGAAGTAATAGTGCGGGCACCAGCGCGGCGGGTGGATCAAGCAGTTCTGGGGTAGCGCCTGCCGCAGCGGCAACCAGTGAGCGACGTGTTGACGTTTGTTATGTCAGCAATCCCAGCGGTGTGCTGATGAATGCTGGTGAGTCATACCCATTTTACTACGATTCTGGTGCCGAATGCTCTCTGATCAAAGATTGTGTTGCGTCAAAGTTTAGTGGCAAGCGAGTAAATAATATTGTAAATTTAACCGGAATCGGTCACGTTAGCGTACAAAGTACCCTACAAATTTTATCTGAAGTTATAATTAACGATTTACGGTTAGAGATATTATTTCATGTTGTACCGGATAGTTGTCTTAAAAATGATATCTTAATCGGCCGCGAGATTTTAGATCAGGGGTTCAACGTTAGTATGACGTCTCATAGCGTTGTTTTGTGTCGTAATAAGGTTGTGAGATTATGTGATGCTTCAAATAAGCCCAAGACGGATACTAATTATCAAATTGATTCAAATAAAGTTGACACAGACGTTCCGCCAGAATTTCGTTCCCAATTAATGGATCTTTTGTCAGAATATTCATCTTCGTTTTCTAATGGTGTACCTAAATCCCGTGTAACGACAGGACAGTTGCAAATCAGGCTTATAGATCCTAGTCGAACGGTTAAACGTCGCCCTTATAGGCTTAGTGCAAACGAACGTGAAGTTGTTACTGCTAAAGTTCGTGAACTAGAGGAAGCAGGTATTATTAGGCCAAGCTGTTCACCCTTTTCTAGTCCAGTGTTGCTTGTCAAGAAGAAAGATGGTTCAGATCGCATGTGTGTCGACTACAGGGAGCTGAACGACAACACTGTATCGGATAGGTTTCCACTGCCGTTGATAGAGGACCTTATATCTAGGTTAGGTGGTGTTACATGGTTCACGTGTCTCGATATGTTGTCAGGCTATCACCAGATTCCAGTGCATCCTGAATCGATAGAGCGCACTGCATTCGTCACACCTGATGGTCAGTGGGAATATTTGACCATGCCTTTCGGTTTGAAAAATGCCAGCTCAGTTTATCAACGTGCAGTGATGAAGGCATTAGGCGATCTTGCTAACAGCTATGCTGTGACATACGTCGACGACATTTTAGTGATAGGATCGTCTGTGGAGGAGAATTTATTTCGTCTTCGCACTGTGCTAGATAAATTAACAAAAGCTGGTTTCTCCCTAAATCTTGCTAAGTGTTCCTTTCTTAAGCGACGGGTAGAATATTTAGGCTTTGTTGTTGAGAACGGCCAAATCAGTCCCAACCCAAATAAAATTGCAGCTTTGTCCAGACTTCCCCCGCCTAAAACCATCACTCAGCTAAGACAGTTCATAGGGCTGGCCACTTATTTCAGACAATTTGTGCCACAATTCTCAAAAACGATGGCTCCTCTATTTCGTCTAACGAGTGGCAAGGACAGGTCCATTGAGTGGGAACCTAGCCATGAGGCTGTTCGTCAGAAAATTATTTCTTATTTAACCAGTAAGCCTATTCTAACGATATTTGATCCTGCACATCCAATAGAGTTACACACCGATGCTAGTGCTGAAGGATATGGTGCTATTTTTATTCAAAAGATTAATGGGATACAACATGTGGTTGCTTATTATAGTCGTCGTACCTCCCCAGCCGAATCAAAGTTTCATTCATTTGAGTTAGAAACGCTAGCTGTGTTCAATGCCATAAAGCATTTTCGACATTATTTGCTAGGTCGTAAGTTTACCGTTGTGACAGACTGCAGTTCTGTTAAAGCTTCTAAAAGCAAAACTGACTTGTCTCCACGAGTTCACCGTTGGTGGGCCTACATGCAGTCATTTGAGTTTGATATCGTCCATCGTGAAGGCAGTAGGATGAGCCATGTAGACTTCCTGTCTAGAAATCCCCTCCCTAAGCCCAAAGTGGCTTTCACTCGTGTGGAACAAAAGCGTATCGATTTAGCTGAGCTTTCTAGTAACTGGTTGCAAGCTGAACAGGAAAAGGACGAAGAGATTAGTAAGATCGTTTCTGATCTTCGTAACGAAGTTTTTCCTGAGGAAACTCGCAAAACCTACGAAGTTCGTAAAAACATTCTATATCGCCAAATTCAGCGTAACGGTCGCACTCGATGGCTGCCTATTGTACCTAGATCGCTTAGGTGGTCTGTTATTAATAACGTCCATGAGTCTGTCATGCACTTAGGATGGGAGAAAACTCTCGAAAAGATTTACGAACACTACTGGTTCGAAGGCATGTCGAAATATGTGAGGAAATTTGTGGACAACTGCATCACATGTAAAGTAGCGAAGCCCCACTCGGGTAAAGTTCAAGCAGAACTGCACCCGATTCCCAAGTTCAATATCCCATGGCACACAATCCATATTGACGCTTCTGGTAAATTATCTGGGAAGAATGACATCAAGGAGTACGTGTTTGTCATATTAGATGCGTTTACCAAATTTGTGCTACTTCGTCATTCGCTAAACATCGACACTAATAGTAGTATTCGTGCTATTAATTTCTGTATAGCTCTGTTTGGTGCACCGAAACGCATAATAGCAGATCAGGGTCGTTGTTTCGCAAGCAAAGATTTTTCTAGTTTCTGTACTTCTAATAGCATCGAGTTGCACTTGATAGCTGCTGGAGGCAGCCGTGCAAATGGTCAGGTCGAGAGGGTAATGAGTACGCTTAAGAGTATCTTAACAGCGGTAGAGACTAGTCGTGACCGTTCTTGGCAGGACGCATTAGGAGAGGTTCAGCTGGCCATGAACTCTACTATTAATAGGGTGACTAAATATAGCCCTCTAGAGTTGATGATAGGAAGGGTAGCACGACCGCTTAGTTTAGTAACCACCGATGATGATGATGTGACAGAATTTAACTTGGATGAGATCAGAGAGCACGCGACACAGAATATCAAAAAAAATGCCAATTATGATAAAAATCGATTTGACCGAAATAAGGCTCGGGTTTGTAAATTAGCTATCAATGATTACGTTTTAATTGAAAATGAGGAGAGGAATCAAACGAAATTAGATCCCAAGTTTAAAGGTCCTTTTAAGATTATCGATGTGTTAGATGGGGATAGATACCTACTAAAGGCGCTTGACTCTAAGCGAACCTACAAATACCCCCATGATCGTGTGAGGAAGGTCCCCGATCACCAAGTTCCTCGAGAATTAGACGTCATAGTTGATGACAGCGATAGTGAAACCAAATCTAATTAAGAATGGCATGTATACTCATACTCGAAACTGTAGACCGCACCTCATGAGTAACATGTGGCGATGGGTCTGTAGGAAATCGTTGGTGCGATTTCTGTCTGTGTTGGTACACAGAGCCCCTCATGTGTTGTAGCATATTTGGCGGCAGATATGTAGGGAATCGTTGGTGCGATTCTGGCATATGTGGCGGCAGATATGTAAAGAATCGTTGGTGCGATTCTGGCCTGTGTTGGTGCACAGAGCCCCTCATGTGTTGTGGCGTATGTGGCGGCAGATATGTGGAGAATCGTTGGTGCGATTCTGGCATATGTGACGGCAGATATGTAAAGAATCGTTGGTGCGATTCTGGTCTGTGCTGGTGCACAGATTTCAATGAAAGTTTCACGAGTTGAGTATTCATTGCTTATGAATTATGGTAAAGAGTAACAAAATTGTCAGAATTGCTGTGTTGGAACTTGTTGATCGGGCCTTTCACAATAAATCATGTAGTGCAGGAAGCACTGTGTAAGAAGCCCTAATAATAGGGCTTTGTCAATCATGGCAGTTGATTACTGTACTTAGATTTAGGAGAAATAAAGTACCATCTGGAATCAACCTCGTTTTCGTTGGCAGGATAGCCGAGCTAAGTTATTCTCTGAGCATATTTTGTCCACAGGCACTGCACCCGAGGACGGGTGCTAGTCAGGGATGGCCGTGTCGTGGATTGATGGCGCCATAGTGCTACAAGCAGCGCCATCTAACAATTAGCTTTGCGAATCAATAATATCGTTACCGGAAACGCAAGCGCGCCCTACCGCTTGGACACGATCGTCGGTAGAGGGGATGCAGCGAGGGCTAGAGAAGGGACCGAGTGTTGTGGCAGTTGAGTTCGGACAGCCGGAGCGGACGCTCGCTACCGACGCACGCGTTTGTTTCTCGTGTACAACCACTAGTCTAAATAAAGTTATTTTTGATTTAAATCATCTTTCGTTCGTGTGCCCACATTTACATAAAACCATGTCGGAGCGTGAAGAAAACACCTTTGACGCGACATATATATATATATATATACTATACATAATAACAATAAGAATATATATATATATATATATATATATATATTCTTATTATTATTATGTATATTATATATTTTATATACATATATGTGTATGAATATTAATATATTTTTGTAAATTTATTTGATAATATTTGATGCCGATTGCATATTTGATGGTACCGGTACCTAATGTAGAAGAGGGTACACCTGCTGAGCTGAGCTGTTGTCTTCTGCATGGGCTTTCTGCCCAGCAGGTATCGGGCCTCGGGGTATGCCCCTTTACCCGGATATTCCTCACGGCACACTACAGTGTGCCGGTTCTGGACGCCTTTGATGTTAAAAGGCGTTGTAATGTAAATAACGACTTTTCGTCGTAGTCGGGTAATTTTTTCAAAAAGGAAGGTTGTCGCAATATTTGTGTTTGACACAATTATTATGTCTAGGTTGGCCTTTCTGCGGCATTGAGGGATTTACTCGACTCCCGAATCTATATAGGGAGGAGTTCTCTTGGATGGGGTCGCCCGTCCGGGGGCCATGAGTGCAACGGCGCAAAGCCGTTGAGGTGTTCATGTGGCCCGTTGTCGGCGCGGTCGAACATACCGCGCGCCAGCCGGACCACGAATTCTTCTAGGCTCTCTATCATTATGTTGGCCGCTATGACGTCATTCCGGACGTAGCGACCTGCACCGACTATGGTTCGTAATGACAAGTTCTGCTGGGCTTGTAGTTGCCGCTTCTGTTGATCGCTCAGGAGCGCATACCAGGCCGGAGCAGCGTATATTAGCATATACATTTTATAAATGGTCAACTTTGACTTTGTCGGTATCTTGGATACCAGGACAGGACGGAGCATCGTCCGCGCACATCGACCTTTGCGGACGACAAAGTCGACGTGCACAGTCATGCGCAACATCCTGTCAATCCGGCATCCAAGGTAGGTCACGGCCTTCTCATAAGCGATCTCCTGGCCTCTGAGGGTTAGCGGTGGTGGTAGTCTTCTGAAGTGGCGAGTGAGCAGAGCGGTCGTCTTACTAACATTGACGGCCATCCTCCACTCATCCAGCTACGGTGGCAGCAAGTCCAGCAGACGTTGCATCCTAGCAGTGGCGATATGAGCTCTTCTGGACGAGGTGAAGTAGGCGTGTACGAGTTACCGCACATATTTTATGTAATTTTAATTCAATGACTCGTTTATTTAGGTCACGCAGAAACAATGCATTTGTCACTTGCGAAATCATGTAACTTTCGTACTTTTGCCTATACATACATCAATTTATAATTCTTTAAAATAAATTCAGTGTTAGATCGACTTTCATTGGGTTTGTTTCGTACACTAACTTTCCCTTGCATCCCATCTGCACTCATTCATCTTATATACTGTATACACCTTACAAGGCGCTGTCATCCGCAAATAGCGCCAGCTCGACGTCGTCCTCCCATTCGTGCAGATGCCCTGCCACGGTGGGGATATCATTGGTGTAAGCCGCGTACAGGACTGGAGACAGACAGCTGCCCTGTGGCACACCAGCTGTTATGGATTTTAATGCGGACTCGGCGTCCTCTACACACACGTAGAACCTCCTGTCTACGAAGAAAGACGCCACTAGCCGCAATATAGCAGGAGGGACACTGGTCTATCTTCTAACTTATAGAGTAGTCCTGGGTGCCACACCCTGTCGAACGCCTTCTCGATATCAAGAAAGACGCCCAACGATGTGCGGCCGTGGTTGTGCTCGGCCGCAAGCAGATGCAGCGCTCTGGTCTGCTGTGTACTTTTGAGTGGTCCCATACTGCTCCGCCCGAAGTTGGATGCACGGGCGGAGACGTGTGAGCGGTATTCTTTCAAACAGTTTAGCTATATGCGGTAGCAGCGTGATCGGCCTATAGCTGGGGGCTCTACGCCTGTCCTTCCCGGGTTTCGACAAGACGATGATTTTGCCTTTCTTCCAGTCCTCCGGGAAGTGGGATGTCCGCAATATGCCATCGTAGAGTCGACCTATCTCTACAAGGACTCTATTGGGCAGCTGCCGTGGTGCAGCGTTGGTAATCCCATCGTGCCTCGGCGCCTTCCTCGGTAGCAGGCGGGTTGCTAACCTCCGCAGTTCAGCGGGGGAGATAAACCACTCTCCTGCAAGCGGTGACGCGGGCGACGACTGGAACTCCTGCACGCGGCTCTCCTTCCGGGTGTGGTTTTTCATGAACTCCGCACTTGCTGGGTTCGGCATAAACTGCTCCTCGAAGTGCTCAGCTAGGATATCCGCTCTGCCCTTGGCATCATAACGTTGTTCGCCCGCGTTGTTGATCAGCGGGCAAACAGGTGGGCGAGTTTTCGTTAACTACCAGTACAATGTGTAGAGCGACGCTCCCTTAAGGTGTTCAGCTTCGTTTTTATTCTGGGGCAGCGAGTGCGCGCCCAGAGCTTCTTCAGCGCTCTGTTATGCTTCAGCTGCAAGCGTATCTTTAGCGGCAGCTCTTGCTTTCTACCAGAGAGAGGGACGATCGTAGAGGCCGCGTTGAGGTACCTCCTAGATGCTTGTAGTTTTTTCTGGTTGCAGCGGCCTCTACGTAGTCCGCTGAGTGGATCGGTGCGTGGACTGGAGGTCTCTCCTGCAGGTGTTCCTCTGCTTCTTCTTTTGGGAAGGTTGCCTCTCCGTGGCGTTGTTAGCAGGAGGTTGGAGAGTCGCCCCGGTGGTTGCCCTTGGCTCTGTGGGTTTCCATTGGTGTTGTAGGAGGGGATGGGGGGGCTGGTTGCCTACCCTTCCCTCTGGTGATTGTGGCCCACCCATCCTCCTGGATGGTAACAGCCTTTGGGCGACTCTGGGGGATCCTCTTAGGGTTCTCCGGGAGTAGCCCAGGTAGAACGATCCCCTGCTTCCTGACAATCCTCCTCAGGACTGGGCAGCGGCGATCGTTGGCCGTATGGTTTTTTGCACAATTTGCGCACTTCGGCTCTTCCTCTCTAAGGCTACCAATATAGCATAAGAAAAGAGCGTACTCCTTTCTAAAGGGCCGGCAACGCACCTGCAATTCCCCAGGTGTTGCGGTTGATCATGGGCGGCCGTAGTCACTTAACATCAGGTGAGCCGCATGCTCGTTTGCCCCCCTCTTCTATAAAAAAAAATATATGCTCCCCAGCAAAACTGATCATTCCAATTGATCGGTTAAAACTAAAACTGTTTATATTTTTTAAAATATCGGATTCAAAAATCCGATCGATCCGATTTATATATAAAACTCCGATATTGATATACTTATATTTATAATTACCGATACATCGAAAATCCAATATTTTAAAAAATATCAACAGTTTTAGTTTGAACGGATCAGTTTGAATGATCAGTTGAACTGACGTGTGTAGTAACCATAACACTACCCAAAGAATTCTCAAGAGACCGAAACAATTGAAAATCTGAGGTTGCAAGGTCAGGACTTTGCAGGGAATGGTGGATGCATTAACACTTCCCAAGCTCTAAATTTTTGCTGAACGGACAAAGATGTGTTTGGTCTGGAATTATCATGATGAAAGACCACTCCTTTTCTGTTGATCAATTCCGGATGGTTTTTTCCTCAATTACTTGCTTGAATATCATTAGTTGTTGGCAATAGAGATCCGAATCGATGGTTTTGTCCGGCGGTAAAAACAACGCCCTTCAAATCTTACCATATAAAATGATTTTTTTTACCTTTTTTTAAAGTCCTATAAGTTTTGATATTAAAATCGGCCAAACAGTACAACCAAATGGATTTTTCTTCAACTTTATACAAACAAAATACGAAGAAACTTTTTATTATAATGTTTTACATCCAATTTTTACACCCCCCTTTTTTAAGACAAATTTCAATTTTATTGTTTTTAATTCAAGTGTATGCAATAATTTTCAAATTAGAAAAAAACGTTGGTAAATTTTTCTTTGGTCCCGGAGGATAATAGGTCGTTTTCAAAAAACGCTAAACCCGAATTCATTTATTTTATATACAGAGTATGTACCTTTAGTAAGTTTAACAAGTCAATCGCACGGGGCTATTAAAATTTTTGATACAAACTGTAATACCCTATGGCACTCCCTTAGAGGTTGAATTTTCCTAAATCCTTTCTTAGTGGATGCCTACGTTATAAAAAGCAGCTACCATGTTTTCTACGTATAGCATTTGGGCTGTGAGTTGGTTGGTCACTCAGGGCTTTCTCTTTTGTATATTACCTATATAGATTAGGAAATACTAATAAATATTATCTGCTGCGTTACACATACTACTTAGTAGTAAGTAGCTTTGCTTTGTTGTGTCCTGAAGTGGGCAATAAAGAGATAATGATTAAGAAGTTCTGCATCTTGTGTTTAGTTTAGTTTTAATAGGGTCCTAATTTAAATTTTTCCCCAGGGCCACTCCCGACTACAACCTTTTTCGCACGATCTTGTCGTAAGTTATCCATTTTTATCACCAGTGATCAATCTTTTTAAATATGGTTCGGTTTCAATAGAGGATCGCGAATGAGTACTGAAAACACTTGAGCCAACTTTGTGCTACTCTTACTGACACTGCATTAGGTCAATAAACGCCAAATTTTTATTCCGCAGCTTTAGTCGCACTTTTCCCTTTTTTTTTTGTAATAAAACCTCAAAATATTTCGAATTCCTCTGTTAGATTCATTTATTTTGGCGGATAGAAACACAATTGAAAAATGGCGGGAAAGTGTTATTTAATTTTTCTTTTTCTTAATATCCTATATGTATTGATTTTAAAACCAGCTAGATACAAACAGTACAACCAAAGTGATTTTGCTTCAATTTTATACAAACAAAATACGAAGAAACTTTTTCCCTGACCTCTTATGTTTGTACAATGGCACCGCTTATTTACTTATTTAATGTTGAAAAATAGTTAGATTTAAAGATTTTTATTACGTATTTAGACAAATACATATCACTTACAGGAGTAAATAGCTTAAGATGAATTCCAAAGTCATTTACCGTACTTGTTTTTAAAACTACAAAAAAATTTGGTGCGTTACGTTACCTAGTGGCTTTTATGTCAAACAATTTTTGATACGTTCTAGAAAGAAAAAGTAAAGTTGGTACGCATCTACCGACGAATGTTGAAACATCTACTGAAAAATCATTGGATTTATATGATAATATAAATATATAGATGTATAATATTAGTAACCAACTGTATTTATACGTAGGTTTTGTTTTTTGTATTTACATATTTGTATTTTGAATATAAAAAGAAAAATACTGAAATAAAAAATAGGGGTGTATGTTAACGAGGCCCTCTATCCCCTTAATTATTTACAGCTGTCCTAGAAGATATCTTTTGCAAGCTAAAATGGGACCAGTATGAACTGAACATTAATGGAGAAAAACTAACCCATCTACGATTCGCCGATGATATAATTTTATTCGCCACAACAAAATAACATCTACAAAACGTGCTCCTAGAACTGGAAAAAGAAAGTCGCGCGGTAGGCTTAACAATGAACACTTCTAAAACCTAAGCTATGACAAATGCACACGAAGACCCTATCATAATAAATGGCGAGCTGAATAAGTATGTGAAAGAGTATACTTATTTAGGACAACAAATAGATACTAGAATTGCGAATGCATGGAAATATTACTGGCAGCTGAAAGAAATAATGAAGAACACAGAACTTAAGACGTCCGGCAAATCAAAGCTGTACAACACTTGCGTGCTACAAGTCTCAACATATGGCTGCCAAACTTGGGCTCTCACAAAAGCGCAAAACAAGAAACTAGAAACTTGTCAGACAGAAATGGATAGGAGCATGGTGAATATAAAGAAATTAGATTTATTAGAATAAGAATGCTCACGTGGCAGGGCAGGAAATATAATTAGAGGCATTGAAAATTAGAACAAAACCGTTGTATTTTGGTACCTAAGAAATGGAAAAAAGGAAACGGGGTAGACAGTTTCAAAGGTGGGAAGACGAAATAAAAGTAACAGCAAGGAAAACATGGACTAGGAAAGCGATGAACAGAACAGCGTAGAAACAAATTAAGGAGGCCTTCGCCAAAGTTGGGCTAACAGACCAAGTTGTTGGAGTCGACTAACCAGAGTCGTGAATATAAGATTTATGATATGAAAAATGTATCTGAATAAAGGCTTATATTAGTATTATTAATATGTGTTAACATATGTATACGAGTATATATTATTTAACAGGAATATTATTATATATTATTATATTTTGTTAGATCATTATAATATGTAACAATGTGTATTTATTTTACATTATATTCTTTTCTTCTTTTAATTGCTACGAATACCTACAACAAATTCTCATCACATGCGTTGAGTCGTAGAAAATGCCTTTAGGATTAAGTTCGCTTTTTTTATAATGTTTTATTTGGAAATGGAATAAAGATTTGAAAAAAATAAATACAATAACAAAAGTACTAAAGCGTCTGTCTGATAGTATAAACATATTATGATGATAATGGCTAGCCAATACACGATAGTAGTTTTACTGTTGCTATTCCGAAATAGAAAAATCATACTAAACGGACTCCAAAGCAGAAAATCAACGTAATAAAACTTCCACCTAACGTGAACTTCGATTATTTTCCATTCTATCAATTATCTAATAATTTTTTCGTCGGACTAACTCTAACTTTAATTCGGAAGTACCTACTTAAAAGTTATTCATATGGTAGATTGGTAACCCCTTAAATATTAATAGAATAGGTTTATTTAGTTTTATATAAAGTCTTCTAGCTCAGTGAAGTAACTAGCAAATAACGTATAACAAAATAATGACAAAATTCAATGAATATGTCATACAACTGTGTCAAGACAACTCCGCTCGAACTTCTGAAGCGAAAATATCTTACAAATTCCGAACTAGTAACCCGATATACAGTTGCAAAACTTATAATAGGGAACTTTAAAGAAGAACGCAATAAATAAGTCAGTGGTAGAACGGGCTATGCCATTTAACAAGTAGCTATAATAACGCTGTAAAGTTGAGCGCCTATTAATTTAAAACTTTTTAAAAATTTTCCTCGCTTGACACTGACGTTATACTTTTTGACGCATCGTTCGGAAACTTGGAATTTTGTTTTTAATTTTATAAGTGATTTAGAATCGTGTATTTGTGCGCTACGGTGATAGATGAAGAAATATAGTTATAATTTTTGTCTATTTTACTGACTACTGTGAGTTAAGCGCAAATTCCTAATTCGTAACTGAAATACCGTTTTTTATTCCAAAAGCAACGAATGTTTACACTGCTTCGTTGTAGGTACTTTTTTACTAGGTTACTATCATAACTTGTATGCATAAATATATTTGCTAGTCTATTATAACAATTGTAATTATTCGTTTTTTTCCCTTTCCCCCTCGTCCGTTAGGTCTCTCCTAACGAGGGCTTCCATCTGGTTGAGTTTTTAATTATGTATTATATATTTTACGATATATAATAAATATTTATCATTTATATTTATATATAGGTATATATTTAACCCACCCAGATGAGAATACTCTATAAACACCCGAGAATAATCACAATAATATTTTATTTGCATAAAACATGGTATAAACCATACAATTCTAAATCATTTTACCCATTTCTTAAATTTAACTGTGTTGCAGGTCTTTTTTTTACTTTATTAAATAAATATTTCTAAAAAGTTCCTGCTAATTTCGAGCCACAGTTTTTGGCTTTCTTTTTGCAAATAGTTAATTTCAAGCCCTCACTTTCCTGGCTCGGTAGTTCAGTTGCGAGGTTTTCCGTTTCCTTACAGCGAAGAGCGGATTCGAACCCCGAGGAACAATGATTTGTATGATCTGTTCCTCGTTGTTCCAGATCTGGACGTTTACCTATGTGCAATTTATGTAAACAAAACGATTTACGATACAAAATTTATTGCTATCGTAGTGCATTTTTTTAAGAATAAAATCAAAATATATCAAATAAATTAAAAATTACATTTAAAAAAGTAATACTCTAATACACAGAAAGGGTGACAAAATAAGCACGCAGTTCACTGATGGTAATTGGATGCTGTGTCCTATAGACATTTATATCTATCCTCGATTATAAATCCAAATGCAGAAGCTTTCTCCCCCGATGACTTAAATGGAATGCCTCGTATCCAGTAAAAAAGTATCCGGTTCACTACACTCAACATACGTACCATTAAGCTCCTACTTTATGCTGGTATTCTGTGAGAGCGTGGTCCTTCCCCAGTCGAACTGACTCATTCGTACTACAACCATAATAAAGCTGCGATATGGTTCTACCACGTAACTAAAATGAATAAAATAATTTCACATTCATAACACATTCTGAAGTCAAATGCTAAGACATAGTGTATCAATAATTAGGAAAGGCCCGACTTCTGATGAAACTATTAATAGGGAAGCACGTTAAGCCGTTGGTCCTGCACCTAATCTATCTTCAGTTATATTGGATTGTCATTCCACCGGAGTACGAGAGTGAGAGAATAAAAAGTGCACGTGTGTTTGCGTACATATTTGTGCATATATGATCCTGTACTATGCAGATTTCTGATCTCCATTGAGACTGGACATGGTTCCCGAAACTCGGTCTAGAGAACATGATAATATATTTGAAACAGTTTTGACGAAAAAAAAACTCCTGCCATCTATCCCTTTTAGCAAAGGTTAATATTATATTAAACTACATACAAAAACTCTTACGCAAACAAGAGACCTATGGTTTCTCTTTATTCTGATAAAGAAAAAAAATATGAGCCGTGGAGACAATTGAGAAACTTTTGTACTCATTATTCATATACAATCATTTGCTACCAACAATATGGTCAAGGTGTATACGTTTGCGTCCAGCTGTGGAATTTCACTAGCTAGTTTAAGAAAAAAAAGAAGAAAAACGTGTGTAGGTATGTGTGTGTGTGTGTGTGCGTGTCAAGAAGTCGAGCATGATTTTTACATCACTTGAAATGTTTGAAGCGTTATGTCTATCTTTTTTTGTTTGTCATAGTATACAAGTCATAAGTACATTATGCTTCAATGCACATGGGTCTATTTCTTTCAATTCTTAATTAAGAGCACGTAAACTTAGCACTGACCATGATATGGCGGTGTAAGAATATCCACTACCACTGCTCTAAATCATCCCGTGGGTTTCAAAAGAAGCGAAGTAGGGAAACTGGAAGAGAATGGATTGTGGAACAACAGATGGACAGCATCATCCACCAAATAACAACTCAAAATATTAAAACCTGTTGTTGCCAACCCGCCTGGCAAGCGTGGCAACTACGACAAAATCCTCCTAATAATGTAAACTTTGGGGAGGCCTATATTCAGCAGTGGATTTAATTTTTTTTATAGGATAGATTGACAAACGAGCACATAGTCCACCAGATGGTAAGTGATTGCATTGGCACATAGACATCTTCATCTATCCTCGATTACAAATCAAAATTCAGATGCGTTGTCACCCGTGAGGACTAAGATGGAATGCCTCATTTGCAGTAAAAAGGGTCTCACCATACGAAACACAGCAGCATCAGGCTACTATTTTACGCTGGTATTCTGTGAGGGCGTGATCCTTCCCTGTTCGAGTCGACCCATTCGTGCTACAACTATACTACTATATAACTTATTACCGTTACCGTTACAACCTAAATTTTAATAGGTTGTAACGGTAAGAACGAATGTATAAGACCATAAGCCTCTAAAGGACAAAAAAAAACCTGCGGAGTTTTTCCGCCATTTCTTTTCTCGTTAGAAGGATCTTATTTTGAAACGGTAGGAGATTATAAGAACACGTTGACGTTAGACAAATAAAATGTTAATATCTTACTTTGAAAGTAAAGAGTTATTATTACATTCATGTGCATATTTGTAGAGAAATCACTAGTATAAATATAAACGTAACGTTCTTTATAAAACAAAATAGAATCAACAGATATCAAATAAGTAAAAAATCACCCTTAAAAATATAAGCCGACTTCAAAGAATAGAATGGAATAGAACAGAAAATTTTTCTTGAATATAGATTACATGAAATTCTTATTGAAAATAATTTTTACTTTACCACTGGTTGGGAAAACCTCTCTCCTTGGAAGAACCAGCAACAAACCTAGCGGGACTTTTTTGTTGTTAGTAAATTATACAATATGAAAGGATATAAGTAGGGATGTTTGTACAGTAGGGCAACGACGGCTATCCGAGTACAGAACCAGAGTTAGAAACCTATCCAACTGCAGGGAGGTGTGAGAAAGGGTGACGTTATATCCTCGAAACTCTTCACCGCTGTATTGGAAGACGTTTTGAAGCTACTGGACTGGAAAGGATACGGTATTAACATTAATGGCGAGTACATAACTCGCCTTCGATTTGCCGACGATGTATCCTTATGGCAGAATCGCTAGAGGACCTAAGCACTATGCTCAATGACCTCAATGGTGCCTCCCAACGGATAGGTATTAAGATAAACATGGACTGAACAAAGATCATGTGTAACGTCCATGTCACGCCTATGCCAGTAGTTGTTGGGAGCACTATGCTCGAAGTTGTCGACGAGTACGTTTACCTGGGACAAATAGTCCGACTAGGTAAGTCCAACTTCCACCGAGAGGTCAATCGACGGATTCAACTCGGCTGGGCAGCGTTCGGGAATTACGATACATCTTCTCGTCAGGTATACCTCAAACTCTGAAAACTAGATTGTACAAACAGTGCGTGTTGCCAGTGATGACTTACGGATCTGAGACGTGGTCTTTCACTGCTAGCCGTATGAGGACGCTCAAGGTCGCTCAGCGAGCTATGGAGAGGGCTATGCTCGGAGTTTCTCTGCGTGTTAAACTTAGAAATGAGCATATCCGCAGTAAAACCAGAGTGACCGACATAGCCCAACGGATTAGTAAGCTGAAGTGGCAATGGGCCGGCCATATAGCTCGAAGAACCGATAACGATGGGGAAGAAAGGTTCTCGAGTGGCAGCCTCGTACCAGTAGGCGTAGTGTAGGGCGACCGCCCACTAGATGGAGTGACGACCTGGTAAGACATGCAGGAAGTCGATGGATGCAGGTGACTCAGGACCGTGCTTTGTGGCATTACTTGGGGGAGGCCTATGTTCAGCAATGGACTTGTGAAGGGCTGTAATCATGATGATGATGAAAGGATGTAAAACTATTTATAAAATTTATTTTAGAAACAGCATGGAAGTGACCACACCCCATTCCCAGGGGTTATTATTAACCATTTATTCATTTATATTATAATAATCCTTTTTACACAGGTTTTGTTTAATAAAATATTTAAACTTAATATTTATAAGAACTAAGTAATATTGTTTTTATAGGTACTTAAAAATTCTGAAGTAATAGTATTCTGGATTCAGTGGAAATAATATTTCGATGTAATATTCTAAAATGTAGTGTATAGAGAAATTGTCATTTTATTCATTTGCATTTCATTTCAGAACACAATCACAGACTAGCTGGTGTTATTACATCTACACACGTCATAGAATTCAACAGATAATACCCAGCAACACAATATAATTCATACACGAAATTAAATGAACCTTCACCCTCCTCCACATTTATAAACCTATTATAGTACAAAACAGCAAAACAACAAATAAACGAATGTTTGTACAAACGTGTATCGTTCAAATCCAAACACGAATATCTAACACGACTTCACCGACAAATCAAAATTCTACACCATATTTCGTCCATGTACCAACGCACCATATTTTAAAGTGTTTGTGAGTGAGAGTTGAATTGTTATCGACAAAATCCACACAAAACGTAATAAATAAGTATAAATAAAGATGTATTATTCGACTTCAAAAAAAGGAGTAGACTAAAAAATTACGGACTGTAGGTTTTTTATTGTGTGTGTTATTTTACGCGATGTCTTCATAAAATTTGAACCAATTTTATTTATTCTTTTATATTAAATACTTCTTCTATTCTAGATCTATTATATATATATCTTCTTCTATTATATAGAGCACGAAGTATTTACTTCGTGCTCTATTCATTCGTATTACCGTGCGTTTGCACTGACGCGATTTTCACAAAAAAACATGTTTTAAACACTGTTTTCTGTCAATGTATCAAAAAGCGTTTGCATAGCCAAGGAACATGTTTTAGTGAAATGTGTTTGACAGTTTATTGTACATTACATATTATAACTATATTATATCTATATATCTGCAGAAACAAAATGTTTGAAAACAAATTTGTAGAAATATTGTTATGTTGAAAGATAAGTTTGACGTTTTGTATTTGTAGACACTTTTTAATCGAGACAGAGAATTTTCAACAATAATGGGTTCAAGTGATGAAGAGGTGAATAATGGATTCAAGTGATGAGTGTACTGTACATTTACAACAAAAAAGAAAGAAATCGAGGTTCTGGACTCGCTTGCAATGTGTTTGACAGTGATTCGCAGTGGAATACGGGATAGAGACTTAAAACTGTTCTGCATGATGAATAAAGAAAATTAAAGAAAGTGATACATAAGAAAATTCTACCAATTGCATAATCACATTAAAACCTTAAAAGCCAAAATTGTATTAAGTGTTTAACTAATGAAACTACAGCAAGTAAATTATACAAGAAAATAACATCAACATTTGCGCTGTAATTACAAGTTCAAATAAGAAATTGAAAAAAAAAGCTACATGACACATGAAAATCATAGCCTTGTGGCTTTATAAAAGGTCACCCACCTGTTGCAGGCTACTCAGGCTCTATTAAAAGGTTAACTGAGTACTCTTTACTATTGAAATCAATCAACTAGTTTTTAAGGCCTGGCAGATTTTTTTAAATACTATAAAACCATCAGACAATCAATTTATATTGATATTTGATGAAATATCTTTAAAAAAATGTGATGTATAATCCAAAAGCAAATTTGATTGAAGTGTATTAGGATCATAGTACACAAGGAACATCTTCAGTCATTGCATCATATGCTTTAGTATTTATGATTGTTAGTATTAGAAAGACTGAAACAGCCCATTGCCCACTATTTCTCCAATGCATTTTTAACTGCAAATCAACTTACTGCACTAATAAAAGAGGTAATTATTAGTACTTTGTATGATTTTTTCATTTCATTACAACAGTTGAAACTAAAGTTGATTATAAAAGCTCAACAGTTGTAAAACATATTTAATTTTTGATTTCAGGTCTTGAATCAGTTATAGCTGGCATAACTTCCAGGCTCAGGCTGGGATGAATATATCTGCAAGAGTCTGTGACATGGACGGAGTAAATTTACAAGTTCTCTCTATCTTGGGTGCAAATGTGAAACAACTATATTTTGCATTCCATAACAAAGAGATAGTGACCCTTTGATACGCCATATTTATTACATAAGGGATCTTGCAATGGGGTTAATGCATTTCACATTGAAATAACTTTATTTTGCAGAAGAGAGCCATGAGAGCACTTTACAACCTAAGTCCAAAGGAGTCTTTTCAAGAAAGTTTTTTTAGAAGTAAATATATTAACTATAGCGTTTTAGTAATTTTACGAAAATTTAATGTATGTTTTTTCTTAATTTTTGTTTTTTTTTTGTTTTTGTTAATTTAATGTACACAAAAACAACAATAGTTTTTATTAAAAATAGTAATGTATATTTCTGTAATTACTAGGAACAAGTACAAGCTAGTTATATCAGTTATTCCACTTCAAAGATTAAGTTTTCCTTCGTGGGGCAAAGTATATGCTTTTATAACAAGTCATAAAATATACAGCCTATCAAAAACTGAAAATTTTTAACTAAACAAATTTGTTCAAAAAAAGGTTATTACAATAAAATATACAATTGATAAACCCCTGGGAATGGGGTGATTAATGTTGTTTCTAAATGTTTTAATATTTAATTGTAAAACAATATAATCTAAATAACATTTTGTTTAAATGGCCCGCTTGGACTTCTTGCTTGTTTTCTACATAGGACAGAGGCTTTTCCCAAACGAGTAAAAGCATTAATTACTTTATGAGTTTTGTAATCAAGTATTCTTTAATAAGTTTTGTAGTTTTGTATAAAATTTATTCTGTTTACGTCGTAACTGCAAGCATATAATATAGAGACAAAATTTTAAGGTTAATTTTAAATCAGGGAAATAAATAGACAACCAATTATTATCAAAATGAAATTATTATTTGCTGGTTTTACTCTGGTCTTGTGTACATGAGCTTATTTATCATTTAACTTGTTTTTGATTCAAATATTGCTATCTTGAGTATTGTAGACACACTAGGGTTTTTAATTGTGCATGTTATTATCAATACATTCATAATTGTAAATCTTCTATATTATTTTATCCTTTTTTTCATAGGTAATTGAAATATTGTAATCAGTATTGATTTTTATTTTCCTTTTTTTAACTCATCTAATGACTTAATAGACAGAACTAATTTTGCTAAAGAAATTTTGTCTCCCTTTAGTAGTGTTCTAGTATTATGCAAGTTTGAGAAATGTAATTCTGTACCTTAGAATCACCTGCTATTAGGCGGCCAGTATACATATACTAGTCGCCGCGGCGATGTCGGTTGCATGGCTGTCACATTCCGTCTGGACTGTAATACTAAGCCTGCAAGACCCAACATTGTAGGCTTAGTATAACAATCGTTATAACACCCTTTGGGTTCAGACTAATAAAATGATAAATATTGTTGCCATTATATACATATTATATTATATTTTTCAGAGTAATCAAATTCGAAACTTAAGCTTAAATTCATAAATAATGATACAATGTTATTGCAGTTTTTGAAAATATCGATAAATAAAGCTTCTTCTTTTATTTACAACTATCCCAAATTGAATCCGATTTATGGGCAATAACGTTTTTGCCTATTGATCGACTAACATGTTTCAAATATAAGCAAGCTCTAACTAAGTTAAGTTAGTTAAGTTTTTAACTAAGTTAAGAAACTGTAAAATTATTAAATAAAGATAGTTAAAAATGCAAACTGTTAAGCAAAATAACAACACACACTCTCTACTTCTTTCACACAAACACACACACACACTCACACTCGTATACTACACACTGGCATCTACGTATTAATTTTACACTTACTTCTAAACTTGTAATATTGGTTTGTGATTAACAAATCTCCAATATTAAATGAACATTTTGCATATTATATTTTATTGTTTTAAGAAAATGAAATATTAACTGAGTCACTAAGTTTCAATTATTTTTATGTGAAATATAGAATAAGTTCTTGTAAACACTTACTATAACATTTGAATATTAATATAAGTGTGTGACACATTTATAGAATATCTCCCCCTGCCTTACTCTTGTACCATACAACTAAACATTTAGCTATAATAGTATTGAGCCATTTGTCGGGTTAGAACTTTTATTCATTTCTTGATTGTGGTAAAATTGTTTTTATGTTTTTGTTTTTCTATTAGGTATGTATTTAATGGGGAGGGCTTAGCAGCTGTAACACAGGTCTGTGACCTAGCACGTATGCTAAAGATACCTTAATATACTATTGAGTTAGATTTACGTCTTATCAATGTAATTTTATAAGTTTATGTTTTTATGTAAAGTATGTTTGGATTCAATAAATATTATTATTATTATGTGGGGTATCTATATAGTTTTCTCATCTGGATGGGTTCTATATATATAAATGAAAATGAAAAGATAAATATACATAAATATCAGTAAAATAAAATAAATACAATAATACGGTCATTTTCGAGCACGACTTCCGGTAAGTACTTATAAAGCAGTTTCCGATCCACGAGACCATATTTCAGAGCGAGCTCCTGGTGTAGAATTCTGGCTACAAGCTTATTATTAACGAATGTTTGCGTGTGCAGTAAAATCACTTACAATGCATTACTGCGCATTTTGAATTTAAGAGATAAAAAGGATACACAGTTTGAGATTTTTTAAAATTGATTTGTCTTTAACGGCCTATATTAGTTATCTTGAACCTTCTCTGCAAATTTGACCGGTTATCACAAAATAACCCTGTATATCTCCAAGGAAACAGATTATTAGAACCTAAACTATGGTAAGCTTTGTAAAATTTTGAGAGAAAGGTGGTACATGCTTTCATATTTCTTTCTCATATATATAATTAGTAGAACATGTGGAACAAAAATTTCTTGTCACTTAAAACACATTATGAAGATGGCAGTGACAAACTAAATTATTTGATAAACAGTTTTCTACGTTTCTTTTTTAAGTTATATATTTTAATTGAATAAATAATTAGAAATTTGTATTGTATTTTATTATGTTTTTTATATCGAGCTCTGGTACAGGCAACCTAAAAAAATACCCCAAAAAAAAAAAAGACTTAATTTTTCCGCCACACGAGAGAATTGCAGATAATCTGATTAATGATAAAGATGGAGTTTGTGGAGATATATACCACATTTAATAATTTCACTCAATAGTGCCTCTCAATGGACAGGTCTTAAGATGAACATGGACAAAACAAATATCATGTTTAATGTCCGTGTCACACCTATGCCGGTAGTTATTGGGAGCACTAAGCTCGAAGTTGTTGACGAGTACGTTTACCTGGGACAAATAGTCCGACTGGGTAAGTCCAACTTCGACCGAGAGGTCAATCGACGAATTCAACTCGGCTGGGCAGCGTTCGGGAAATTACGACGCATCTTCTCGTCAGGTATACCTCAAAACCTGAAAACTAAATTGTACAACCAGTGCGTGTTGCCAGTGATGACCTACGGAACCGAGACGTGGTCCTTCACTGCTGGCCGTATGAGGACGCTCAAAGTCGTTCAGCGAGCTATGGAGAGGGCTATGCTCGAAATTTCTCTGCGTGATAAACTTAGAAATGAGAATATCCTCAGTTGAACCAGAGTGACCGACATAGCCCAACGGATTAGTAAGCTGAAGTGGCAATGGGCCGGCCATGTAGCTCGTAGAACCGTCAACCGTTGGGGAAAAAAGGTTCTCGAGTGGCAGACTCGTACCTGTAGGCGAAGTGTAGGGCGACCCCCCACTAGATGGAGTGACGACCTGGTAAGACATGCAGGTAGTCGATGGATGCAGGTGGCTCAGGAATCCTGAATCAGGACCGTGCTTTGTGGCATAACTTGGGGGAGGCCTATGTTCAGCAGTGGACTTGTGAAGGGCTGTAATGATGATGATGTTGATGATATCACATATATATTTTTTATAAAGTTATCATTCGTCTCCGCTAGGGTTGATAATGTTTTGTGATGTTTTGCAACTAAATTGGATATCAGAAAAACACGATTTAGAACAAATCGTGAAATATAAAAAAACAACAGTGCGAACGCTAACGTTGACAAATCTATTGATAAACAAGTAGAATGTTTATGTTGTATTTAATGCGAACACAGCTAAAAACAAATCTTGATATCTGTTGAAAATTTTACACAGTTTTTGTGAGTGCGAACGCCACCATCAACAAAACATGTTGTGTGATTTATTTCATGCGATTTGTTTCAAAACATTACGTGTTGGATGTTTCTCAGTGCAAACGTACTGTTACAATCATAATATTACTGCATTGTGGCTCTACCATGTGTAGTTTAATTATTAAATTAATAATAAAGTTACAGCCTAGTTCAGCATTTTTCTCAAGCTTTCTTACGATATTGTCCTTCACCACCAAGCATGTGTTTTTTTTTATAGAGTTGTGTGACAAACAAGCACACAGTCCACCTCAGTAGCTCATAGACATCCACATTTATCCTCAATTAAGAATCAAAATCCAAATGCGTTGCGACTAAGATGGATTGCATCGATTCCAGTAAAAGGGTTCTCCGATTCTCTACACTCACTCAGTATTAACCATGGGCACCACGCACACAAAATATATAATCATGTCTAAACATGTTTGCATGATTTTTTTATTAATCCATTCGTAACAACTATTTGACATACGGCACTCGCGTACGTACATAAACGACTTGTTTAAACAAAACCTGAAATATTACGTTGAAATTGAATCGTGTTGAATGTCTCAGGAGGAACATGGTCATATTTTACATGATAAGGTGGTTACACACTGTTATTGAAATATAGTTATTATAATTTAATTGTTGGAATTTTATTTGGCATACACCTTTTTAAAACAGCATTATACTGAATTTAATGTTGATGATGAAATTAATGTTTTTGTGCTTGTGATCCAATAATAACCGAAGATTAGAAGACAACCCATTTATCTGGAATGTGGGGAATCACTAATTAAAAATTTTAATAATTAAATTTAATATAAAAAAGCTTCGTTCGCTACTATTTTTAACTGACATTATACGCAAACGCTTCTAAGGAAACAAATTACTTACGATACATTGCGAGGAGTATGACATAAGAATTCTGGCAGTTCTGAATAACACTAGGCCAGTGCGGCCTTTTTAACTTCCCAGTAAGAAGTTTTATGTAACTTAATATGTACGTATGTGTTGTGTTATGTACGTTGGTGGTTAATTTAGCCCGATTGTCAGTTTTTATTTAATAAAAAATGTAAAACGCATGAGTGTGTTGGCAACCTAACTTAAACAAAGAATCTATTGCTCCTTTAACTTCCATTTTAAATAACACAAAAATACGAAAGAGGAAAAATAGGTTTAGTGAAGTACTAACAAATTGTTAACAATTTATTATATGGGGGGGGGTAATTGCCATAGTTTGCCTGATTTTTTTGGCGGCGGGTTGATAATGGCCAACCGCGCACCTCGCGGTGGCGCTATACGGCAATCGACACATGGCACATTGGGTATTGTTTACAAAAAAAATATTTTAAGACTACGAAAGCGGGAATGACCCTTGAATGGTGGTTTTTTTAAAGGAAATTAATGAATCTTTATTTCTGTGCAAGTGTTGTTAAATTTTATAGATTCCTGTAAAAATAATCAGCGCTAAAGTATTTTGACTTGAATTTTGACACATCGCTTCATTAAAATACGTGTATTTCAAAATTTAAAGTAACGACTGATATATTTTATATTTTTAAATGCATTGTGAATATATGCTTAAGCAATATTTATAAAAAACACACATAGTCTTGGAGAAAAATAATTTTTTCGAGACTTTCAAATTTCTGTAAGAATTGAGTATGAAAACTTGTTTGCTCAAATAAAGTAATTTTTTTATTATTTGGCGAATGGATACGAGTGTTGTTAGAACTAACAAAGGTTGGGAATTTAATACAGAATTATTTAAAAATCAAGACACGCTAATTTAAACTGTAATTCATAGGCAGGAAGAACTTTTAGAACGCAAGATCGTTTGGATACTGAATTACTCATGGCCGTTTAAAGCCACTTTCGATAGACTAGTGAATACATAGTAATATTTTTAAATAAAATTTAAACAAATTTAACTAACACTAGATTCGGTGTGCGTGTCTTATATTAATATCGTATGTGTAGATTAACATTATTAGTTTAGTGGTCATATTTACTCTGCTCGTATAAATTATAATAGCGGGTAAAGTTAATTTATATAAGGGTACCTTTTCGGACCGCAGCTCTATAGTTGAGGTAGTTTTATTGTCTCCCACGGCAGACATTAACGCTTTTATCAAATCCCGCATTGCAACGACGCAACGATTGTCCCAGCCCAAGTTCTGTTTAGCTTTAATTTAAGCCTCCACGGTTATTTCTATTTAGCATAAATTTCAGAATTCATTTTAAAAGTAAGCTCCATGCCACTGCTGCTTAGCCGGATTTGTTCTTGTTAAGGGCCTAAAAAGTGGGAAGAGAATCGTGGCATTCCAGTTCCAGGGAGCAATGAATTGTTAGACGAGCAGGTTATCTCATGATTTATTATTTATATAACAAATACCAGCGTAAAATAACAGCTTAAGGCAGCTGTGTTCCGTATGATAGGTGTAGAGAACCAGTGACACTTTTTCTTGGCAAAGAAACATTCTATCTTGGTGCTCACGGGGGGACAACCCATCCACATTTTTATTTCTTAGTTGAGAATAGATTGAGATATCTATGGGCCACAGCATTCACTTATCATCAGGTGAACTGTGTGCTTGTTTGTCACCATAGTTCTATTAAATAATAATTAAAAGCACATACCGGCGACGGGAAGTAGCGTCAAAGTACACCTTTGTTACGTCTGGTTATTCTGAGAGACGATAATTTGGTCAAATTGCCTGCCAAATTTAAGAACAACAGTTATCTTTCCTATAATATCCATGACTTATGTCCAGATTTCCTTTATGGTATAAGGTAAATTGTAACACTTGCAATTGCGGTTCAGCAATTTTGTGTCAAACACCCTGCTCTAACTCTAAAACTATAAAATTTTCAAAGGGAATGCCCAACACCTTAGCTACCACATATATACTACAAACTTTTTATAAATATGAAAGGAAGTAAAAGTATAAATAAAAAGTAAAAGTACTTTTAGCATTTAATGATTTCTTATATTTACACAAGAATAATCGCTGAGAATAAATATGAGACACGCAGCCAAATTGGCGTGATAACTGAAGTGGAGATGGGCAGGACATGTGGCCAGAATCAATGAGGGGCGAGCGCGCTGGTGCGCGACGTTGTAGAGGTGGCCTCGTGGAAATGGATGGAGGAGGCCTTCACCCGGAAATTCTATATTGTACATAAACATAAAACAATAACATATTATGATATTGTTTTATGTTTATAGCCAAAGTCGGTCGATTATTAGCTTCAATTTTAATTATATGTTACGACATAAAATTTACTAAGGGAAAAAACAAATTGACAATTACTTAAATACAAAATACTTGTTTTATATTTAAGTAAGCGTCAATGTATTTAATTTATGACAATGGAAAACAAACCAGGAGAGGGACAG
The DNA here is from genome assembly GCA_907164705.1 of Parnassius apollo. Lineage (NCBI taxonomy): Eukaryota > Metazoa > Arthropoda > Insecta > Lepidoptera > Papilionidae > Parnassius > Parnassius apollo. Next base: position 13,652,972 of record CAJQZP010001707.1, read on the forward strand.
AAGCGTGTTCCTAATTGATGACTCCGTGGGGCAGTGGCTTAGCAATGAGTTACAGGAGCAGGTATTTGTATGGCCTACAAATAATTATTCCGGGTCTGGATGTTTGTCCTTGTGAAAGGAGACAATCATTTTTGCGCCCACTAGACATTTTAGCGACGCAATAGTATACACAAAAAATAGTCATATACAAAAAAAGATACCAGTTTATTATTATATATAGCATAAAGATTTTTTGAAAACCTAAACGGAATCAAGAAATGTGAAAAAAATTAGATGTTTTGATATTCGTGTTCAGATCATTGGTTCTGGTAATGTAATATTTAAAAAATAATTGTCTTAGTGATGTGTCGTGATAACTCTGAAAAAAATCGACTCGAGTTAACTCGAATTGAAATTCAGGTAACTCGACTTTGAGTTCGAGTTACACAATTCAAATTAGCTGAACGAAGCTGTGTCAATTTGTCACAGATTATTTATATAATTGTTCTTCCATCCAACACAATTATTATTACTACACTTAATAGGTAGTCATGTATTATTTTTGGTTTGCGTATCGACAATCTTCATAAAATAATATTACTCTAACGTTATGACGTAAATATTAATGTTATTAATAATTTCACTATCACAATATACTTAATCAATTTATATTATACATAAAGATAAAAAGATTGGCGAGTATTAGCCTCGTACAAGCAAGTGCAGTGTTTGCGAACGCCTTCTACGTTCTAGTGAGGATCTGATAAAATATGCAGGTAGTCAATGGATCTCCATCCATGTGACTCAGGCTTCGTTCATCTGTGATGACCTGTAATTATGATGATGGAAATATTAAATGAAATAAGCTCACGGAATATAATCAGCACATACCATAAACCAATTTCACAATAGATTGGATAAACGAATAAGGAAAACCTGCAGATTTGAAACCGCGATACAAGCTTATATCACTAGTTTTAACTGCTGCCCTGCTAAATAAATATAGTAATAATAATAAAACCCACAATATTACAAAGTTAATAACAGGACAAATTCATAAATATGCAGATGATGTCAGTAGACTTTGGAGGAAAGAAGCATACTTTGTAAAAACATCGATTGGTAACGTGCTTTGTCTATTATCCTTTTGCATTGCCTCAATATTATTTCCTTCACTTTCATCTAATATCTAAACTTCATGAATGGTATCTAAACCCCAGATTTTACTCGCTAAGTTAGATTCTACCGTGTGCACGTCAAAACGTCAGTTCCTAACTTTAATACTTACTGCAAGACCAGCCAAGAATGTTTCCGAAGTCAGCAGAAGCGTCGGTGCAGTGCACGCCGACTGATAAGCAATTAGGACATCGAACGGTAAACGGTAGTAGTTTCCTTTTATTTTTATTTAAATGTTGTCTCCTACACTAGGATATTCTCGTTAATTGTAGAGTCATAAATTGCGAGGTAATCAATTCTTTAATTGCTTTGAAAGCAACGTGTACTGGCGGTGTATAAATATGAACTAACCCGTATTATCATGCCGTGGGTGCAGTAAGAGATGATGAAGGGAAACCAAACCAAGATCTAGGCAGCAACATCTTTCTGGAAACAGTTGAAAAAAATGACAGTTGGAAAAAGTTGGAATGCCGCGTCTCCAGTAAAAAAGGATCTCCGGATCTCTACACTACCATAAGAAACACAGCAGTATTAAACTGCTATTTTACGCTGGCAAGGACCACGCTCTCACAGAATATGCGAGAGCGTGATCCTTCCTCGGTCGAGCAGACCCATTGGTGCTACTACCATAATATACCACGTATGATAAATGTCGTACTGTTTCAGCAAAACAAAATACTATAGTGATATAACCCCTCGAATGAAGTCAACGCAAACTAAATCAATCTTTTTTTTTCTTATTATAAATAAGTGCGTGATTACAATTCCTTCACATGGAGGGTGATAAATCCCTAAATGGTATCTCGCACTGTCTTAGTGTAACAGAAACCTGTAACCTCGGAAATATAGTCGAATGAATTTTTAGTAAATATTACGCGAGTCTACGAACGCAAACTGAATTAAATATTTTATTTTTATTTAGCTGTGCCCCACGGTTTCATTTGCATATATCACGCGTCTGATCCACGCGACGTGACACCTAGCTAGAGGCGTTCACTGTTGGTTTATCTCGGTTCACCGGGCAGTAGGGTGCAGCAGTAGGGTGTGTAGCGTCCTTCGGGCGCTGAACCGATTGTTAAATTATTTTAATTTTTCATATCTCTTAAACTTTGCGTCCAAATAGGAGTATAAATAATTTTCATAAATTTGTCTTGAGATGATGTAGGTTAGATAGAAAGACTAACTTTTCAATTTAAAGTAAGTAATATAACGTAATAATAAATAGGCATAATAATACGGTATCTCAACTTTTTTTTACGCGAAGTAAAGATTAATATTTTTGTAGAACATTGTATTTGTGTGTCATTAACTATAATGCTATCAATCAAGATCAAGCGTATTTTATTAAAAAAACCTCTAAAACATATAATTTATATCATTTCACAGAATTTATATTACAACATTTTAATGAAGCAGAGCCCAGCCGCATCCACGTCGTGGTTGCAGCACAAGTGTCGGCTCGACCGGGCAAGGACCAAGCTCCCGTAAAATACAAGCGTAAAGCAGCAGTTTAATGCTGCTGTGTTTCGTGTAAGGAAAACGGAAACCCTTTTCACTGTATACTCTAAATAAAATTGTGTTATTAAAATTAAATATTGTTATTCCCATTTTTAATTTGATATCTGGTGTCGAGCGATATACATATCACTGGACCGTTTAACATTTTTAAAATATTTTAGTTTTTTTGTGCTTGAGTTCACTATATGAATAATTAAATGTACAAAATCGAAATCAAGTCACTAGTACAGTACTTATTTTACACAATAAGTGTAACAAACGAGCACACAGTCCACCTGACTGTAAGTTGAACTAAGATCGATTGCCTGGTTTCCAGTTAAAAGGACCTCGCTATTTTTATTAGTTTGAGTTGTTGTCGGGAAGATGCTACTGCTGATCTTCTGTTTCAGGTTTCGTCGATCGCCTCTTACGACACCCATGGGACGATATGGGACAGTGAATATTCCTACACCGTCTCGACACGGTTTGTTATGATCACCGCCTGTTACAAATACATGTGCCGTTTGAGGACAACTAACCACTAAGTGAAGCCATTAGACCTTGCATAATACAGTAAAAACGCCAACTTAACCTTGTATACTTATTTTGAATATAACTGCGAAATCTTTAGTTAGTAAATTACCGAAATATTATAAGTAGAAAACTAGTTGAAAGTTGAACAAAATAGTTTTAAAACGTTAATTACAAGCATCCGCCGTTTTCATACTATTTATCACTATGTCACTACGTCTCTCGATTTCTGCTGATCTCTCATTTGCTAAATACTTCAAGTTGCAGAGTTGAAACCGTTGCAAGAAGTTGGAATTCACACTAACTATAGAGTAAATTAATTTTCATACCTTTAAAAAAAATTTAAATATTTTATGTTAAATATAACTTTTACATATTGCCATTGCATTGCCATATTGCAGATATGCTATAGTTGCATACACAGCTGCAGGTTGAATGGGTCGGCTCTCCCCGGGTGACCACGCTTCCATATAATATCAGACAGAATAATGCTGCTACGTTTCGTAAGGGTTGTGTGAGAACCTGAGATCATTATAAATGGTAACGAGGCATTCCATCTTAGTTCTCAGGTGTGACAAAGGATCTACATTTTAACCCATAATCGACGATAGATATAGATGTTTATGACAACTGACCAATAGCCCCTTCAGCTTGCTGGTCAATTAAGCTTTGTCGATGCTAGTTCTACTGCGAACATTACGAAGTCTAATCAAAAATTCCGAGTTAAGCCCTCATCATAGCTTGCTGAGCGACTTTGAAACTAACATTATTTTTATGAAATAATAAGATAGGCGTCATACCTAAACAATCAGATTATTTCTAACGCCGAGTAAAACCCGGGAACCCAAGTATATTATATCTTATGAGAATACAATTTTAAGTCACTTCTTTAAACAAAAATCATTAGACTTTAACGATGTTTACTTTAACAATGTTTACTAAGTTAAATTGTACTTACGTGTATATGTACTGTTAGGATGGCTCGCCTGGGGTCCTTTTTTAAAAAAAAAAGACGCCTTTACTGCTGCAAAACTAATTTAATTTAATTTACACTTCGGAATATTATAAACTATAACAAAGTTGTGTACCGAACAGAGGTTAGAGTTTGACTGCATAAATTATATGAAAAATCACTTTTATATACTTTACATAATGCTTACAACAACAATTACTACCTTGTACATCGGTTCATAACATCTCCCCCCTTAAGACGGAGGCTTATCCTTTGAGATAAACGTAGGATACGATAAAGTCAAGATCCTAAGTTAGTACAATAAAATATTGAAATACAGTAAAATCATTCAACAATTAAAATAATTTTATCAGATACAATTGCAATAGCTAATGCTTTATTTATTGTCAATCTTATTCAATTAACAACTAAGAACATAATAATAAGGAATATAAGAACTTGAAAAAAGGAATGAGTGAATTTTAATCGCTACATCATAAAGTAAAGTAATATAGATATTAATCGATTAATAACTAAAAACTTGTTTAAAAATGAAAAATAATTTTTAAAAGAATTTTACAATTTTAATTGTTACTTAACAATATTAGTAATAATTATTAATTATCAATCGAAACTTAAAACATGATCCGAAATATTAAAATAATAATATTATTTAATTTATAATAAGAAACATGTTAAGAAAAGTAATCAATAAATTTTAATGTTTTTTTAATAATAGCTCAAATTTCGGTTACAGGAGGCTCTGTTAAATTTCCTAAATTGAACCTTGTCCTTGTTTTTACTCATCTCTATTTCTGGGAGACTGCTAATCGATTTCTTGTCGCATTCAATTGATTCATCTGAGATATCCGTTAGTTCAATAGAAGTGTTAACATTAGTATCGTTTTTATTAAATTTTTTTTATTATAACACTGATTATATATCTGGATGCAACAAGATGTATTTTTACAACAATTTGAAAAGCATTTGTTGTATATCTTATACAGTATATAACTAAAAATACTGGCAATTACAATATAAGTAAGCGTTGAATAATAATGCCCGTATTTAACAATATGAGGCTGATTCTCGGCTTGATGAATTTGATTCTTTAAACTATCTAATTTATATGACGCTAATTTTAACGATTCCAAATCAATATCTGTTAGCGTAATTGGGTTTAGGACATTAGAACTGTGGTTCAATAAATTGTATTTGCAACAATTATCTTCAACTATGTTAAAATCGATTGGTATTTGGCTAGGCAGCACGGACTTATAATTATGCGATGGGTGAAATTGCAATGTTTGGTAATATGCAACGCAATCATTTTTTAAAGATAATATACCAGTGCCTTGTACGGTATAATCCGAAATCTTATTATTATTTGTACATTTAACAGTCAATTTATTTGGTTTAGACTGAACATAAATAAATCGTCCATCACTAAGTTTTTGCCATAAATTAATATTACCATATATTATTTTCGAATCGCATGTTTCTGGAAGTGACATGATTACTTCAGTCAAGAGTTGAGTTTCACAGGTTGGATTATTAATTGTGGACAAAACAGAAGGTGATAAACATATCATAAACTTATTGTTAACGTTTTTACACTCACTTAAACTATCAAACAATGCGTAATTTAATCTATCATCCGTAAGGGCTACATACAGCTTGGAAGGATGAATGAGAACATAAGTTTGTAAATTATACTTATCATACTGTGTAGGTAATGGTAAAATCTTGTAAATATTAAACTTAATAGGGTTAATTAAAGGAATTCTTATAACAAATACTATCTTATTATTATAATAATACGAAGTTAATTCGGCTAAATCAATAATTGTATGTATATTCTCTAATGATAAGGAAATGGGAAATTCCACATTAATTTTGCTCATTTTGCTATTAGAGAGCTCTTTAAATAACTTAGTGGGAGTTAAGACATAGGGATGGAGGATGTTTGATTTTGCAAATAAAATAGAGTTTAAAATTGTATCTAGTATGTTCGAAACCGATAGCAGTGAACCTTCAATCACATTAAAAATAGAATTTATTTTTGCTGAACTAATTAAGTCTGTAGTAATTTTAGAATTTTCAGAAAATATGTAATTTAATTTTTCTATTTGTTTATTTAATCTAATTTCGTTATTATTTAATTGACGAATAGAAACATTAAAATTATTGATGGTTGATTGAACAATGTGTATGTTGTCTTTCATTAGCGAATATATCTCGTTTTCATTATGCTGACAAGTAGAAATAGCTTCGTCGTATTTTCTGGCGTCATCGGCATCTAATGTACCGAAGAAAAACTTAAGAATTTGGCCGCCAAATTCAAGAGATCTTTTAAAGCGATTAATAGGGTTTTCGGAAATAATATGTGATATCGAGTCGTATTTAAGATAATTAGCGTTAATTAAAATTTCTAACGGGTTTATAATATCCTTACAATCTATAGTAATAATCGCGGTGTTTTGAGCCTTCTCACAAAAACTAGACATACTTGAAATAGATTGATCAATTTTCTTTAAATAAGGCTTTATAGGTATTATTTCCACATAAGTTACTACATTCCAATAATCGTTGTAAAAATATGCCATAGAAGTCGGATCGAAGTATAATCCTGGACTATGTACAATTTGTTCAATCGGTTCTGAATAACTCGGTCGGAGGAGAAATCTGAAACAATTATTACATAATTTACACTGGTTTTATTTCATTAATGTGGTATTTTACGTGTTTCCTATTTATGCACACAGTAACATTATTTTTGCTGTTGACCTTAATGATTTTAAATGGTCCCTTCCAAATAGGAGACAGGGCCTTGCGTAACCTATGGTGCTGTTTAATATATACTAAATCACCTACTTTATAAGATATTTCTCGCGAAGAGGCATCATAGTATCTTTTTTGAAGCTTCCTTGCTTTTATTTATATTTTCTAAAGCTTTTTCGCGGGAGTATTTCATTCTATATTGTAGAGCGCGAATGTACTCGTGATAGGTTGTGTTTTCATCAGAGTTGTATATGCTACTAGGTATAAATGGCTTATGTCCGTACAATAATTCATAAGGAGTAAATTCAGTAGTACAATGTGGAGTGGTATTGTAAGATAAAATTGCAGTAGCAAGATAGCAGTGCCAATCGTCATGGTTCTCACTTACAAATGATTTTAAATATTCTTTAAGGGTAGCGTGACTACGTTCCAATGCGCCGTTTGTTTGGGGATGGTATGGACTCGAGAATATATTTTTTATTTTAAGGATGCTAGTCAATTGCTTAAATAACTCTGAAGTAAAGCATGAACCTTGATCAGTTAGAATCATTTTAGGAAACCCAAATAATGAAATAAAGTGAATGAGATTACGCGCGACTTCATCAGTCGTTGAAGTAATCATTGGATAGGCGCAAGAAAATTTGGTTAAGTCATCCTGGAGCGTTAGTATGTATTTAAATTTTTGAAGACCCGCTTCAGGTAGGACACCGACAATATCTAGTGCTAATCTTTCAAACGGCTTGGTGCTTGAGGACGTTATGACCATGGGTGCCTTATTACAAGTGCGCAACGGTTTATTAATTTGACATAGTGTACAATCTTTAACGAAGCGTTCTATGTCTGCACGCATATTTTTCCAGTAAAACAAAGATTTTATTCTACTATACATGCGTTTTATACCTGGGTGACCAGCTACGGTAGTCCCGTGGTTTTCTTTTAAAATGTTTGGAATCTCGGCTGGAGAAGGGTAGGTTGTATTCGATTCTTGTATATGTGAACCTTAATATTTGTTCCATGGAAAATATAAGATATTATATTGTAAATTTTTAAGTATACTAACTTTGTAAATGGTTCCGAAAAGTCAGATAATGCTATCTCAGTATCATAATTATCTTTAGAAATAATTAAGTCCCTAAACTTACGTAATAAATTATAAATTGTCTTATAACTTGTCTCGTCATAATGATGAACCTTTGTGTAAAGAAAGTAAAACGTTTTATTGTTAGAGTCGACCGAGTGTACGGTTTCAGGTTCGCGTTCCGCTGATAACAACTCGGCAGTATTATTTATCATTGACAATAGCTGTTCGCAGTTCGGCATAGAGCAATCAAAGTCCAGAGAGACTGGACAAGCAATTATTTTTTGTTTTGCAGTATATAAACTTTGATTGTGCTCCTCAATTTGTGTATCATTAGAAATTGTTTTTGTAAATTGTTTCTTAAAAAATTGTTCATATGTAGTCTTATTTAATTTAGAATGCGTGATAGCGTTTACTGGGTTACGAGATAAAGCATCCGCATTTGAATTAATTCTACCTGGCTTGTACGTTTTCTTGCGTGTGCCAACCCTAGAGAGTGACGTAGATTTTTCACAATTTATGACGTCACGTTGGCAACCATTAAATTTTTTATTACAAAAGTTATTAGAAATTGAGACATCATTTTTATTCCTTTGAGTCTCTGATTTTTTATTACTCTGTGTTAAAAAATAACTTAGGAACACAGGAGTCGAGTCTTTTATTTGAAGTGGAGCATGTTAATTCTGATGAAGGTGCATTAAAATTAGAATCCTGTGCAACCGAGAATTGACCACAGGTGCGACCTTGAGACTCCATTGAAGACTCGTTGAATGTAGAATTTAAAAAAATGTTCATTAATATTTTTTGGCATCCCTGTTTTATAAGATAATTTAGGAACACGGGATTTAGAGAGATTAATTGTTTTCGTGTCATTTAAATTAATATTACGTTTCGGCAGACACGGCACCGAAACCCTGTTTAGTTTAAATTATCGTTGTTATTTTCAGAGGCGCAAACAACGTGTACATTAGAGTGATTATTGTCCGGCACATTACTAGTGCTCGGTACTCGTGTACTTGATAGTGCAGTACACTCATCGGTGCGCATATTATTGGTTTTAAACTTGAGTTTGCGACACTCACTTATTAAATGGCCTTTCTTTTTGCAATATGCACATATTTTATTGGGATAAAAATTTGAATGAGGTTTATTATAGTGATTATTTACGTTATTTGAATTTTTATTATGCAATGAATTAGAATTAGATTTAAGGTGGTGGAGGTTAGGATAGGAAACCTTTGATTTATTTTTGTAGCACTCGGAAGGAGTGTGTCCGAGTTTGTGGCAAATTGAGCACGATTTAGATGAGCGCAGCGATAATTTACTTAATTTAAATAACTTTTCTTCCTCGATAGCATGCGTAATCGCTTCGGATAGAGTTCGAGGGTTCCTACAGCGTACAATATGTGAATAACTAGAATTCATGCCCAATAAGAAAGTATTTAAGGCTAAATCTTCCATTGCTGCAAGTCTACCCAAAAGTTCTTTTTCATCCTCACAGCTGTAGTGAATGTCGGATTGGATCCGCGTAAGGCACGATTCAATCCTTAATGAATACTGTGTCACATCTTCAGAAGGCAACTGTTTACAATTTTGTAGGTCTACAAGTAAGTGCGTTGAATGTTTTTTCTCTCCGAATGTTGACTTAAGAAATTGTTTTAATTCAGGCCAACTACTGAATTTCTTTAAGCAACAAGCTAATTGTGCTTTTCCTTCAAGTTGGGACACAATATATTTAAACAAAACATTCTGTTGGTCTGTACTTGCCAATGAAATTGCATTTTCGCAATTCGTAAGGAATGCTGGCAAAGACTCGCGATCTCCATTGTAGGGCTTAACGAATTTGATAAGGACTGAAAGGGTGATTTTTTCGGACATTTTTAATTTAATATTTTTTCGTGTTGGATTTGATACCGACAGTGAACTATCTGAGGAGTCAGAGTTCGAAATTTTAACTTCTTCAGGTTTTACCTTTTTTAGAGAACATTAATTAATAGGTAATATTTTTAAAATACAGTACAGATCATCAGAACACAACAAAATATGTTAAACAAATAAATATTAAAATACAATGGCTTAATGTTAAAATCAATCTTTTATAATTAATTACTTTTTAGATTAAATCACTTTCACTTGTTTCACTTTAATTAATAACTTTAGAAAATTTTAATTTTATATTATAAAAATTACTCACAAAATGTAGATTCTCACGAACATCTTGGTTTTCAAAACGTGTCAGTTAATTCGACACTGCAGCGATGACGTCAATTGCAGCGGTGGCTTCAGTACCTATTCGACGACTCAGGAAGTTTTAAATTACGACGCTACCTCGAAGTCACGTTGCGTTGTCCGTGAAGAGATCTTACACGTGGTGATGATGGTGATGATGCAAGGTCTGATGTTGGTGGCGAGTCAAACTGTCCGGTGATCCGATAGTGCACTGGGTTGTGATGCGGGCTCACACTCGAAAGTCGACTTTGACTTATCGTCGACCACGATGGAGCAGCAGGAGTTTCCGAATGATGCGGTGCGGGCTCGCGCTTAATAGCGGAGTCTTATCGTCGACCACAGGTGCAACTGTGCGGGCTTAGATACATGTACCCAAGACTTACCGTCGACAGCTGGCGCCTTACCCAAGGACCGTGGTGATGAACGCTGGGGTTCACGGAGCCAAATAAGTATTAGGGCGGGAATTCCTTGTCGCGACGCGCCTAACACCTAGGAATCCCAGTACTTTAATTGCTTTCCCAGGATATCCCACTTCTGACACCAAAATTGTTAGGATGGCTCGCCTGGGGTCCTTTTTTAAAAAAAAAGACACCTTTACTGCTGCAAAACTAATTTAATTTAATTTACACTTCGGAATATTATAAACTATAACAAAGTTGTGTACCGAACAGAGGTTAGAGTTTGACTGCTTAAATTGTATGAAAAATCACTTTTATATACTTTACATAATGCTTACAACAACAATTACTACCTTGTACATCGGTTCATAACAGTACATAACACTAACCACATTTTCCAGAGACGGTGTAACGTAGATTAGTTCGAGGTTTCGCTTTAATTTTTTTTAATCAAATTTGCTAGCTCTTATTGAGGATCGATAGACTGAGCATGGTAATATATTTGTTCACTGAATTGTATTGCAAACTAATTTTTTTATATTGAAGTGTGTTTTAACTTTAAAAGTCGTATTTAGATTTAAAAGGAAAGAGAGAAAATAAGACCTGGCAATAAAAAAAGAATTAAGCACTTTAAATAAGAATACATATGTAGGAATCTTCTTCACATTACTCTTACAGCCTAACAAAAGTGCACTGCTGAACATCTTCCGCATAGTTGCCTTACATTTGCCATAGTTGCCACACTTTACTGGCAGGTGTAATACTGCAGTTTTATTTATTTTATTAAATTGTTATCAGGAAGATTGACATGGTAGAGCCATGCTGCAGTTATTTTAGTAGTATAGTTGCAGCAAGAATGGGTCGGCTCGACCGTGGAAGGACTACGCTCTCACAGAATACCAGCGTAAAATAGCAGCTTATCGCCGCTATGATTCGTATGGTGAGTGTATAGAAGTGGAGACCCTTCTTACTGGAAAGTAGGCATTCCATCCTAGTCCTCACGGGTGACAACTCATCTGCATTTTGATTCGTAATCAAGTATAGATGTCTATGGGCTACAGTAGTAACTTACCATCAGGTGGACTGTGTGCTCGTTTGTTACCCTTATTCTATAATAAAAAGACGCTGCCGCCCATCTCATGGTTAAGTTTCTCTCATCTCTTACGATATCTACGGGAAGATATGGGGTAGTGGAGCGGATATTCTTACACCGCTACTACACGGTTTCTTCTTCTTCTTTGTTTAACGAATGTACTTATCATCTATTATTACTACTGCTGAAATCCAATATTGTACACTGCTATGTAACTCTAAATTCCATTCTCATCACCATGATAGATGTGATTAAGTACGTGTGTTTTAACAGAATACACTCGACCACGATGGAAAATTTAGTTTCGTCAGTGATTTCTCTAGTCCGATATGACTTAGAGGCCCTCAAAAAAAGAGCTCTTTTACAAAAGGCCGGCAAAGCACCTGCAATTCAGTTGTAAATCTTTATAGGCAGCAGTGAAGTTTCGTATGTAAAAGCGGTGCGCTTTGTGTGCTTAACCCGCGAGAATTCCCGCTATGAATATTTTGCTCACGCAACTTTAGGCTGTTATTAGCAATGCGACTTCGTTCCGGACACATTCCGTGTAACAAGTTTGCTTTCATGATGAAAATGAAACAATCTCCAAATTGCGATACATGCAAAACAATAGAAGATGTACAACACTTGCTCGCGGAATGTTCCAAAAATCATCATGAAAGGAAACTATTAGTTGCCAAAACTGATACTAAAATTTGTAACCTAGGGGAATATCAAAGCATTTTGTCTGAACCATTATCTGATGCTGCTCAAATTTTATATAACTTAGTTAATTTTTTTGTTTAAATAATTTAAGAAATTGTAGTTTGTTATTTAGTTATTAGGTACAATGGGACTGACATGTTTAAAATAACCTAAGTCCCTAAATTAAAAAAAAACTTTAGGCTCACGTAATTTTATACTAACGTATGGTAGTGAAAGTTGGGTGTGGCAGAAGAAGCACGAGAGTAGAATCAACGCAGTAGAAATGCGGTCCTCAAGGAGTATGTTATGGTTGAATCTGAACGACAGGGTAAGACATTGTGTAATAAGAGAAGAGTGTGGTTTGCAAGATGATATTGTGACCAGGATTAAGAAAGGAATGCTTCGGTGGTTTGGTCATGTGGAAAGAATGAATCAGGAAAGAGTGACAAAGAAAATTTATGTTGCAGAAGTGAATGGCAGAGTCGGAACGGGACGTCCTAGGCGAAAATTTATCGACAAAATTGGCGATTTATTGAAAACGGGCCAAATTGGGAGTACCCTTAACCGACGAGCATGTATGCGTAGGTGTATGGATGTGAAGGAGGCGAGAGAGGTGTGTCAGGATCGACTGTGTAAGAATATCTATTGTCCCATATCGTCCCGTGTGGGTCCTAAGAAACGACAGAGGGAAACTGAAGTAGGAGATGGGCATCTCCCTGAAAACAACTTAAAATTATAAACTACTGAGGTTAGCAACGACGGCAAAATCATCAGCAGTGGACTTTTATATTTTGTAATGGATGGATGGATACACAGGTCATTAATCTCTCAATTAACGAGCCATTAAAACGAGAAGCTACCTACCAATTTTTTTAGAGTAGCTAATTATAAATCATTAATAGAATCAGGCATCTCTTTACGGAAAAATATTATATTAAAGATGTTAAAAATTAATCCGCCAAGATCAGATCAGATGTAAGTTTGTGGTATGGAATTAACCGTTTCACCTAACATATGTGACAGTGGTAGAGCCACGCGGCAGCTTTGCTGTTGCACGTATGGGCCGGCTCAAACCGGGGTGGTACCACGACCTCACAGAATACCGGCGTGAAGTGGAAGCTCTGCTTCCGCGTTTCGTCTGGTGAGTGCAGGTGGCCGGAGGCCCAAATCCCCCCCCCCATCAACATGGTAGCGGAATAATGTTAAATAATGATCGACTACCCCAGGAGGGTAACAGCACCCCTGGAGAATCCCTCGCTGAGCATCCACGACCATGTTTCTCCACTTCTGAGCGTGGGTGCTCAGGCTGCCCCGCGTATTCTGGGGGGGGGGGGGGCAAAATTCCGCTCAAGACTACAACTGCTCGGGGCAAACGGAGCAACAAGACCAAGGCGACCCCTGCCACGCTGTCCGTGAATTTCTGCAATATCAGGGGATTTCACTCTAACCTAAACGCCGTCCACTACCATCTCGAGACGGCGAGGCCGGCTCTGCTCTTTCTGACCGAGACGCAGGTGTCCTCTCCGGCTGATGTCTCGTATCTCTCCTGCCCGGGGTACAAACTGGAACACTCCTTTGTGCCTCGGGCTGGAGTTTGCATTTACGTCAGAGAGGACATCTGCTCTCGACGCCTCGGCAGAGTTGAAGGTTCGGACCTGTCCATCCTTTGGCTACGCGTAGACAGCGACGACCATCCGCGCGTCTACGGGTGCCTCTATAGGTCCCATAGCGGTAATGCCGAAACAGACCGATTATTCGACCACGTCCAAATGGCTGCAGATTCGTTGCTACAGCAGATCCCCTCCGCAGAGATCGTGATCCTCGGCGACTTTAACGCCCATCACGCCGAATGCCTTGGTTCACGTTTAACCGATCATGCGGGGAGATCTGTTCATGATTTTGCCTTGGCATATGGTCTGACACAACTGTCATTAATCTCTAACTGACACAACTGTTACTTCACCTACGCGGATTCCAGATGTGGAGGATCATCCTTCTGCTGACCTCTCACCTGAACGGATATCAGATTTCCGTCGACGCCCCTTAAGGCTCCTTGGACCATTGTCTGGTCCGGAGTGTGGTGCCACTCACGCTGAAATCACGGTTGCATTCTGCAGGCTGCCGTCGTGTTTGGCACTATAGGTCAGCCGATTGGGATGGGATGCGGTCTTTATTTGCATCCTACCCTTGGGGGCGGGTTTGTTTCTCGCCGGATGATCCCAACGTTGTTGCGGACTCTGTTGCTGATGTGGTACTTCAGGGTATGGAACTTTTTATTCCTTCCTCTGTGGTGCCCATTGGAGGCAAGTCTCAGCCATGGTTTGGTCGCTCCTGTAAAATAGCATCATGCTATAAGCAGGAATGCTACCAAGCCTGGGTTGATGCATCAGCGTCCCGGGATGTAAACACCAGCGCTCTAAAAAAGAAGTATAATTCCGCCTCTAGGTCCTTCAAAAGAGTCATTGCCAAGGCAAATTCAGAGCACATAGGCAGAATTGGCGAGAAACTAGTTCGCCTTCCTTCTGGAACCCGTGCATTCTGGTCTCTCGCCAATGCTGTCCAGGGGAATTTCTGTCAGCCATCTCTTCCATCTCTGCACAGGGAGGACGACTCACTGGCACATACCGCAAAGGAGAAAGCCGATCTTCTAGGCTCTTTCTTTGCGTCTAAATCGACTCTCGATGACGGGGGAGTACTCCGCCGACCATCCCGCGGTGTGAGTGCTCCATGCCGGAAGTGCACTTCACACAGCGCTCGGTTCGCAAAGCACTCCTCTCCCTGAACATCCACAAGTCGAGTGGGCCTGACGGAATCCCCTCAATTGTGCTGAGGACGTGTGCTCCAGAGTTGGCACCGGTTTTAACGCGTCTTTTCCAGTACTCCTACTCCCTAGGCGTAGTCCCAAAATCATGGAAGACGGCTTATGTCCACCCGATCCCTAAAAAAAGGCGACCGCTCTGACCCGTCCAACTACCGGCCAATCGCCATCACCTCCTTGTTCTCCAAAACAATGGAGTCCATTGTAAACTGCCAGCTCATGAGGTACCTTGAAGATCACCAGCTGATTAGTGACCGCCAATACGGTTTTCGCCGTGGTCGGTCAGCTGGTGATTTTCTGGTCTACCTAACTCACAGATGGGCGGAGGCAGTAGAGTTCAAGGGGGAGGCATTGGCCGTTAGTTTGGACATTGCGAAGGCCTTCGATCGGGTTTGGCACAAAGCGCTTCTTTCGAAGCTCCCTTCCTATGGGCTTCCCGAGAAATTGTGCGATTGGATCACCAGCTTTCTTGCAGATCGGAGCATCAAGGTCGTTGTAGACGGTGCAAGCTCCGATTGCAAGCCTATTAATGCTGGTGTTCCACAGGGCTGTATGCTATCGCCAACGCTGTTTCTTCTGCATATCAATGACATGTTGCGTACCCGTAACATTCATTGCTATGCAGATGACAATCTTTCTCAGCTGCTGCGAAGGACCAGAACAGGACCGATCTCGGCACTGGTGATGCTCTTTACACCGGCCGACCCAATATTTCTCGGGAAAACGTCTCCGAGTGCCGGGACAAACTTGTGCCTGAAGTCGAGTCTCTGCTGGACAGAGTCTCGGATTGAGGGCGACTAAATCTAGTCCAGTTTAACCCCCAGAAGACACAAGGTTGCGCGTTAACCGCTAAAAAGAACCCCTTTGTCGTATCCCCTCAGTTTCAAGGCACTCCCCTTGTTGCCTCAGCCAGTATCGGAATCCTCGGCGTCGACATATCGAGTGACGTGCAGTTTCGTGGTCACTTGGAAGGGAAGGCCAAATTGGCCTCTAAAAAGCTTGGCGTGCTCAGCAGAGCGGGACAGTATTTCATGCCCGCACACCGCCTGCAACTTTACAAGGCGCAGGTTCGGCCGCACATGGAATACTGTTCCCATCTCTGGGCTGGGGCTCCCCAGTACCAGCTTCTTCCACTTGACCGCATCCAGCGCAGAGCAGCTCGAATCGTCGACGACCGAGTGCTTTCCGATCGGCTCGATTCACTGGCGCTGCGAAGAGATGTTGCATCTCTTTGCGTACTTTATCGCATCTATCACGGGGGAGGGCTCTGAGGAATTGTTCGGATTAATCCCAGCCGCCAAATTTCGTGAACGCACTACACGTCAAACGTCCCGATACCATCCACACCATCTGGATGCTTGGCGGTCCACCACTTTACGTTTCACAAGGAGTTTTTTTCTACGTACAACCTCTCTGTGGAATAGTTTACCACCGGCGATTTTTCCGGACCGATACGACCTGGGGACCTTCAAGAAAAGAGCCTACTCCTTTCTAAAGGGCCGGCAACGCACCCGTTATTCTCCTGGTGTTGCGGTTGATCATGGGCGGTGATCAGGCGAGCCACATGCTCGTTTGCCCCTTCTTCTATAAAAAAAAATATTCATTCCATCGCTTTTAAGGATTACGAAGAAATATATTACAGTTGAGTTGAGAAGCTATGCTCGAAGTTTTTCAGCATGGATAAAATAGTCAAATGAATCTGTAACCAAGCTACGACTACTAAGCTCCGCTTCCCTCATATCGGGAACTAGCTTAAGGTAACTCTGATTAACTGTAACATGAAGCCATATTATACGGCCTTTTTCGTTAATATTTAAGTGTCTGTGGTACTTATTTGTAATTTCTTAAGCAGTATTTAATTAACTTGCAACTATACAAACGTTTCCGTTCACCTGTTACACCTTCAAACAAATGAAATTTTTAACTCTTCAAGCGCCATAAAAATCCCATG
Source organism: Parnassius apollo (assembly GCA_907164705.1). NCBI lineage: Eukaryota > Metazoa > Arthropoda > Insecta > Lepidoptera > Papilionidae > Parnassius > Parnassius apollo. The sequence goes on from CAJQZP010001707.1 coordinate 13,670,136, forward strand.
CAGTCGCCTGCGCCTGGCAAATCCCGAGCGGTCATGCGACCATATGTGGGTGGGCCACAGCATTTAAAACCATTAAAACTTATATTTAGAGACTCTGGTGGAGCCACGTGTTTAAGGCTGCCGAAGTCTAGTTCCCCGGTCGAACCTTAAACCTATTACGCGAGATATTAATCTAAGTGGACTGTATCTACAAATGCTTCTACACTTATATATGCGGTACAATGCACTCGCTCTTCCCTAAAAACGAACTATTATTTGCCAAATCGATGAAAGGAATCCTGCTTGATTAGGAAAACACAAAATTAGAGCGGGTTAAAACAATTATATCAAGCAGGCTATACTAGTAGGAAAATGTTGACTCACCGGGATGTTTCTTCTATGCGGTCGAGCACTATAACTGCGACTTCTGGAACTTCTTCTGGAACACTCCGGAGAGGGGCGGTGCGCGACTATATCTCACACGAGGTGAGGCGGGTTTCCTGGAGCTCGACTGCTTCCAGGCTAAAGCGGTTTCTACTAGTGATGTGGTTCTAATGACGAGCGCGGCGGGAAGAGAGCTGCGCGTCGGTCGCGCGTGTCTTATATATCCTCGGTTCCGATGATTACGTGACATTCTAGAATCATCTTCTTTCCCCTCCCACCCCACCACCCCGATGTGTCGATAGGAGGGTATGAATGATATCATTTTGGAATGGGATAACCGATTTGGCAGCCTACTGATGAATGGTTTTCCGCGCAACCATCTCCCCCGCCCTTGAAGGATTTCCTTCAAAAAATAACTAAAACAACTAGAGCTAAGATCAACTAACAAAATAACTAACTAACGCTAAGATTACCTAAATTCCACTACAATTTTTAATCTAGAAAGCTAATTTAAATTATGGAAGAGGCAAGGGGCACAAACGGACAACAGGACGCAGGTAAGACCCAACCGTGGTCTTAACGCGAGCTATCCTAATTACTCCGTCGGAACCGGGAAAGACCTCTTCGACAATTCCTAACGGCCAGTGGAGAGGCGGCGTATTCTCTTTGGTGAGCACAACTACAGTTCCTACAGCTAAAGGCTCAGTCGCTGTGTTTCATTTTTGCCGAGACTGCAAAGTATGCAATTATTCCATCCTCCATCGTTTCCAAAACGATTGCACTAACCGGTCTAATAATTTGTAGCGTGCGGAAATGCTAAGTCTGTTCTCATCTATATCTGCGGCGGGCAAATACTTTAAAGGCGTTAAATTCAAAAAATATGCTGGAGTTAGAGCCAGCGGTTCCGAGGGGTCGCTAGACAATGTACGACAAAGTGGGCGGCTATTCATTACGCATTCAATTTGAGCGAGCACCGTACTTACCTCTTCGAAGGGCAAAATTTGATCTCCTATTACTCGGTATAAGTGGCTCTTTAGACTCTTAATATTAGTCTCCCAATTGCCTCCAAAATGACTCGCGGCTGGGACGTTCAGAGACCACTCAATGCGGTTCTCGGCTAGAATGTGAGCGAAATCCGAATTATAATACTTGCTAGCTAAGAGGTCATATAGTTCCGATAGAATACGTTTTGCACCGACGTAGTTCGTACCGTTATCCGAATATAATTTACTTACAGGGCCTCTACGGGATAGAAATCTTTTAAATGCACCCATAAAACCTGCTGTGCTTAGATCACCAACGAGTTCTATATGCACCGCTCGAGTAGTTAGACATACGAAAATGCAGACGTAAGCCTTTGTGGATCTTATACCACGCCCGCGAGTGAGCGTGACCTTAAACGGACCAGCGAAATCCGACCCGGTGTGCGTGAAGGGCTTTACCGATTGTATTACTCTACAAGATCTAAGTTCCGCCATTTCCGGAAATGACGGCTTGGGGCGTGCCCGAAAGCAAGCTATACATCTGTGCACCCGATTGCGTATTAAACTACGTGCAGAAAGAATCCAATAATTCTGACGCAAAATCGACATCAACAAGTCGGGGCCAGCGTGCGAGTTCAATTTATGATGGTAATCGACAAAAAAGTTCATGATATGGTCTTTACGCGGTAAAACCATAGGGTGCCGTTGGACGAAACTCAACTGCGAGTTGGACAAGCGTCCACCTACCCTTACAATCCCATCCTGTAAAAATGGCTTAAGGCGTTGAAAGGCGCGACTACAAGCTCTATTCGATTGTAATCTTGTAATTTCTTCAGAGAAGTGTGCACGTTGAAGTTCAAGTAATACTAGCAACTCGGCATAGTTGTAATCGAACGCTAAGACATACGAACGTCGCGAATCGACAAACGTAAATTACGCTACGCAATAATTTCGACCAAGAGGACAAGCGGTTCGCCAAAGCAATAATTGGAGAAGCCTCGCTCGAAACGTTCGCCACTAGAGCGTGTCTCTCTCTTCCGGCGGTTGTGACACTGACGAAGGTTCGAAATCGGTTATCGGCCATTGTGAGGGATCCAAGTGAACCCAAGAAGGTCCATGGAATCAAAGCGGGTGGTCCATTATTTGCATCGGGGTGAGTCCCCGGGATAGACAATCGGCAGGGTTTTCCGTACCGAACACGTGATAAAAGTTCCGCGTTTCCAACTCGTCTTGGATCTTGGCTACTCGGTTCGCGACAAACGTATCCCAACGGTGGGGTGAAGAACGAACCCAGCATAAGGCGACGGTGGAGTCGGAAAACGCAAATATCCTTTCTATGTGAACTCTATCCCTACATGCGCTGATAACTGCGGTAATAAGCTTGGTGAGTACTAATATTGCGTAAAGCTCTAAGCGCGCCAGAGAGACAACCTTACGGGGGGAGACCCTCGACTTAGAACTAATGAGGCTAATCGAATTTCTACCATTATTCTGAACGTGGAAATATAAACGCCCCCGTAAGCCTTCTCGCTGGCGTCTGCAAACCCAACGATCGTTATGACGCTATTTCTATCTACGTTTATATGACGCGGTATTTTAATTTCTCTTAGTAAAGGAAGTTCCTCTCTAAAGCGCTGCCACAAACGAACAATGCTGTCAGGCGGCGAATCATCCCAATCGCATTCAAATAACCAAAGTTGTTTAATCAAAAGCTTAACGTATAATACCACCGGAGCTACGAAACCCATGACATCCCATAATCTAGCAACGCATGACAGTATTGTACGCTTTGTGCATTTCTCTACGGGCGGATTTACCTTAAGGCTAAACACGTCGGACTCTGGTGACCAACACAGACCGAGCACCTTGTGTGTATCGGAATCGTCGAATTCCTTTATCGCCGAAAGACGGTGTGATAGTGGGATTGTATCTAAAACCGGACGCGAATTACTAGTCCACTTCACAAGATCGAATTTACCCGATTTCATGAGCCTTATAACCTCGGCGGTGGTTAGGGTGGCCTCCTCCACGCTATCGACCGAGTACACAAAATCATCCATATATAATCCGCTCTCAATTGCCCTCTTAGCTTTAGGATAAGAGGGACCTTCATCGTGAGCGAGCTGTCTCACCGTGCGTAACGCATGAAATGGGCTCGACTTTAAACCAACACAAACGCGGTGAAATTCAAACACCATTAGAGGTTTTCCTTTGGGTTGAAACGATATAAAATGCGTTGGAATCTACGGTCGCATTCACGGACCCCTATGCAAAGAAACATTTGGCGAATATCGGCGGATATTGCTATACAAAACAAACGAAAATTGGCTATTATATTAAATAAACTGCCCTGTAAATTTTGCCCACTATAGAGAATATCGTTAAGCGACAGGTGAGTGCTAGTTTTAGCACTAGCGTCGAGCTCTACACGTAACTTAGATGTAAGTTTGTCCTCCCTAATGACCCCGTGGTGTGGTATGAAATACGACGGTGTGTCTTCGTAGTTATCTAATTTCGAAGCCACGAGTGATATGTAACCTTTTCTTATATATTCGTTAATGACGCCGTCATAAGCTTCCTTTAACTGGGGTGAAGCGAGCATTCTACGCTCCAAGCTGTAGAAATGTTTTTCCGCCATTTGACGCGAATCGCCGAGAGATAAAACATCTCCTTTAAAGGGTAGCGCTACACTATATCTACCGTCGCGATCACGAACTGTCGTGCAGACGTAAATTTCCTCGCATAATCTGTCATCTGAGCTAGCTATGGGTGGGACGTTCACCTCCTCCATCTCCCAAAATTTGCGGACTAACGACTCGAGCGGTTCGACAGCCATACCACAATAAGAGGTTGCCGAAATACTATCTATGATGGGGGCGGAGCCAACGATAACATAGCCCAATACGGTTTCCAGTGCGTAAGGCGCGGTATGCGAGGAGTTGCCCCTGACCTTATTGTTTAGCAAAAGATGAGGGAAAAGCGATGCTCCAATGAGCATGTCTATGTTTCCAGGAACGGCGTAAGTGTCGTCCGCTAGAGTCAAATTTTTAAATTCAATCATTGCCGAGGTGTCAACCGAAACGGTTGGCAACCGTTCAGTGACCCTATCCACTACTAGTGCATTTATATCAAAGTTAACATTACGATCTATCCGAGAATAAAATTTTAAATTTATATATCCCTGGGTAGCTTTACTAGTACCTCCGATGCCTTTGACTACAGGACATGAAAGTGACCTATTTATTACTACGCCTAAGCGCTGACAAGATTGTCGTGTTACAAAGCTATTTTGGGCTCCGCTGTCCAGTAGTGCACGGACGCTTTGTTCGTTCCCACGCGAATCCCTAACCAAAATACGCGCCGTACCCAGTAACACGGTTGAAGGAGGTTGTGCTCCCATATTTGCCAATGAGCACAGAGCGACATCACCAGGTCGACCGCTAGAATCGTTGACCTTAGTAGGGGTGAATTCCTTGTCGGCTTTACTTGACGCCGCTATGTTGCTATTTTCAAAATGTAATAGCGTGTGATGTTTCCTGGCGCACTTGCTACATACGGAACTCGAATTGCATTTTGCAACTAAATGCTTATCGCTTAAGCAGTTCAAACATAGGTTGTTTGTCTTTACTAATTTATAACGTTCGCTTGGTAAATATTTACGAAAAGTCGCACAATTATATAAATTACCGTGTTTATCTTTACATACGATACAAGTATGCTGAAGTGATGTTGACGTCGCGGTTATGTAAGTTAACGACCCTGCTATTTTAGATGGTTGAGTCTGTCTACGGTCGACGCACCTTTTAATCTCCTGTTTAACGTTCGGAGAGCACTGCATCACCTTTATTTGATCTCGCACGAACGATGCTAATGAATGAAAGGAAGGCATCTCCGAGCTACGATGCTCCATTTCAAACGCACGCACGGTGTCGGGGTCTAATTTTTTTTAGTGCAATATGGAGAAACACCACGTCCATAAGGTCATTAAATTTTAAATTCTTAAGTGCAGCCACCGATGCCACAAATTTATCTAGAAACTGCTCTAAGCCGTTGATGTTCGCGGATGATATAGGTTTAAGATCGAATATCTGGTTCAAATATTCGGAAGCTAACATTCTCCTATCTTCATATTTAGTTTTAAGCGTTTCGAATATTAATAAGTAATTGTTTGCTGTAGGTGTAAAACCAGAGCAGATCGACTGTGCCCTGCTACTAAGTTTACTAATTAAGTAATATAATTTTTCAGCGTCCGATAACGATGGGTTATTGTGTATATTGTTTTGAAACCTACTGAAGAAGAAGGGCCACGTCTTAATATCACCATTGAATACCGGAATATCTATTGGCGGCAACCTAATTGAGTCACGTGGTCGTACCTGTATTTCCGGCTTTGCTTCGTTTTGAGATTGTAGGAGTTTTGCCGTTCTTTTCACGCGACACAACATATCTTCGAATGCCAGCAGCGGTTGGTAGTTCACTATGTATTTCGGGTCGATTTGTAATTCCAAATGATTAATTTGGTCTAATATTCTTTCGTAATCCGTCCGCAAAGAATCCACCGTTTCAATTTCATTCAGAAAAGTTTCCCGCACCGCTTCTACATTAATGATCTTTATATGATGGCTAATGCTTTGTATACGTGAAAAAAGTACGTCCCTCTTGGCATAAAGCGTTTTAATTTTATATTCACTTACACTAACTGCCATTTTAAATTATTATAACAAAGTTATATTAATCACAATTAATCTCACAACGCACAACGATGGACGATGGACACTCGGTATGCCGTATTACGTAATTAAACACCTGCTACAGCGAGTCGAGATGACGCGTTGCTTGCTAACTCAATATTTTTATCAAATTGTCGGGTACGCGTACAAAACGATTGCTATTACATTGTTTCAATTATTTAAGCGACTAATAAGCTTTAAATTTAAACCAATTACAAACACTATTTAAATTAATAATTCTGTTTGCGAGTACCTAACCAAAATTAAATTTCAAACGAACACTAAGACTATTCCATAAACTAGAGAGCATTATCTAAATAATTTATCTAATAATTCGACCAGAAAATGGTTGGATGACCACTAAACACCAGTGCAAATCCTGCCGAAGTGACCATAAAATGGTGGAGCCACGAGTTTAAGGCTGCCGAATTCTAGTTCCCCGGTCGAACCTTAAACCTATTACGCGAGATATTAATCTAAGAGGACTGTATCTACAAATGCTTCTACACTTATGTATGCGGTACAATGCACTCGCTCTTCCCTAAAAACGAACTATTATTTGCCAAATCGATGAAAGGAATCCTGCTTGCTTAGGAAAACACAAAATTAGAGCGGGTTAAAACAATTATATCAAGCAGGCTATACTAGTAGGAAAATGTTGACTCACCGGGATGTTTCTTCTATGCGGTCGAGCACTATAACTGCGACTTCTGGAACTTCTTCTGGAACACTCCGGAGAGGGGGTGGTGCGCGACTATATCTCACACGAGGTGAGGCGGGTTCCCTGGAGCTCGATTGCTTCCAGGCTAAAGCGGTTTCTACTAGTGATGTGGTTCTAATGACGAGCGCGGCGGGAAGAGAGCTGCGCGTCGGTCGCGCGTGTCTTATATATCCTCGGTTCCGATGATTACGTGACATTCTAGAATCATCTTCTTTCCCCTCCCACCCCACCACCCCGATTTGTCGATAGGAGGGTATGAATGATATCGTTTTGGAATGGGATAACTGATTTGGCAGCCTACCGTCAAATAAAATAAATACGAATGGTTTTCCGCGCAACCAGACTCCTTTTCTATGAAGAAGCTACTGCTACTTTTCTATTAGCAATTTAAAATCTATACAAAATTTTCTATTCTGTGATCTAAACAAAAGTCAGGTTTTACTTGATTACAAAAAGATTTTTATTGTATTTTGATAACAAAAAAAAACATACCAAGCGAATGTCGGCAGTGTGAAAATCACAATTATTTCAATATATTATATTACTCGAAATTATTTACGTAAAAGATAAATTATATTCACACAAAATCTTTTATTACAATTTTATTGTAAAACGATATACTAAAACACTAATAAAACACTAGAAAAATCCAAAAAAACAACACAATAACATTCACGCAAAAATGACTTACGAAATGAACGTAGATTACAAATAAATATTCATAGGATAAAAGTTTTTTTATTGCACTAGAGGATAGAGTATTTCATATTGATTATGTAATCATCATCATCATCATCATCATTACAGCCCTTCTCAAGTCCACTGCTGAACATAGGCCTCCCCCAAGGTATGCCACAAAGCACGGTCCTGAGCCACCTGCATCCATCGACTTCCTGCATGTCTTACCAGGTCGTCACTCCACCTAGTGGGGGGTCGCCCTACATTTCGCCTACCGGTACGAGGCTGCCACTCGAGAACCTTTTTTCCCCAACGGTTGTCGGTTCTTCGAGATATATGGCCGGCCATTGCCACTATGTCTTATTTCCTAAGTTTATCACGCAGAGAAACTCTCGTAAAGCACCCGAAATGTCGAGAATTTTAAATAGTAGTAGTGGCGGTATGAGAATATACCATAGTTCGCTGAGCGACTTTGAGCTTCCTCATACGGCCAGTAGTGAAGGACCACGTCTCAGATCCATAGATCAACAACAAACAAACAATCTAGGTTTGAGGTTTTGAGCCTATGCCTGATAAGAAGATGCGTCATATTGTATGACATCGATACGTCAAACACCTCATTCACCCTTGTTCATGGGCTGTAAAGCACCCAAAACGTCGGGAATAAAAAAAAATGTAGGTACTTTGTAATGGGATTGTGAGAATATCCACTATCTCATATCATCCCGTGGGTGTCGTAGGAGACGACAGGGGGAAACAAATCAGGATATGGGCAGCATCTTCCTAATAACGACTAAAAATACTGCGTTTGCCAACCCGCTGGCAAGTGTGGCATCCACAGAGTACTTTGGTGGCAACTATGATAAATATCCCCCCTATGACGCAATCTATGGTGGAGGCTTATGTTCAGCAGTGGACTTTAATAGGCTTTAACGGTAAAATAAGTTAAATCAAAGGCGATAAAATTCCAAAAAAATGTTTTATTCAAAGTAGAAGAAATGTTTGTATAAACTGTAAAAACAATATACAAAACCACGGTATACGCTACATTATTTCTCTATCAAAAAGCAAATTTACAGAATTACAATATAAAACGGTTAAGCTTATTAAGCTTGCACCATTAACAAAGCATATTCAATTACGCAGTACATTTTATCTCATAGTCAGCAGCGGAGATAAAGTGACATTTAATAACGGAAAGATTGAAGACAATGAATGAAACTTCCAGATGGAAAACTCGCGGCAATATGCGGGATTTTATAACGCCACGTTTAGGATACAAACAATTTATACGACTGACACAGAATTATTATAATAGTTTATAAACTGAAATGGCAAACAAACTTACAGTCCACCCGATTGTAAGTGTTGATGTGTATTAAAAAGCTACAAGTGCGTTGTCACCCGTGAGCACTGAGACGGATCACCACAGAGACTGTAATCATATTGGCTCTTATAACACTTCAAACCGGAACAAAGCAAGCACTGCTTTTTGGAGGCAAAAACTACGGTCTTTCATTTTGATACGATCATTGGTACGATTCTTACACTTTTCTCTTGCTTCTTTCACATTCATATACCTACCTACGCATACGTGCTCGTCGATTAAGGATACTCTTAATTTGGCCCGTCTTCAATATAATAACAACGTACTTTATAGTACCCGTGTGTATGCACAAGCACATGTGCACTCTCTATTCCTTCACTCACATAGTCCAATGGGATGGTAACCCGATACGACCCAGTGAAGTAATCGTCACCACGCTTGTTCCTTAAAAATTCATACAGATAGATGGCGCTGTTGACTCGGTTAACATCGACTACGTAGTAATAAATTAATTAATAATGTGTGAATCCCAAATAAGTGCATGAAATCATTTGAGATAAGAAGATCGTTGGTAGACTAAGTGCAGTCAGTGTTATTTTTAAAAAAAATATTAGGGACAAAATAGTTATATTCAATTAATTGTGATGAACTTAATTATGTGGTGAATTATCTATCACAGTGTCATGCTGTAAACAGAAACTGAGTTTTTATATTATTACGTATACAGGACCGAAATGCATGTTCATCAAGCTTGGTGAGTGAAAATTAGACAGTAATTTCATTAAACATTATTAATCGTGGAAGTTACTTTTTAAACTTGACAATTTACGATACAAACAAGATCAGCTGACGTTCAAGTATCAACGACTCGTTACTAGATGTCATTACTCTCCATACTTGAGGTCATGGCATATAACTCCATCTACATATCTTATTGAGAACCTCTAGTTGTAATCGATTCTAATATATTATCTAAATAGCAACATTGTAATAGTTCCACTTTTCACCACTACGAGGAAAAATTCTAAAACATTTGATTTATTGTACAGAGTTCAGTTACGCTATCTACAAAAATATTAACAAATTGACCAGAAAAATTAAATATAACAACAGAATGTCTTCTAAAGCGAGTACAAAATCCGCCAACACCAGCCATAAGATGTCAGCGCTAGTATTTTGTTATAAAGGCAAAAAGTATGTTGATATAAAAAATACACTATTATGTGCAAGATGCAAAAAAAGATATGAGTTTGATTGTGCGGACTATTCCGAGAAACTTTACCATTTAAAGAATCATTTTTAATAAATTATATTCATCGTAGAATAGGGTTGTTCTTGGGCAATTCTAATTAAATAATTAGTAGAGTTAGTGAGTTCTTGAGAACTTAAGGGTCCTAATGATTTAAGAGACCCGTGGTTTCAGTTATTTATGAATCGCAATATATAAGCCATAATACGTTGTAATTTGAGGAATTTGGAATATTTTGAAATTAATTTATCTAGTTCATTGTTTACAGAAGGTATTTACAGAATAAAAATATTACCTTATTTTTATCATAGCGTACAAATCTGCATACCTACTACCTAATTTATGCGCTGCTGGTACCGACCATTCACGTTTGAACAACAAACATAACTAACTATTTGTATATTTTGGTAGAATTTATTGCGTAAACAATGTTTAATAAATAATAACATTATTTATATAAATATCATTTACTATCTGACACAGTGGAAGGGACAGTTTTGAATTATTTTCTACGAAATATATGATACTTTATGTGAAATTTATTGATTTTTTTGTTTTTAATCACATTAAAAGCCGTCACAAATTCGTGATTGTAATCCTGCCAATGCGCGGCTAAAAAGTTTTATTTCCTGACTACGTGAAAGGGGCAATGTTGACAATGTTGATACATCGCGGACAGTGCAAATATTGGTACTGCTATGCTACAGAGCTGCACGTATATACAGAAATGAACTGTAGGTGATTCTCTTTGTATGCGAGTATGAAGTTGTAATATTTAAAATATACAAAAACTATCTAGCATTTATTTGTTTACATAACGTTGAAATATATTCTGTATTAAAAAACTATGATAAGAAACTAAAACTAAAAACTTAATTTATCATACAGTCCAGCTCCCCGCGGTATAGTGCCCAAAACGCAGCCTGCGTTTTAGGCACTATACCGCGGGGAGCTGGATACTCGCTATTCCTATACATACTAGAACTCTTATCACCAGCAACGATGACCTGTCTTGGATACGGTTCCTTTTGGAAATTCACCGCACGTGTGTTTTTCACGCTTAATATTAAGTTTTACACGGGGTTGAGCTCCGCTGTAGCTATACTGGGGAAGGGATATCAGCGTAAAATAGTAGCTTGCAAAATACTGCCTCTGTTTCGTTTGGTTAGTGTAGACGACTTGACACCCTTTTTGCTAGAAACGAGGCATTTCTTCTTAGTCCTCAGGGGTGGTAACGTATTTGAATGTTTATTCATAATTGAAAATATATAAAGATGTCTATGAGCCACAGTATCTACTTATCATCAGTTGGACTTAGTGCTCCTTTGACCCTTATTTAAAAAAATGTAACTTAGTTTGGCTCTAGTTAGACTCAAACTGGTACAAATCTATAAAAAATTGAAAGGAAGGAATGTTATTGTTATATTTATAAATGCACCAAAGCTCCCTGTAAATATTTTATGCCATCAAAAACATAACTTGTACAAAAACCAAGTCTCGCAACTCAGGTCTTCAATCGTAAAAAGTTGTGAGATCCACGTAATACCAAGTCGGTTAATTTATTCAGTCCCTACTTAAGGGTCTTTCTGTCTTAAGTTATTACGTACTTAGCTAACATAACAACATCTTGTTGTAACCATATTAATATTAAAAATCTTTTATGTTTTAAATAAATAGATTAAATTAGGCCATCGCATGAAAACACAATGTATCTTACAAGTAATAGATATTATATTAAATTCGATTGCTTAGTGCGATTGCCAAGTCAATCCATTTATTTAAAACATAAAATACTTTAATATTGATATGGTCACAATAAGATGTTGTTATGTTAGCTAACTACGTAATAACTTAAGACAGAAGGACCCTTAAGTAGGGACTGAATAAATTAACCGACTTGGTATTACATGGATCTCACAACTTTTTACGATTGAAGAACTGAGTTGCGAGACTTGGTTTTTTTACAAGTTATGTTTTTGATGGCATTTTCTTATTTTATACAATATGGCATAGACATTAGACCTACATTTCTCCTCGATTAAAAATCAAAATGCAGATGCGTTGTCATCACTGAAAACCAAGACAGAATACCTAGTTTCCAGTAAAAAATGGCACCGGCCCTCTACCCTCACCACATTAAACACAGCATCATAACATTTTTATTTCACGTTGATATTCTTTGGTAATCGACTTATACGGTTATACTTTTGCTAGAGTCAAGCAAAAAGAAATTATCCATTGTATTTTATTTTATTAAACTTTTTCACAATATGTTGATACGTTACAATGCAACATTTTAGAGATTTTAACGGCGATTTGAGGCAGCTTACAGGCAATGACTATCTCAAGGTGCCTAAGCATACGAAATAACTTGAGGTTTACATCACTGTCAAATCAATTGTTTCATTGTTTCCATTTATAGTTCACATGCGCAAATTTAATACAAATCATTATTATATTGATTTTAATACACTAAATTGCACCACTTTTTTGTCTCTTAACCTAATCAAAAACCATTTAAAAATAGTACATGAGCAGTACATACAAGTTATGTTTTTGATGGCATCTCATTTCTTTTTGCAGATAGTCCTACTTTTTTTCCTTCCGGTACCTTCTACTTCTTGATCACCAACGAAGCACCTATCTACTACACTTTTGATTTCATTATATTATACATATACAGGTACACTGATTCATTCACCGCAAATGTAACTTTGTAATCCTATATATTTATATGGGATTACAAAGTTATTTATACAGTTAGTGTAACTAGAAAACTGGACTACACCACACTGATTGTGTTCTAAGTTTGAAGGTTCTGTGTCTGCTAGAAGTGCCTTAGAGTTTTGATGATCAGCCAGTCAGTGCCAGGCCATAAACTACTGGTTCAAATTGAATTAAATTTGAAATATACCGTGTCTATACAATGCCTGCTTGGTTTCCGAAAATTCAGGTTTCTAGCAACAAATCTCTATCCACAAGCAGTTATAGGGGGTCGAAAATGGCCTGAATTGCTTCGAGAAAAGAATGGTACGGCCGTGCCGCTTTTTTGCTCGACTTGGCGGGGCACTACCAGATTAAAAGCCTTCTCTGACAATAAGTCTGACAATATAGTAACTTCGTCGCTAGTGCAAGTACACCAACACTAACGAACAAACATTTACTTTGACGTACCCTTGTATCGATATTGTGTCCTTTGACACCAAAGCGCAAAATAAATCAACTGATTGGGACAGTCAGTACAACGTTTTTTTCGTTTGGGATTATTTATTTATTTCATCTTTATTGTTAACACCTTAATAAGTAGGGTAACAAAGTACGTACTTAATACCTATCGGTATTCTCTGCCAGTTAACCGGTGGAGTGAGAGATTTTATGGCAGGTACAATTATGTGCATACTTATTACTTGCTGTGATATACACATATTAAACAAAATCTATTCATATAGTGTATGTTAATATATAAACAAAACGTGTTTAATATATTATACATATCATTATAGTACATAGATATGATACAAACGTTACATATATTTATAAAGATATGTTAGAGTTGCAAATAATAAAACATATAATAAATATATTATCATAATTTTAACGTTCAGCATAGCCATGTACCTACCTAGCCAAGAAGTCATGTACCAATTTCTTAAATCAGTTCGCACTTAGCGCTCTTCTAACGTTTTAAAATTGTTGTTAAACCCAGTGGATAAGATGAAATGCTAATCTTATCATTAGATGAGAAACGAAGAACCTAGTCAGATTACTGCGCTCCGGACCTCAATCAAATCACCAAACTTATCATGCAGTATGCAGGTTTCTCCCTGATGTTTTCCTTCACAGCCGAGATCAGTTCCAACGGGAGCTGTGTGCCTAGTGCGAGTTCCACAAAATTAATCGAATGACTTCACCATCGCGTTAACCGAGTTAACGTCGTCGGTATCGACAAGCGAAGACGAGCGAGTGTGAGTTATAATCGAAGCTAACCTTTCGATTTGCGTTTGCTCTTTCTGTATATATTACTCTACTATATGGTTTGCTCACTGAGAATGGCATTCGTTCCTTCCTTTATGGTGGTAGCACTGTCGCGTCGTTAGATAAACTAACCAAATTTAGGTTATGATATTCACTTAGTGTTTTTAATATTAGTAACTATCTATCAAAGTTGTGGTTATTATAGCATCTTTGATGTTTATATTTTACAATACTTTGACAGTTTGTGTTTGTTTATGTGAGGTTGGAATTGTTTCTTGAAAATAATAAATTATAAGTAACATGAAGACTAGTTCGTCACAATTTGATGTGATGGTGATATTTATGGAGCAGTAAGTTGAATTTAATTTATTTAGTGCTTAGGGAACATATGTTCCCCCAATGCAAGACGTAGGATGACTTGTATAGGAAATTTAGAGAAACTAGCTCAATTACTGAATAGTGATGGTAGCGGTGATACATCAAAAAGTTTTTTTAATTTATACATACTTTGGTTTAAGCTGGGATGCGGTTCTCTAATTTTATGAAAAATTGCTTTTCTGCTTGCTTTAAGGTTTGGAGTGATTATAAAAATAATACGAAAAAAAGACTGCTCGTCTGCATAAAGCAGCTAGAGGTACTGGTGGTGGGCCTGCTATACATATCAAATTGGAGAGAGGAGGAGAGGAAATGGGGTATGAGGTAGTGGATATTCTTACAGCGCCACTACAGGGGTACAGTCCGGCTGCCTCAAATTATAGATTTACCGCCATCTATCTACAGCCATAAGCAGCTTATTACAATTGTTAGCATACTTTCATAATTTATATTGTTGCAACTAACATTGTGGGTAATTAATTATTTTCATGCTATAAGTCTGCGGGTACATTAATGTTTTAGTTTATGTCTAGTTATATATTTTTGCTTATACCTATTTATAACTAGAATGTAAAACTGTTTAAGATAATTATAAGAAATATAAATAATGTTTTATAATGTAAAAACTTACGGCTTAATATCCAATTTTATTAAAAACTTGTAACGGAAACCACGCAAGCAACGCCATCTGTAGTTTAGCACTGTTAAATTACAAGCCTATAAAAGACAGATGTCGTCGGTTGGAGCGGCAGTCTTACTAAAACTGTTGAGTAGAGAATACATACACGGAAGATAAATTGTGAGTATTAATAATAATTATTATTGTTATACCTTGTTATTCTGTGTGTCTAAAATGTACATTTTTATTGTTATGAATGCTTACCGGCGTTAATAGTATTCCTATTGACAACTCAAGGAAAGGCTCAAATATTATTAGCCGTTACCGACAGGGTAACGGCTAATAATATTTGAGCAGACAGGCAGTAGGTAATCATTAACTTACTAAATACTAACACAATTGTTTTATCCGTATGTTGAAAACAGAATTAATATTTAATTGTTGATATATTCATTGTAGGTTGATATAATTTATGCAAATGTTATATACCAAGGCTTTGATTATATACCTGTATATAATCAAAGTACCAAGTATATGATGATGATTTTGAATACTCCGTTGGTATAGATTTGTTTAAAACTACTTAATATTTTTTTTATATTTTGGTATATTTTTTTGTATTATACGAATTTATGTCTAAAAATACTAGTGTTCGAAGTTCGAATGCGAATCCTTCAAATTTCGAGTATGTATATTCAGCAAGCTATTTTACGCTTTTAAAAGCATACTAAGAGTATTGTACAGATATTTTGAGTACCTACTATAGCCCCTCTACACGTTGGGCCAACGCGATGGCCCACTATGATGGGCCAGCGTGTGGAGAGCGTAGTTGTGTCGGATGGCTTATGGCGCATGCGATGGTCTTGGGGATGGCGATGATGTCGGTTTTTCCGCCGCACATCAAAGGCAGTGGGCCAGCGATGGTGGTACGCAACGTGACCCATTTCACAGTTGTGTGCGCTCAACGGTTGTGTGGACGTTCATGCTTTGTTTATTGATTAATGACTTAAAAATGACGAATATGTGGCCACTTAATGAAGTTATAAAATTTTAATCATATAGCTACTAAAGTCAGAACATATACCTACCTACATTTTATTTTTTATTAATTGATTATAACTATTTAATTATTTTTGTTGAAAGAAAACTATATTTAGTTCTATTGCGATGGATAGAAGATAACATCTACCATTTTCTACGCCATTTCTTTTTGATAACTCTATTCTTGTGCACATTAAAAAAAGACAATAAAAACATGACATGTTGTATAAATATATTGCCGCAGCGGCTAATTCTTCCACATCCATCTCGAGAAACGTTTCGATCACAACTGAATGTCGCCATCGTGTAGATGTGTTTCAACCATCGCATGGCCATCTCGCTGGGTCAGCGCTGGCCCATCGTGTAGAGGAGCTATTAGCTTCTACGCTGAATCTCGCACGTGCGCAAAGAATGCTTTAAAGAATGTGCAGGGTTCCTTCTTCACATATAAATAAATAAATGCTAATAGCATTATAAAATACTAAAATGGTCTTTAGTCTTTTATGTATTGTTGTGGTGTACTTGTATTCTCCTCTTGTCTTTATTTCTATTTTAAATACATCGTATTTTCTATTCGACGTTATTGCACGCGTACATATTAGTTTATCCGTCTCGAATAAAACAGATCAACTTCTCCCGTGGATTATTATTTCTGTTTCAGTTTCGAGATGGAAAAACTAAGGAAATAGTAAGAAAGAGTTAAACTCACCTTTATTAAAGCAAAACGAGGATCTAAAACGCGTACGAGGTCGACTTTGATTGCGGAAGCGTGTTCGCAACGACAGTTCAGTATCGACTGAAGCCGAAGCCGCGGCCGCAGTTGTGGCCTTAGCCGCGGACGCGGCCTTGACACCAGCCCTGACTCCAACCTATCCAACATACGACTGACATCGCTTAATAAGCGAATGAAGCTAGTTAGCATCTGTCCTACAGACAATCGCTACATCGTCACTGCAACCCGGCGTCGGCCCAACGATCACCACGAGCGTAGTGTAATCGCTCATCCACCCAACATCAAAGAGTTGTTTCTCCGCGCAGCACGTCGTGTAAACTAATGAGGGGTCAGTTCAGCTCTTCTCCTGACAGCCCTCGACGAAGCAAATCGCCTCGTAAACAGCTGCACCAGAACCGTAATGCAAGGTAACTTCATGTTCATGTTCATGAGCCCACAATGTCTAAATCTGACAAAAGTCTTAAGCTTTTAATGCATGCATTTAAATATTTACCGGCTTCAGATTCAGATAGGATATGTTCACTTAATAATAGCATACCCAATATGGCCCAGCTAGGAAGTAGCAACCAATTACTAATGGTTGGTGAAGCGATCGACAAACAATAAACTTCACTCTCCCGAAGTTAAAAGGTGTGGTACGAAGGCCACCTGTATTCTTCTCCGGTAATAGTGGCAATCTAAATTATTGTCCGCATTGCCATCTGATGTTAAGTAATATGTTAGCTAAACATGCTAGGTTTGGGGACACATTAGAGGAATACAATTTATAACTTTGTTAGTGAGGCTGCGGTAAGGTTTTAGAAATCTATACAACTTTAAAGTTTGGTGATAGTTTAAATCAATCTGAATTAGATCGCGTTTGATGGTCCTTCGTAAAAAATATCGTAAATATTTTACATTCGAACTTTCCAAATTAGGAGATTGCACTTGAGCTAAGTTGTCAATTCATCTGGACAACGAAAAGCTTGTCATTTTCAGGCCGTGTAGATTCACGGTAAGTTAGTCAAAGATTCGATGAAAATGGATTACTACCTGTAGCTTATTACAGCGAACAAACTACTCGGAAATTCTAGGTCCTACAAATCCGTAATTTGGCATAATTATAGATATTAATCACGCCTACATAATTATGTAATAAAATCTTAAAAAACATTTTTATTTTGGGTACCTCCTATACAGGTAAATGAATTATGATTTTTAAACTGCGTATTCCATCATGTATGGTATCGTTGGATAGGTCTTTCAAAAACATTGCGGATATGGAAAAACATCTTTACAATTCAGCAGTTTGTTTGTGAAATATTAAGCTTTAGTCGTATTTTTCATTAGTCATATGTTCCTTCTACAAACTCTTTTTTTGAAATGAGGAAAGTATACTCAATAGTAACATTAACACTATCGCAGCAAATTAGAGTTAACAAGTTGGATTGGTAAAATTTTTATTACAACTCCATAGAAAATGACATAAAACTAACTGCATTATAACTTTGTAATGTTATTGTGAAATCTTAATTATGTACCACTTTCGCTTATTTTTTAGTTGGTAGTTATTGTTCCCTGTCAAAGTATTCATACAATCAAATAGCCTCATACAGTTTCATTTGTAATACTCTTGGTTTATGCGGGTGACCCACAGGATAATTTAGGGTAGTAGTAGTAGATTACCTAATTAGTAAAGTTTTCGATTATTACTTATGACATTATTTTGAATGATTTTAATAGAAAAAAGCATGTATCACAATAAAAAATATTTACATATGGAGTGTAACTTCGTCTTTTTGTAAATCTTAAATATTTGACAGCTCTATGCAAATCTTAATCGCATCGGCAAGAAGTACCTACTTAGTGGTAACGATTCTTGTAATAATAAAATAGATTCTGTAAATGCAGAAAGTTTTTAAATCCAATACCTTGGCGGAGGGGAATAACCATGCAAGGCGATTCCATTGTGTTTAATGTGTGATCCGCCACGCACTTGGCCGGTACTTTATTTTTTTATTTTTAATGATTACAATGAAAATACATTAATTTATTCTTTAATATTATAATATCACTTGAATGCCTCATTGGTCTAGTGTCGTAAATGCAATTGTTGACCATGAGATCCTGGATCGGGCCAAAATCTGTTTTTGGGTATTTCTATCAAGAAATTCTCAGCATCAGTTTGGAGATGTGTTTCACCCCCCTTGCTTTGGAAAGCACGTAAAGCCGTTAGTCCTGTTTTCTCTCTCTCTCCGGTCGTGACGAAATACCGTCCCATTGGATTATGAGATGACCAGTGCTTGCACATACACTTGAGCACTATAAAATTTGGTCTGGAGGACATTATTATTATTATCTATACATATAATAAGTCGGTAGAAAAGTCATGTCTGTAATTCTAATATATTTTTGAAAATCAAGTCTGGGGGACAAAGTAAAGGACAATAAAGCCAAATTAGTGATTTTTAGAATTTTTTGTCTGTCTGTGTGTATTTCTGTCTGTCTGTCTGTCTGTCTGTCTGTCTGTCTGTTAATTTAAGATTCAAGCAAAAACTTCTGGACCTATATCCATGAAATTTTCCATATAGGTAGTAACCCGGGGCAACTTATAGGCAAATTTATATCCGATTACGGAACTTCAAAAAAGAAGGTTAAATATTTTCCTTCCTTTAGATGTTAATTTTCTATTATATATGATTTGGTTACTTACAAGATAGCAGGATGACTGATGTTTTGTTTTTTTTTTTTCAAATAAATGCCATATTTATAAATAGTTTCAAATTTGTTTTAACCTTTGTTTAATCATTAGACACTCCGCCACATTTTAGTTTTCAAAACACCGCCAACTAATATCAAATTGAAAAAAGTACATTTTGCCTTCATTTACCAACATGTTAAATAATATAAAATATAATCAAATAATTTTTACGTTAAAATAATGAAATGTATAAAGTAATTTAAAAATCCGAAGTGTAATAATTTAAATTGGTAATATAGTGACATTACAGCCTATCAAAAGTCCACATAGGCCTCGCCCATAAATTGTCAAATGGGCTGGATATTTACTATGACAATATGAGGTGTTGGATTCTCTTTCGCCGCCACAACAAAGCGAACATTTTCTACTTCCGTTTAACAATTAATTCATACTAATTCTCGAAATTATAGAAGAGGAGCAAACCGTTGGAGAGGATTCAATTATTAATGTGCTCTTAAATGGGAAGTAGTTGAATCTTGTGGATACCACTGTTTTTCTTGGTATTACTATTAGAGCCATGCGACTGAAATTGAATGTTTTTCTTGGTATTACTATTAGTCATGCGACTGACATTGAAGCCATATTTGTTTTATAAAAGAGAGCCGTACATTCAATTTATATCTTAAATTGTAAAGAGTCCCATAGAGAAAAATTTAAAGAAATAAATATATTAACTTTGGCATAGCAATATATTTATGAAAATGTAATGTATGTACGTAAAAACATAAATAGCTTTCATAAGAATAAAGATGTTTATACTTTAAACACTAGGAACAAACATAAGCTTGCAACACCAGTTACTAGAATCCACTGAGTCAGTAGTGCTTTTATGGGGCAACGTATACGCCTTTAAAACAAAATTTCAGAAAATGTACAAAATTTGTCGTATTTTAATTAGTTTTAAGTTGAAATGTTATTATAATATCAAAAAATAGATCAGTTAAAATAACACCTGTGATTGAGGTGATCGCCACCACGCTTGTACTATAAAAAATTATTTAAAAATTGTACAAACAAAATTATTGTAAAGTGGAATATATTTTAAAAAAGTCCCGCTGGGCTTCTTGCTGGTTCTTCCCAGGACAGAGGTATCTGTAGTAAATAAAACATGACTTTCAATTAGTATTATGTAATCTATATTTAATAATAATAATTATATTGTATTGTGTTCTCCGTAACAAGATATTTACTAACTAAACTAAAACTAGTTAAAAAGAATGTTTAAAAAAAAATCAATTGATATTTTGCAAATATTGTTAAATTTAATACATCTAATGTTAATCAATAATTTAAGCAAAGAATTTTTAAACAACAAACACTTTAAAAATATCTGCTTTTTATTTTTTGTAATAGGAACTAGCAATTAGCACAAGAAATATAAACAACCATTAATTACATTGCAGCACTTGTGCAATGTAATTAATGGTTGTAGAAATAAAAATAAAAAGTGCAAATAAAGGGCGGGTCCAAAGAACTCTTAATTTTACGCCATCTGATGGCCAAACACGGAACTTAACGTAAATAAAATTTGAGTTGCGCTTCTATCTCTAGTATATACTCAGTAATCTATGCACTAAACATCGTATTTTAAATTAAATTTAAAATACAATAGGTGTCAAATTTGAAGCTTCTATGTCTGCTAGAAGCTATAAGTTTCTTAGAGTTTTGATGATCGATCAGTCAGTGAGTGACAAAATAAAGAAACTTTGGCTAGTTATAATTCTTACAGTAGCTTAAGAATTATAACTAGTCAGTTTCTTAAAAATTTTAAGAAAAGTTCAAATTGAATGAAATTTGAAATATATCATTTTTATATAATGCCTACTTGGTTATTGAATATTCAGGCTTCTAGTTTAATTTCACTACGAAGTTATAGGGGGTTGAAAATGGCCAGAATTGCTTCGAGAAAAGTATGGTACGGCCGTGCCGCTTTTTTGCTCGACTTTGCGGGCACTGCCGTGCCCCTAGATAAGTTTTATAAACATACTTCTTATTAAAACCCCGTTTGATAAGAAATCGAGCAATAAGCATTATATTGACGTACATTCAGATATATGCGACTATAAATCCTCATAAACCGACCCTACCGGTTTTTCTTATCAATTTCGTACAGGTGCACCTAGCTGGTCATTTTTTTATGCTGGTCCTCGGACAGGTTTTACTTTTTATGTTTATAGAATTTTGCGTACATTACAATTCCATTAAACACTTCACGTTCACGTTTTACATTTTGCTTCCATTAAACACTTCTAAAAACTTTGTAATGTTATGCAATAACATATTGTAAGAATATTTATGAAAAAATTCTCATCGGACTAGGCTGCATGTATAAAAATCCTTTGCCTTTATATGGTTTTAAAAATAATATTTTTATACGTGGTAGAGCCACGATGCAGCTTTATTATAGTTGAAGCACAAATGGGTTTGCTCGACCGGGGAAGGACCACGCTCTCACAGAATACCAGCGTAAAATAGCAGTTTAATACTGTGTTTCGTATGGTGAGTGAAGAGATTCGGAGACCGTTTTTTACTGGTTACGAGGCATTTCGTCTTAATCCTCAGGGGTGACAACGCAACTGCGTTTTGATTCTTAATCGAAGATAACTGTAGATGTCTATGGACCACCATCAGGTGCACTGTGTGCTTGTCTGTCACCCTTATTCTACAAAAAATCACTGCTGAGGCGACTAATGTCTCAGTAGCTACTATACGCCGCACAACAACACCAGATTTTATGAAAGGCATATCACCTCTTCCTTCTTCTTAATAAAATTATCAATTCTAACCACCAGGTATACATTAAATACTTTATAGTAGATAATAAAATAACGAACATGAATATCTGCAACATTACTGTATCAAAGTAAAATTTGATGTATTCGAGTAAACATTTTCATAAAAGTCGGCGAAAATATTCAATTACGAATTGAAATAATAAAGGTAACCAATAATTTTGCCCGACAGTGTACCTACCTCCCACCACAGTTTATCTGTGCTCACGACTCGTGTCGGCAACTATTATCATTATTCATCATTACAGCCCTTCACAAGTCCACTGCTGAACATAGGCCTCCCCAAAGTAATGCCACAAAGCACGGTCCTGAGCCACCTGCATCCATCGACTTCCTGCATATCTTACCAGGTCGTCACTCCATCTAGTGGGGGTCGCCCTACACTACGCCTACCGGTACGAGGCTGCCACTCGAGAACGTTTCTTCCCCATCGGTTATCGGTTCTTCGAGCTATATGGCCGGCCCATTGCCACTTCAGCTTACTAATCCGTTGGGCTATGTCGGTCACTCTGGTTTTACTGCGGATATCCTCATTTCTGAGTCTATCACGCAGAGAAACTCCGAGCATAGCCCTCTCAATAGCTCGCTGAGCGACCTTGAGCGTCCTCATACGGCCAGCAGTGAAGGACCACGTCTCAGATCCGTAAGTCATCACTGGTAACACGCACTGGTTGTACAATCTAGTTTTTAGAGATTGAGGTATACCTGACGAGAAGATGCGTCGTAATTTCCTGAACGCTGCCCAGCCGAGTTGAATCCGTCGATTGACCTCTCGGTCGAAGTGGACTTACCTAGTCGGACTATTTGTTCCAGGTAAACGTACTCGTCAAGAACTTCGAGCATAGTGCTCCCAACAACTACCGACATAGGTGTGACATGGACATTAAACATAATCTTTGTTTTGTCCATGTTCATCTTAAGACCTATGCGTTGGGAGGCACTATTGAGGTCATTGAGCATAGTGCTTAAGTCCTCCAGCGATTCTGCCATAAGGACTATATAGTCCTTATGGCAGAATCGCGGCGAGTGACATCACCTTCGATTTGCCGACGATATCGTCGGCAAATCGAAGGTGAGTGATGTACTCGCCATTGATGTTAATACCGTATCCTTTCCAGTCCAGTAGCTTGAAAACGTCTTCCAACGCAGCGGTGAAGAGTTTCGGGGGATATAACGTCATCCTGTCTTACACCTCTCTGCAGTTGGATAGGTTTCGAACTCTGGTTCTGTACTCGGATAGCCATCGTAGCCACTGTATAAACACTGCAGCACTTCGATATACCAACAGTCAACTTGGCACCGCTGAAGGGACTGTAGCACCGCCCAAATTTCGACGGAATCAAAGGCTTTCTCATAATCCACATACGCCAGGTAAAGTGGCAGATTGTACTCTTCAGTCTTCTGTACAATCTGACGCAGTGTATGTATGTGGTCTATGGTACTGAAGCCTTTTCGGAAACCGGCTTGTTCGGGAGGCTGGAAGTCGTCGAGTCTGCGTGCGAGACGATTCGTAATGACTCTCGAAAACAGCACGTAGACGCGGCTCAGAAGGGAAATCGGTCTGTAGTTCTTCAAGAGAGTGTTGTCGCCTTTCTTAAAGAACAAGACCACCGCACTTCTGCTCCACGCCTCTGGAGTAGTACCACCATAGAGGACGGAATTGAAGACTTCTGAAGGACTTCAAGTACCGGTGTTCCACCCGCTTTCAGAAGCTCCGCTGTAATTCCATCCTCCCCTGGGGCCCTGCCGTTTTTAAGGTGCTGGAGAGCCATTCTAATCTCGCTTAGACTGACGTCCGGGATATCATCGGAATAGTGTTGGATAAGACTTCGGCAACTATACACGCACTATAAATCAGTCAAGTACTCTGTGAAATCAGTACGCAACGCTACTTCGTTTACTACGCATCTTTTCGTATTCGCTGGTGAGTCTTGTGTTCTTACTACTTTGGCTTCGTTTACTGGACTTGTTTGCGTGTGATTTGGATTTGGACATTTGTGATCTCTTTACGACGACCTTTGCTTTTCCCTGGACTAACGTGTTATTGTGTATTTGTACCATACACCACTCAGGAATATGCCAACATGTACCTCATTTATGGGGAATGCCAATGTAATGCCATTGAAGCCGCTAGACGGTATCGCGAGAGATACCCTAATGCTGATCGCTATCGAGATCATAGTTTTTACCTGTGATCTGGATAGCGATCCTGACTATGTGCACCGTCTACTCTTCTATGATGGCCGACTGCCAAACCAAATGCATTGTGAAGGTAGAATTTCATTACCTTACGAGGAAGTAGTCCCTCAAGCAGTTGATGAGGACCCAAGTTGTTCATATATATTTATATTTTTCTATATTTGCGTATATGTTTATATGTATATATAGTATGTATATAGGATTTGTATATATATACTATGTTGATTAATAAGTTTCCAGTTTCCGGATTACGACACATATCGAGGTATAGAAATGCGTTAATTTTTTTTTCGAATCTTAAATTCGTTAGTAGCCAAGACCGGAAAAAACTAAATAAAAATATACGCATTTTTTTTAAACTCTACATTTGGCAGGAATTGAATTTGTATGCAAAATAGAGAAGCTTGATGTGTGACCATCTGTTATTTAGCTGAGATTCTAAAGCTTTCATTTGGGACAATTCATTTTATTTAAACTAATACCTCAAAAAGGTGGCTGCGCGCTTGGTTCCTCGAATATTAACAGACGCCGAAAAGAAAGCACGAGTTGACATTTCGAAGCTAAATTTTGCAATAATAGAATAAGATCCAGATTCTATTAACGCTCGTTTCGTGACCTTGGATGAAACGTGGGTGCATCGTTTTGACCCGGAATAAAAAACCAAAACGAGATGTAGAAAAGACCGTCTTCCCTAATAGCCAAGAGATTCAAGGTTTCTGCGTCCAATGGAAAAATAATGGCCTTTGTCTTCTGGGATGCGGAAGGTATAATAAAGATCGACTATTTAATTAAAGGAGAGACAACAACCGGAGATTTTTACGCATCATTAATAAAATAAAACTGCAAGTAGAATTATAGAATAAACGTCGAGGAAAATTACGTGCTGGAGTGCTTCTTCATCATGAAAATTTCTCTGCCCATCGATTTGAGAATTTTGCAGGCACTTTTTTATACATACTTAACGCCGAGTGATTTCCAACTTTTTACTCACGTGAAAAAATACTTGCGTGGTATAAAATTTGACGATGAGGTGATGTGTACTGGAGAAGCCTTTTCCGAGTCTCAGGATCAAGCCTTTTTTTCCGAGGTAATTAACCAACTTGCAAAATGATATTTAAGGTGTATTAGGTTAAAAAGCGATTACGTTGAAAAATAAATACAATTTACGTAGTCATTATATCTCATCCCAAAATCATATTGATCAACCTAGTGTTTTATTTCAGCTATTTAATTCTATTGGGTGTTATTTTGGTGTCTATATATATATTTCTTTTTATATATTTCTATATGGTCTGTAACTTCATTCGTTATACTGTCAATGCGCTTGGGTTGACAGGCAGATAATGCTTTAAGAATTAAGTCCGTCTTTTTCGTCGTATTTCAAACGTCTACAAATATTATATAAATAAATAAATTTAACTAACACACACACACACACACATACATGTACGCACGCTCGCATGCACGCACGCTCGGACGCTCGCACGCACGCACGCACGGAAGCACGGACGCTAGGTGCTAGGTGACAGAATTTAATTTCATTTAGGCGATAAAACCCGACGCAGGTATCAAGGTAGCGAGAGATCTTGATTCATAGTTATAATTTACAATACCAGTAAATAACAATTAATCTATTCTCAGGATGTTAATAAACATAGAGTTGAACTATATGGACACAGTTAACGTATCCCCGAGAGAATTGAACTTAATTAATAGATACAGAGAGCTTCAACAATTAACAGAATTTTAGTAATGATGAAAGGAAGGTGAGATATGTGTTGTTAGTACTAGGACTTTAATTACAATTATTATACGTATACTATTCCTATTACAAAATATAGATGTCGCCTAGGCTACAACTTCACACTTACAAAAATTTAAAATGAAATGTAAAATAAAAATGTATTTTTTTATAGGATATTTCATTCTAATTAATACTTTGACGTGAATACGTCTTAAAATTTGCTTCCATTGTGCGAAACAATGCAGAAAACTGATGATAAAAAATCGGGGGGATTGAGTTCAGTGATGCAGCTATATATTTGTCATCTACATACAAAATTTAAATACACCGCTCTGTAACTAAAGGATCAAAGAATTCGTGGCGATGAGTGAGAACTGCGATGCATCAGGCAGTGGAGGTGAACGTCGGTTCTTCACATCAGCTGTATGTTTTTAACGCGGGTTTTAATTGATATAATAAAAATAAGCGTTACAGGAAGTCTGCAGTCTATGAACACGTACAGGATCGGCCCCCTTAACTATATCAGATTTGCAGACCAAAAATCCTCGCAGAACACCGATTCTTTCCAAGGATGATTCGCGATGCTAGGAAATCAAAAAACATCCTAATTTCAATAGAGAAGATGGCTGGACGCTACCATCTGCTTGCAATCCTATAATTAATAAAATTAAATCGCAACCCAAGCAAGTATTGTGTAAATCGGAACAAAAATTAATAATTTTAATGGCGGTTAACTATGACATCTGGACGTTGAACATCTATGTCTCCCCGTGACGATGAGTGTTGTAAAGTGTTCGAAACGTCGGGAATATAAAAAAAAATAATATACAGTTGTAATGTTTTCATATAGAAGGTAAGACGAAAAACATGTCAGTCGGTTGTCCGAGCATTAAACGAAGCATATACGTTAGCAAATTACTTGTGTTTTAATCTAAATAATTTCACAAATACATTTTGGCGACGAGTTTCGTTATCTACGTGTGTAAAAAGATTTACGTAAAAAGTACGTAAAAAAGATCTACGTGTGTAAGAAGATATTAAGAAAAGAAATTATGGCTAGCAGTGCTAATGTAGTGTTCGGAGGCAGTCACAGTTTTGACCACCGAATTCACGAGTGGAGTATTTTTAAATGCCGATTATTCCAGTTTTATACCGCTAATGATATAACGGAACAAACGGACAAAGCTGGTGTTAAGCGTCGAGCAATTTTACTGTCGTCATTATCAGAAGACACGTTCCGTATCCTCAGAGATTTAGTGACACCGAAGGAACTTGATGATACAGAGTACGAAGTGCTTAGTCCAGAGGTAGATACATGTTTGTACATAAATTTTTTAACGAATAATATTTTGAAACCGGTTACGTTAAATGACGTTAAGTTAGCGACAGCGGAAGATGCGATTCTAAAGCGAGTAGCGCAATACGTAAACAAAGGATGGCCAGGAAAATTACTAAATGATAATTTTAAACCTTATTATAATTGTAGGTTTGAACTTAGCGTAGAAAACGGTTGTCTTCTTAGGGGGCATAAATTAGTAACACCTACCATATTTAGGGAGCAACTTTTAAATGAACTTCATAGTTCCCATTTTGGAATTGTGAAAACTAAAGCGAAAGCGAGATCGCGTATGTGGTGGCCAAATATCGACAAACATATTGAACAAAAAATAGGTTCGTGCAGCATATGCAGTACAATGCGATCCGCCCCACTACGCTCTCCGCTCTTTCCGTGGCCCTACCCGGAGAATCCTTGGGAACGTGTGCATCTTGATATGTTTTCATTAGAGGGTAAGCATTACCTCATCATCGTTGACGCTCATACCAAGTGGATTGAATGTTATTCTATGCAGTCAACAGACACCTTATCGATTATTATAAAATTGGAAGACGTTATGAGTAGGTTTGGTTTAATGAAAGTATTACTAACGGACAACGCGACAAATTTCTGTTCTAATGAGTTTAACGAGTTTTGTAGTATTAACGGAATCAAACACATAACTAGCCCTCCTTATCATCCGGCCTCTAAGTCCATTAGAGCGGAAAACAGTGTTAAAACTATAAAAAAAGGGTATAAAAATAATTCTAACCGAAAAAAATAATCAAGTTTCAATTAATAAAAAAATAAATAACCTTTTGTTTAGCTATCGTAACTCCGTTCATACAAAAACAGGGTTTTCTCCTGCTCAATTGATGTTTGGCCGTTCGTTACGTTGTCGTTTCGATCTGTTGCGAGGCACGAAATCGCTTGAGTCACAAAACTCACCTTCAACATTGTCTTTTAAACCTAATCAAAATGTTTGCTCTAAACAGATCTCACAAACTAGAAACTATGGCGGACAACGCAGTGTTAAATTAAAAAAAAGGAGATCAAGTGTTGGTTAAACATTACTTTTACAACGGAAATAAACATACTTGGAAAAAAGGGTATTGTTCAAGAAAAAATTGGGAATAGAATATATTTAGTACATATATTAGATTTAGATTTAGTGGTAGAAAAACATATTGATCATTTATGTTTGTATAAAGGATCAAATGAGTTTTGTATAACAAAGCAACATAACAAAGGGGAGAATAATGTTGTTTTATCTAGTTCTTTCGGGGAAGCTGGATTAAAATGTAGGGGACACTCAGTGCAAGAAACCAATTATCCTAACCAAATTGCAACGACCGAGTCCGAAGTAGAAGGGGAAGGTATAGAGCCAAGTGTAGGTCCTAATGTGTCCCCAGACTCAAATGAATGTTCTCAATCCGAAAATGTCCTTGACCTTACGTCGAAAGAGCCCAAGGAACGCCGTTATCCTGTTCGTTCCACAAGAAATCCTAGTGCTAAGTACAAATATTAAAGCTGAACATGTTTGTTAGAATAATATTTAAGTAGTTTTGTATAATAAATAGATTATGTAATTAAGTGTTATTTTTTTAAAGTAATGGTGGAGGGATTGTAATGTTTTCATATAGAGGGTAAGACGAAAAACAAGTCAGTCGGTTGTCCGAGCATTAAACGAATCATATACGTTAGCAAATTACTTGTGTTTTATTCTAAATAATTTCACAAATACAACAACAGTATAAAATCCTTAAAAAATACTATTAAGCAAAACCAAATATATTAATTTTTCTATGCCCAGTTGAACCCAGCATATAACCATTCCAGAAATTTTTGCACATCAATGTTGTTCAATAGCAGAGCCTAAATGAAACGGCCCAGTTATATTTAATACAAAAACTATTAAGTACCTTAGAATAATTATAGATTCTATGTTTACATTTAAAAACCACATAAACTACTTATGCAACAGAGTCCGTAAACTTACCTTTATTTTTAAATTCATTCATAACTTAATAAAAGATTCGTTCCTTTGCTGATAATAAGGTGGTAAAGTAAGTTTATTTCGCATTATGTCAGTCAATTCTCACCTATTGTATAACTTCATGGGGAGGAGCAGCAAAACTACACTACTGCCAATGGATCGCGCTCAAAGAGCTGTATTAAAAGTCGCAACATTCCGCCCTATCCTCTTCC
The DNA here is from genome assembly GCA_907164705.1 of Parnassius apollo. Lineage (NCBI taxonomy): Eukaryota > Metazoa > Arthropoda > Insecta > Lepidoptera > Papilionidae > Parnassius > Parnassius apollo. The sequence goes on from CAJQZP010001707.1 coordinate 13,699,928, forward strand.
CGTCCCATTGCTTATTTAAATCCTATAATGTACTCTCAGTGCGCCAGTTATTCGTTACGAGTACGTTACTAAAACAGCACTTAAATTGCCCTACAGACGAGAGGTCACTTATAAAAGACGCAAAGATAAAGTAATTGAAACTACTCGTAACATTAGAATAAAGCATTCTTTCATGCAAATATTTTTTACATTCCTTGACCCTTTACTGTATAATCAAGTCAATACAGTTTTGTACACATATATCCATCAAAAAAGGCAGATTGTAAAAATGTATTTCGAACATGGTTACAAATTTTGTCATACGATGATGTGGAAACGTTGCTGATTGTTTTATATTTATTTATACCCTAAGTAAATTAATGATAATATATTTTACCGAAATAACTCTAATTAGATATCGATCACACTTGCGTGTTGCTCCAAAAGTGACGCGTGCAGCTGCCCATAGAACCTCTTAATCTCACTCACAATCTCAGGTGTCCCGGAAAAGATGCTGTCACACTCCGTCTTAAGCTTCGACAGTTGGCTCTTTGTGACAGACAGATCTCTGGCAAAGACTTTGTAGCCCTGGTTTCTTTTGATCGCATCTTGATTACAAATTGTGCTCAAGTTACGAAGTCCCGCCGTTTGAATTTGGAGATCTGTCTGTTCGTTTGTCCGTATGCCGTCAAATCCGCTGAATACTGCAGCTTCATTTTCCCGTCTAATAGCCACGAGATTAAGAGTGTGGTCGGATAGTTTTTTGTGTTCTTCTGCGGCGGATCTTTTGAAACTTAGCTCCGACCGCATGGACAGTTTCCACGAGCTTGCCATTCATATCGTTCACTGTACTGCAGTCATCTAGGCACTGAACACGGTTTTATTACAAGAGCTGAAAGCTTTCGGGACTGTGGATTAAAGCACAAGGGGGACGGTGTTTTGACTTCATTAGAGGAGATCTCTCCTACTTAACTTTTAGTTTCAGTGTGCCTCTAACCACTTGGTGATCGCGCCATTTTTCATCCTCACGATAACTGAGAAATCATAGATTAGTTGCCATCTAGTAGTCATAATTAAGTCAATTTCATTTTTTGTCGAATACTCAGGGGTCAATCAAATTGAATACTATATATATATATATATATATATATATATATATATATATAACTTTTTAATTAGGCCAGCTGTAGTAATACAAGGACTAAACAATTATCCAAAATTACACAGTATGCGGGCAACCCGCGTTTGAACTCAACCGGTACCAATTAAATGTTCATTGCAAGTTTAGGTGCTGTTTTCACACGTGCTCAGCAATTAAGGAATAACATAGTGAGGTTCCCTGAAGAGATATCATTCGTACATACTTACACTGATTATTCTATTGTGATAAATTTTGTCTAGTCATCTCGAGGGTAGTAGCTGAACTCATTGCCTCGATAGTCTAATGGTTGTAACCGCAATTGCTGAGCATGAGGTACAGGGGTTGAGTCATCCCAAAATCAGTAAATGAATTTTTCTGTCAAGAAATTCTTAGTAGCAGACCGGAGTCAGGAAAATGGCGCTGTTACCCTCGTGCCTAGGAAAGCATGTAACGTCGTTGGTCTTGCGCCAGATCTCTTTCTGATCGCGTTGGATAACTGTCCCATTGTACTATTAGAGTAAAGGGTATAGAGATTGCTCTTGTGTTTCCGCATACAAGGCTTCAGTACCATAGACCACATACATACCCTGCGGCAGATTGTACAGAAGACCGAGGAGTACAATCTGCCACTTTGCCTGGCGTATGTGGACTATGAGAAAGCCTTTGATTCCGTCGAAATTTGGGCGGTGCTACAGTCCCTTCAGCGGTGCCAAGTTGACTGTCGATATATCGAGGTGCTGAAGTGTTTGTACAGTAGGGCTACGATGGCTATCCGAGTACAGAACCAGAGTTCGAAACCTATCCAACTGCAGAGAGGTGTAAGACAGGGTGACGTTATATCCCCGAAACTCTTCACCGCTGCGTTGGAAGACGTTTTCAAGCTACTGGACTGGAAAGGATACGGTATTAACATCAATGGCGAGTACATCACTCACCTTCGATTTGCCGACGATATAGTCCTTATGGAAGAATCGCTGGAGGACCTTAGCACTATGCTCAATGACCTCAATGGTGTCTCCCAACGCATAGGTCTTAAGATGAACATGGACAAAACAAAATTATGTTCAATGTCCATGTCACACCTATGCCGATAGTTGTGGGGAGCACTATGCTTGAAGTTGTTGACGAGTACGTTTACCTGGGACAAATAGTCCGAAGTCCAACTTCGACCGAGAGGTCAATCGACGGATTCAACTCGGCTGGGCAGCGTTCGGGAAATTACGACACATCTTCTCGTCAGGTATACCTCAATCTCTGAAAACTAAAGTGTACAACCAGTGCGTGTTTCCAGTGATGACTTACGGATCTGAGACGTGGTCCTTCACTGCTGGCCGTATGAGGACGCTCAAGGTCGCTCAGCGAGCTATGGAGAGGGCTATGCTCGGAGTTTCTCTGCTTGATAGACTCAGAAATGAGGATATCCGCAGTAAAACCAGAGTGACCGACATAGCCCAACGGATTAGTAAGCTGAAGTGGCAATGGGCCGGCCATATAGCTCGAAGAACCGATAACCGATGGGGAAAAAAGGTTCTCGAGTGGCAGCCTCGTACCGGTAGGCGTAGTGTAGGGCGACCCCCCACTAGATGGAGTGACGACCTGGTAAGATATGCAGGAAGTCGATGGATGCAGGTGGCTCAGGACCGTGCTTTGTGGCGTTACTTGGGGGCCTATGTTAAGCAGTGGACTTGTGAAGGGCTGTAATGATGATGATGATGGTGTGTGCATACCAAGTGAAGTGTGCGACAACAAAATACGTATCCATTCAACTAACATGCACAAAAATCACACACAAGGTCACGCAACACAATTCCCGAGGCGAAATAGATTATGTAAGACAAGGACAGATAGCGAGCCCTTAGCGCATTCACTTTATATTACTACTAAACAATAATTTACATAACTTGCGGTATATTATACAATTCAATTCCATTTTACCCTTACACTGTATTCAATTTGACCCACTTTTACTTGAAGAGGCATTTCATTTTAGACTTCAGGGGTTATTAAATTTCTCCATTTTAATTTTTAATCTAGGTAATATCTGTCTTGTAAATTTTCTCTAAGCAGTTTTCCATTTAAACTAATTAAAATAAGATATTCTTAGTATATTTAAGAAAGAAAAACCAACCTTTAACCTGTACTACACCTGTACTACACCTGTACTGCAAAAGAGAGATCGCTAGTCTCATTTTTATCAAGTTAGCAAGTGCAGCTCTACAGGGAAACAAATTTTCGTGCATGACTTCATTTCACTTCAGCGCTGCCAGCTCCGCATCATTTTACGAATATCAACGTAGAAATTTACGATCATTCAGTAAAATTTAAAAACCAAAAGTTTGCCTCAATTTTATAAAAGCGCCCCAAAAATGATAATTCATTTTTTATATTTTTTATTTATTTCTTTATATAAAAATGCTATGTGGTTGCCGCTTAAAGAATCCATCGACGTTTTTGTTTGTTTAATTAAGAGTGACGTACGAGCACACAGTTCTCCTATCCTCTTCACATCTAAAATGTTTCTAATAAAAAGGACCTACGGTTCTCTGCAGTCACCATTCGAAACATATTAACTCCTTGTGTTGTGTATATATTACGTATATATCATCTTGTATATAAATATATATATATATATATATATATATATATATATATATATATATATATAAAGGAAATGTAATAAAATATTATTTCCTATAGATAGAAAGAAAGAATATAATATTTATTGGTAGCTACAATAAAATACAGCGTAAAACATAAAAGAAAAAATGTTTCAACAATTTTTAATATTAGAATGCGGCAACTAAAAGGTCACCGACTCTTCATAAATTACAGCAACATTTCCGCAACACTATATACTGCCGGTATCTTGAGCAAAACTCACAAGCATAATGCATAAATAAAGCATAAAGATATTTTTATACTAGCTTTAAAATAAAAACTGATTCAACAAAAAAATAAAAGTCAATAATTGAAAGTTCTTTAAAAACTTTTGTAGTAATCTTTGGTAATAGGTATTTATTATTTGAAATTTAAATATTATTTTACACATCAAAATAATGCATGTTACTTACCAATACATTGATACTGGCTTATAAATAAGAACTGAACTAGCATAAAAAATGATAAAATATGTATTAAGAACGCAAAAATGAACAGATCTATAGAGTATAGAGTAACAATCTTTTTATTTGTAATTGTATATTATACACAAATATTATTTGGTTTATTTTTCAGTATAGAGGTATATTATCTAGTTTCCGTTCCATTACAGCCTATTGAAGTCCATTGCTCCCCCCCCCCCCCACAGGACACAAATCCCCCATTGCCTCACAGGGGAAATATTTGCCATAGTTGCCACGCTTGGCAAGCGGGTCGGCATCCGCAGGTTTGTTTTTATTTTTTTGTCGTTATTAGGAAGACGTAGCTGCTCGTCTCATGATTAGCTTTCAACTTTCGCCTCTTAGATACGACACCCACAGGATGATGTGGGGTAGTAGATATTCCTGCACCGCCACTACACGATACATCTTGTTACGATCGAAGTTCCACTTGCCAAGCGTGATGCTTAAGCAAAATCCTTCATGCAAAGAAGAAGGCTGTTACCAGCAGTAGATTATTGCGGGCTGAGGATGATGGAGTAGAAGTATGCTTTCCTTAGGAGGCGTGGTAATTCACGATTGTAGCTCAAGAACAGAATAGAGGCGAAACTTCTTACCAATTTCTGCCGCTAAGCTAAAGTGCGTGTACTGCTGTGTTCAGTTTTGAAGGGTATAGAGGGACAGTATAATTACAGGCTGTGAGGCGTTATATCTTAGTCCTTAGATGTGAGTGTGTGTGTAACCTTCTTTGTTTGAAATTGGTTGAAAGTGTCCATGGGCCGCAGTAGCCACATACGATCAGGTGCATTATAAGGAAGGATTTTAAGAAAGGAGAATGAGAAGAATGGTTTCTTTACTAGTCGTGGTAGCTTAAAAACTGATTTCTTTTTTGCGTTTTTTTTTTTTACTTATAAGGCAATGCTTGACCACAATCTCATCTGGTGGTAAGAGATGATTAAGCCATATGGTAAATCGCACTAAGTAAAAGTAAAGTAAAATTACAGCCTATATACGTCCCACTGCTGGGCACAGGCCTCCTCTCATTTCTGAGAGGGTTTTAGGGCAAGGAATAGTCCGCCGCGCTGCCCCAATGCGTGTTGGCGGACTTCACATGTCTTCGAAATAATTTTTTTCTTATTTCTCAGACATGCAGGTTTCCTCACGATGTTTCCCTTCACCGACGAGCACGTGGTAAATCAGCACTTAAAATTGCAATTAACAATTTCATTGGTGCCGGCGGGGATCGAACTCGGTTTGCTCGCGTATTGTGAAATTTACAGCGAGCGCTAACCATCTGAGCTACCACGGCTAAATCGCACTGTCTTAGCGTAACAAAAACATATTCACCTATGAAGATGCCCAGATTGTATTTGGACGAAAAGACCGATGGTGGCAAATTATTTTACTCCTTTAATTCTAATACGTGGACAATCGACAACAAATGGGTGATGAACCACCGCCTGGATGTCTAATGGAGGAAAGGAGAAGATGAAATTAAAGCATGTAATTTTAAGCTTTGCGTGCTTTGCTGGGTTCCGGCCTGAAGAGCTGTGCAAGTATAATTTCAGGTTGTGAGGCACGCCATCTTAGTATTTAGAGGTAGCAGTTGTCCATGAGCTATAGTATCCAATCACTATTGGGTTAGACTATAAGTTCGTTGGTAACTTCAATATCTAGAAAATTAATAATAATACGAGTACAACATTTTATTTTGATTTTTTTCTATTACATATTTGTTTGAAATTGATTATTTTGATTCATCACTATCACAATTTAAAGTACCCGTGTAGTTGTGGTGTAAGAATGAACGTCTTCTAACCCATATCGCCCGTGGGGGTATGTCGCAAAGGGAAACAAACCAGGAAATAAATATTCTAGGTCATGTGTAGTTTATGTATTTGCACCGAACAAATGTACACCTATTTCACATTCCTCTTATTATATAGTATAGTTAGCAGAGGCATGTGCTCTTAAAGTCATAAACACTATAACGTATATGACTTTAACAGCACGTGCAAAAATTAGGTGTGATTTATAAAAATCACGCCTTATTTTTTGCATTATAACGTTTCTTATTAGCATTATTAATAATAATAATAATAATTTCATTTATTCGCTTAAACATGGTACATTAGAGGTGACAAATATTGGATATTGTATATAGTCCACATGTTTACCACATCTGGCATGCGAAAATTATTAATTAAATGAAAAGACATAGTCATGTACCTACATTGATTAATTTAAAACAAATGAATATAAATTAAAAACGTTAAAACTACAATCATTATTACAAGCAAAGAATTTAAATATGCATTATTCATTTAAATCAAATAAAATTAAAATACAATCAACATGTCAATCATTATAAAAAGTAAAAATTAGAATGTCAAAAGAGTACATATACAAAATCTACAGATTACACAAAAAATAGTCTAAAAGAATACAATAATGTCAAGTTCAGGCAGCAAGATTATTCATTTAAAAATTGTTTTACGTCATAAACGCACTTTAGTAGTAGCCAGCTTTTTTAGTTTGGTTTTAAATTTACCAGTTTCTGTCTCTTCTTTAATGTTTACCGGAAGTTTATTATAAATTTTTACACTCATCGCGTAGCAGCCATTATGATAAAATGCAGTTTTAGGTATACGTTCTATAACTAGTCTATTAGAATTTCGATTGCTACGCAAGTATACCTCAGATGCTTTTTTGTACATATGTAAATGTTTTTTTACATGAACACTTGCTTCAAATATGTACATACCTGGTAAAGTTAGTATGTTAAGATCCCTAAACAAGGGCTTACAGGAATCATACCATTTGGCCCCAGTTAGGGCTCTCACACACTTTTTTTGAGCTATAAAAGCTCTTTTTGAATAAGAGCTATTACCCCAAATTAATAATCCGTATCTTAATATTGTTGCAACATATCCATGGTATGCAATGAGTGCGGTTTGACTTGACGATGTTCTTCTTAATCTATTTAAAACATATACAAATCTATTAATTTTATTACAAATTTCGTCAAAATGAGCCATCCAATTACAATTACTATCTGTTCTAATTTTATTCCCAGAAATTTCTTCTGTTCGTTTTCTTGCACTTTGTCATTATTATATCTTGCGTCAAGATCTAGTTTCTTTCTACTATTACTATAGAATTGTAAATAACAGGTTTTTGCGATATTGACTTTCAAATTATTATTATGTAACCATGAAATGACATCATTTATTGCACATTTTATGTCGTTTTCATAATAATCTTTATTTCCATGATTATTTTTTATGATTAAAGATATGTCATCCGCAAACAAAATGCATGGGAATGGAGTTGAATCCGGTAAATCATTTACATAAATTACAAACAAAAAAGGTCCAAGAACACTTCCCTGAGGAACTCCAGCGTACTTAAGAACTAGTCGCGATCTGAATTTTATCAAAATATTATTTTTATTAGGGCTTATAACTTCCACACACTGTTTTCTTGATGATAAGTATGACTTTATCCACTGCAATGTCAGTCTTCTAGCTTACGTAATAAGGTGTCATGGCAAACAAAGTCAAATGCTTTTGACATATCGAAAAATACACTTGTTACATTTACCTTATCATCTATTGCATCGGTGATTCTTTTTTAATAGATCAAAACACGCCATCGTGGTTGATTTGTTTTGCTGAAAGCCATACTGTTCTTTTTTCATAAACTTGTTTTCATTAAAATAATGACTAAGCCTACTATGCATAGCTTTTTCAAAAATTTTTGAGAAAACTGACTCTAACTACTGACATTATTTTGAGACCTTTAAGACAACAGTTTCTATGATTCCATCTCGCATATCAACTTGTTCAAATGTTATCTTTTTTTGTAGAATAGTGTGCAAACGAGCATGCGAGTCACCTGATGGTGAGTGACTACCGCCGCTCAAAAAAAAAACTGCAACGCCACGGGAATTGAAGTTGCTTTGCCAGCCTTTTAAAAAAGATAAAACTCGTTTCTCGAAGATTGTTAAGTGGTAGACGCGATAGAAATTACAAAGAGATGCAACTTCCCTTCGCAGCATCAGTCAATGAGCCGATCAGAAAAAACTCGTTCGTCAACGATTCTGGGCTGCACGCAGTGTACCGTCATGAAACACTGTCCCGCTCTAATGAGCACGCCAAACTTTTTTGTCTTCGAAGAGGGAAGTAAAAAGTGTAAATTCAGTAACCAACTCACTTGCTCCCCCAATTAGGCAGTCTATGGGGGGAGTTCTATGTTCAGCAGTGGACTTTTAAGGCTGTAACTGTAACGGTTACGGTAAACACGATGAAATGAGTAAAATTTGTTTCATTTAACATATTAAATGAAACAAATTAGTCTTCACGTGAATGTAGGGAATCACTACTCTTGTTAGTAATAAGTTGTACTTACATTATTATGTAAATAAGGTTTTTATTAATGAATAATTTTTAAAAAGTTTAAGCCTTTAACAGTGGCTGTTAGTTTGATACTGAGCATGGTAAGAATCTACAAAATTAATTTAGAAAATGCGCACGTCTCTAGAAAGTTATTTCAGATCAGCCTAATCAATTAAAAATACTTTGAATATTGGAGTTAATAAATTAAGTACCCCCGTGCTTCTGAAACTCTGAAAAGTTAGGGTTAGTGATGCACGAAGAACTCACTTCCTGAGGGAATTCCTCTAAATGAATGGAATTAAATTGCTCTATCGAGCATCCACTGCCATTTTTTCGCATTGAATTTAATGACTTTAATGAACTTTATTGAATTACATTCTTACAATAACATAATTTATTATTTTGCCTTCGATTTAAATCGTCTCGAAAAATAGTACAATCCGACCAAGCTACGTAGGTAGGCATACTTTATTATTTAGAAGAAGGGTTCTTTAGAAGCAGCATAATACCGGAAAGCGAATTGTAGTTTGGGCTCCCACCAAATGGAGTGACGAGCTGGTAAGAGACGCAGGTGACCAGGATCATATTTTGTGACATTCTTTGGGAATTTGGGGGTTGGTTTTATGTTAAAAAGTAAATTCGTGATGGACTGTAATGATGGTGATTTTTTTTAATATTGTTTTGAGACTATATTATTTGTTTTGAGACCTTTATTTAGATAAAAACAGATTTTTAAAGACAATTCTTTTGGATTTTCTTACGCAATATGCTTGCTACTATTGAGTAGCAAGCATATTGCGTAAGAAAATCCATCGGCCCATGTCATTCCGTAGATTTCGCAAGCAGCGACCATAGAAAATTCTAGAAAGATCTTACAGCTTCTTACAGATAGTATTCCAGACTTCTGGAACTGTGATCATGAGACGAAGCGGACTAAAGCAAAACCTCTCTGTAACAGGAAGGGGTAGCATCCAGCAGAGGAGGTATGAGGATGATGATGAATAAGAAAGCCTATTTGAAGTTATAACTTTAACACATCACGATTAGGAGTATTTACTTGATCTATGTATATATCTTACCGTGTAGTGGCGGTGTAAGAATATCCACTGCTCCACATCATCCCATGGGTGACTTGAAAGGTGACACAGGGAAACAAATCAGGGGATGGGCAGTAGTGTTTTCCTAATAACGAATAAAAATTAAAATTATGGTTGCCAACCCGCTTGCCATGTGTGGCAACTATGGCAAATATCTTCCTTATTAGACAACGGATGTGGCCCATGTTCAGTAGTGGACTTTTATTTGGCCGTAACGGTAACAGTAGCGGATCTGTATATCATTATCACAAGGCATTCATTGGCTAAATTATATATTTCTAGACGGTTTCTAAAAGAACTGAATGTTTTTGAACCACTACGGAAACCATATTGGCGGTCACCGATCAGCTGGTGATCCTCAAGGTACCTCATGAGCTGGCAGTTTACATTTGTCCTACCACCGCCGAGGAAGCTACTAACTGTTGACTGTTTTGCCGCTTTAGAAACGAACAATATATATAAATCCCATGTCAATATAAGAAATACATAACATATTAAAATTCGATTGTTGGTTGTCCACGCTACCGTTGAGAACTCTCTTTCGCTCTCTCTCTCTATGTTGTCACCTCTGAGGAGTGAAATGGAATGCTTTACAGCCTGTAATTATACACTTCAGAACAGGTAGGAGAGTTGTATATGCCCAGACGGACCGCTAGGCAGAACAGAAATCTTACCAACTAGTAATAGTTTCACTATATTTTACATATAGTAAGAGTATGCGTAGACTGGAACAATGATTGAAGGCCAAAGGGCAAAAACGCAGTTCTACTACACATAAAACTGGGTGATAAATTATTTGACGTTCTTTGCTTTACTTACATTGTTAAAATATAATTTAAATAAAAGTTCTTTTGTCTATAATCGCTTAAAAGTTTGGTTTGAGCGTCAAAGCGTAGGGTAATATTGGCGCGGCTGGGACACCCTACGCAAATGAGAATTTCATGACATGTAAGCTAGGGTAAGTTATTATGGAATACGACTTTTCTCTGGTCTCGCCATTAAAAGAGACAATTTTCAGCTATGCTTGTTGTTTGATAGACTTAAAAATGTGGATATCCACAGTACAGATAGGGTAACCGACATAGCGCAACGGATTAGGAAGATGAAGTGGCAATGGGCCGGCCACATAGCTCGAAAAACCGACAACCGACGAGGAAGAAAGGTTCTCGAGTAGTAGCTTCGTTCAGGTAGGTGAAGTGTAGGGCAACCCGCAGATGAAGTGACGACCTGGTAAGACATGCAAGGAGTCGATGGATGGAGGTGACACAGTCCATGTTTTGTGGTAATCTTTGGGAAGACCTATGTTCATCAGTGAACTTGTAAAAGACTGTAATGAAATAAACAATTAACGAATTTTTAGCCTACTTCATAAATGCGGTTCTCATTTTGACAACGTGGTATTTTTGCTTTTGAAACTATTTTAAGTTACGCCATTGATATGTTGATTTTAAAAAAAGTGAAAAAGTCTGCGATAATTTGGAGACCTTATGCCTCAGAGAACCGACAACTGACAATAAGGTTGACATACGAGCACATAGCGTATACCACGGTAAGTGTATGCTGTGCTCTAAAGACATCTACCCTCGGTTGAGCATCAAGGAATCGTAATCGAGGATAGATGTAGATCTATGCGCTACAGCAACACTTACCTTCAGGTAGACTGTGAGCTCATTTGTCACCCTATCCTACAAAAAAAATCTAAATGTAGATGCGTTTTCACTCCTGAGAACCAAGATGAAGTACCTTGTTTTCAGTAAAAAGGGTCTTTGGTTCTATACACTCACCATACGAAAGACAGCGGCTTTATGCTGCTACTTTATGTTGGCATTCTGTGAGTGCGCGGTCCTTACTCGATCTAGCAGACCCATTCGTGCTACAACCATAATATAGCTATAGCTTGGCTCTAACACGTGTAAAAAAGATTGAGTGATAAACTGATATTACGAACAAAGAACTTTCACATGCTTCTAACAAAGACACTAAAGTAAGAACTGAGTCATAAAATACAAGGACACTATTAAAAAATTGAATAAAGAAACCTATTATTTACAAAATAATACTCTTTTTCGTGGCCAAGGGAGGAAATTCTTAAAACATAAATCTAAAATAAAAATATATAATAAAAATAATAAGCTTATTCTAATAAAGATGTATTAACAAAATGCAAAAAAGATTGCCTTATACTCGTAGCTGCGGCGCAACATTCGTCCAACAATACATTACTACGTTTCTAACCGTGGGTGTCATAGGAGGTGAGTAAGGATTATACCGTGTAGTGGTGGTGTAAGAATATCCGCTCCCCCACGTCCTACAGTGTTGTAAGAGGCGATGGAGGAATACTAAAACAGGAGATGGGCAGAAGTATGTTCCACAACTCAAAATAGTAAAACTGCGTTCGCCAATCCGCCCGCCAGGCGTGGCAATGGCAGAATCATCCCTATTAGAAAATGTTCAGGAGAGGCGTTCAGTAGTGGAATTTTATATGCCGTAATGATTAGAAGGATTATAACGTCAAAGCTTAGGGTAACGTTACATACAATACATTACATAAAAAACATTACGCGGCTATTTTACGCCTTGTCAAAGCATTGGCTCTCGTTCTTCGTCATTCTGTCTGGAGCCAAAATAGAGCCGATGAATCGCCCTGCCGCATTAAATATTATTTATTTTATTTTCATCTTGCCATTATTTTTTCTCAGCCCGTGAAAGTCCACTACTGGGCATGGGCTTCTCCTGAGGTACAGAGGATTTGCCTTAATTGATACGCTTGACAAAAGGAGAAAATTTGCCGCAACAGCCCTGCCCTGGAACTACTTACTTGAACTTCAAAAGTGACCTGCTGAGTACACTCCTTCTTTCGTATAAGATTAGCGGTTACCGTTGCTGCATGCTTCTATTTTTCGCCCGTCGACATTATGCTAACCCGACAAATCTTATCGGACCACAAATGGCTTATCCCTGTGAATAAGTTTTACTTTTGTTTTACAGATTATAATAGTAGTATTATTTTATATTTTCTTATCAAATGAATTAATATTTATTTTTCACTTACATTTTAATTTCTTTCATACTAATTTATAAACCGTGTAGTGGTTTCACAGGAATATCTACTATTCCATATCAACTCTTGGGTGTCGTATGAGGCGACTAAAGGAAACTAATAGGCAGCGGCTTGATAACAACTAAAAGTAATTAAAAACTGCAGTCGCTAACCTGCCAAGCGATGCAAACATGGCAAATTCCTCTCTATGGAGCAATCTGTGGGGGAGTCCGATGTTCAGCAGTTGACATTTATAGGCTGTAAAGGATATATTATTATACATTTTCTGATACGTTGTTCACCATGACTGTTTTTCTACCCATACGAACTTACAGTCCATCATATGATAAGTGACACTATTGCAGCCCATGGCCACCTCTAGCCAAATTCAAACAAAGAAGGCTACCAAGACAGTACAAGAAGTACCAGGAGAATATAAAAATGTGTAGAAATCATTATAAGACCATTCTAGCAATTATTACCCTCGCGACGCATCCGTTAAACAATATTAAAGTGGTTACACCCAATACCACTAATATAAAAATGTTCAAAATTCTGTACTACATTTCTGAAAAAAAAAATTCTACTAGAAACTGAATAAAGCGTTTTTTCAATAAACTTAACTATTTTAACAAGTAACTTACTACGGTCATTTATCGCTAAAATAATTCAGTTGCGGAAAATTATGGGTAATATTTTAAAGAGAATTTAAAATGAAAAAGTTATTCTTCGAGATAACAGTTGTGAAAAGAGATTTTATCAATTAATGGCACCTAACAGACGGAGTTTTGTTTAGGGATTCCGTTTTGAATCCCGAAACGGAATTCCATATGCATGTGGCCGACCTAAAACACAATCTAATGAAACTTTAGTTATTTTTATAAGAAACACTCGCCTAGAAAGTAAAATTTTATTACGCAAGAATGAAGTTTTATGCGTGGTAGACCCATGTCGCAGTTAGAACCACCTGCTATGCTAAGGTAGGACCAAGTTATCACACAATACCAGCGTAAGAATATCATACGAAAAAGCAGTACAGGAGTTTAATATTGCTATGTTTCGTACGATAAACTTTTTACAGCATAGGGTGACAAACGAGCACAAAGTTTACCTGATGATAAGTGGTTGCTGTAGCCCCTAGACATCTACATATATCTTCGATTACGAATCAAAATGCAGATGCGTTATCACGCGTGAGGACTAAGATGGAATGCCTCGTTTCCAGTAAAGAGAGTCTCCGGTTCTCTACACTCACCATACGAAACACAGCAGCTACTATTTCACGCTGGTATTCTGTGAGAGCGTGGTCCTGCCCAGATCGAGCCGACCCATTCGTGCTACATGTAATATAATTGCAGCATGGCTCTACCATGTATAAACGAGGCATTCTATCTTTTTCATTCTTAATCAAGGATAGATGTACCTACATTATATGGGACATAGCATCCACTTACCATCAGGTGGACTATGTGCTCGCTTGTCACCCTTATTCAATTAAAAAAAGTTCTTGTTGTTTAGTACCAACCTCTTAACAATTACTTTTGTCAAGCAATAGTGCCAGTACTGCTATGTTCCGATCTGAAGCGTAGAGAGTCAGTATAATTACAGCAGTGAGGCTTTCCATGATGGTCTTTAGAGGTGACAGCGTATTTATATAGCCTTGCTTGTTTGAAATTGATTTTCAAATAAGCAAGGAGGATGCCTCGTTTAGAGGTGAAGCAAGTATTGTAAAGAGTTTTTAAGCCTTTCTTAGAGTATTAGAGTTGGGGGATCGTGGACTTGTGAATAGTGGAATTGGGGATAGTGGACTTGGAGATAGTGGAGTTGGGGATAGTAGAATTGGGAATGGTGGAATTGGAGATAGTGTGTATATATATATATATATATATATATATATATATATATATATATATATATATATATATATATATATATATATATACTAAATGTGGAGCAACGTAAATCTAAACTCTTATGTAAATCATAAAAAGTATAAACTGCGCAGCTTCGACATTTTTATAGGGGTCTCAAATAAAAATGTTTTTTTTTAAGTTTAATCCATAGTCTCATCTATTACTTTATTAGATTTATATCTTACTTGCGCTCTATCTATGTAAACACTCGGGCCTAAACTCGCTAATTCCTTAGTTCAACCTCACTGTCGTTAGATATCGTTCATGTTGATTGTGCAAATATGTGCGTGCATTATTCGAGGTCATTTGGCTCTTGTAAAGACAGATCTATGAACCATAGAAACCACTTGCGATGGACTGTGTGTTCGTTTTGTAACGGTCCCCTTTCTCTATGTGTAAAAATATTATTATATTAAGTATAATTAATTCACCTTTATAATAAAAATTATATATATGTGACCAGGATTAATAAATTATGTTTAGATCTTTCTAAATGATCTTTCTAAAGGTGTAATAATAGGCCGTTTGTAATATTTTGGCGTGATCGTCTTAGTTAGGACCCTTATTTACGTTGTGTTTGTTTAGTAACTTAGTTCTTTTAGGTGTCTTTTGGAAGAATGAATATTCGCTAGAGCAATTGAAAGCTGTTGGTCGTGCCTTATAAGCTAAGTGAACCCCGTACACGAAGACAGGGCTCGAGGAAGGTTAAAAACATAAAACGTCCCAATTCCACTTGTATCAGGCTTACATTATTAACTTAATATTATTTATCCCTTCCCGCTCGGAAAAGGCTCAAAATATATTTATACAAAATACCCGATACAAGGGCTTCGCTCTCCTACATTTATTTTTAAAAAAATGTAGGGGAGGTACACGGCCCACACACGTCGTGCACGGTGAGTGCCAACCATTTTGATGCACTCCCCCGTAGGGAACGCTAATTCGGGAACTGGACCGTAGTCCACAGCAAAATAACTGGCGAACCAGTAAAAGAGGCTTGGCCCCTTGCTAGTGCGTAAGCACAAACATCGACCGAAGTCGCGCATGTCAATGCGTGTAAACGACAAACAGAATACGAACGAATCCAGCCACAGTGAATGTACGTCACACGGTTTAGGCAAATAGGCACACTGGCCGTAAACCCTCCGTGAGCGCCACCACCTGCCAGACCGCCGCTCCTGCAGACGTGATGTAAGTGTATGGCATCACCACCAATTGCATGATCAGCACGGCTACTAGCCGCAGAGCGTGTCATGAGTCTACCGCTCACCTCAAGGGAATGGGGTCCCACGTTGTGAGGCTTTCGGCCGCAGCTTTGAGAGTCTCCTGAGATCCTCCCGCCAGCTACCACCCGCATGAGGTCGACACATATGCTCCACCAACCAATACAATGTCAGATATAGCCAAAAGGCAGTTATAAGATAAGAGTAATAATTCACCATCAGAAAGGGTTTGTGTCACTGACGTTGAGTAAATGCATTTTCGATCATGTTTGTCTCACCCACCAACAAGTTGCCTTCAATCATTCAAAGGTGGGAAAGTTACAGAGATATAATATTATGTTGTTATATAAAACATCGTGGAGGGCAGACAGTCAGCAGCCCCGCAATGAAGGGACCCGACTTGGGCAAAGCTAATTAGGTGTGAGTCAAACCAAGACGCAGAGAGCGCCATTGAGAATAGCGTCCCACCAAAAAACCATCGCAGAGACGCAATGCTGCAGAACGCAACAAGCATCAATACGACTATCGTCGGGCTTACACCATTCCAAGGTCCCCCATACATCCCAGCAGACATCACCACCCGTATACCTCCATCGACCAGAACCACAAGAGAGCGTCGAATCAGGCGCAGCACACTCGCAGATCCATCACAAGACGCAATAGCGCAAGTAGCAGTAAGCATCAATGCAACTATCATACGGATGGCGCCCCCTCACAACACACCCGACATGATCCCTATCGACTTTGGTAACAAAGTTGGTATTGTTTTTATATAAAAAATATCACCAACGTATCATAGTAGCACGCTACTAAGACGCTAATGAACAAAACTCCACGTATCATAGCGCTAATGCACTAAGACATAAAGTTGAGTATGCCTGTTACACTTAAAAGTGCTACCAAACACACTCATCATCCCAATCCGAAAGATAGACGACGCATCGCTATGCGCTACGACGTCGCCCACAAACGGTATGGGTGTGCGATGTCCATGGGAAAGCCGTATTGCTACAACAAACCCGCTTACCACCAGCACTAAGATGTTAATTGTATAGCTCCATCGACCAGAACCACAGGAATGCGTCGAATCAGGCGCAACACACCCGCAGATCCATCACAAGACGCAATACCACAAGTAGTAGTAAGCATCAATGCAATTATCATACGGATGGCGCCCCCTCACAACACACCCACGTGACTCCTATCGATTTTGGTAAAAAAGTTTTTATTGTTGTTATATAAAAAATATCACCAACGTATCATAGTAGCACGCTACTAAGACGCTAATGAACAAAACTCCACTTATCATAGCGCTAATGCACTAAGACATAAAGTTGAGTATGCCTGTTACACTTAAAAGTGCTACCAAACACACTCATCATCCCAATCCGAAAGATAGACGACACATCGCTATGAGCTACGACGTCGCCCACAAACGGTATGGGTGTGCGATGTCCACGGGAAAGCCGTATTGCTACAACAAACCCGCTTACCACCGGCACTTAGATGTTAATTGTATACCTACATCGACCAGAACCACACGAATGCGTCGAATCAGGCGCAGCACACCCGCAGATCCATCACAAGACGCAATACCGCAAGTAGCAGTAAGCATCAATGCAACTATCATACGGGTGGCGCCCCCTCACAACACACCCACATGACTCCTATCGATTTTGGCAACAAAGTTTTTATTGTTGTTATATAAAAAATATCACCAACGTATCATAGTAGCACGCTACTAAGACGCCAATGAACAAAACTCCACGTATCATAGCACTAATGCACTAAGACATGAAGTTGAGTATGCCTGTTACACTTAAAAGTGCTACCAAACACACTCATCATCCCAATCCGAAAGACAGACGACGCATCGCTATGCGCTACGACGTCGCCCACAAACGGTATGGGTGTGCGATGTCCACGGGAGAGCCGTATTGCTACAACAAACCCGCTTACCATCGGCACTTAGATGTTAATTGTATACCTCCATCGACCAGAACCACAGGAATGCGTCGACTCAGGCGCAGCACACCCACAGATCCATCACAAGACGCAATACCGCAAGTAGCAGTAAGCATCAATGCAACTATCATACGGGTGGCGCCCCCTTACAACACACCCACATGACTCCTATCGATTTTGGCAACAAAGTTTTTATTGTTGTTATATAAAAAATATCACCAACGTATCATAGTAGCACGCTACTAAGACGCCAATGAACAAAACTCCACGTATCATAGCGCTAATGCACTAAGACATGAAGTTGACTATGCCTGTCACGCTTAAAAGTGCTACCAAACACACTCATCATCCCAATCCGAAAGACAGACGACGCATCGCTATGCGCTACGACGTCGCCCACAAACGGTATGGGTGTGCGATGTCCACGGGAGAGCCGTATTGCTACAACAAACCCGCTTACCATCGGCACTTAGATGTTAATTGTATACCTCCATCGACCAGAACCACAGGTATGCGTCGACTCAGGCGCAGCACACCCACAGATCCATCACAAGACGCAATACCGCAAGTAGCAGTAAGCATCAATGCAACTATCATACGGGTGGCGCCCCCTCACAACACACCCACATGACTCCTATCGATTTTGGCAACAAAGTTTTTATTGTTGTTATATAAAAATATCACCAACGTATCATAGTAGCACGCTACTAAGACGCCAATGAACAAAACTCCACGTATCATAGCGCTAATGCACTAAGACATGAAGTTGACTATGCCTGTTACGCTTAAAAGTGCTACCAAACACACTCATCATCCCAATCCGAAAGACAGACGACGCATCGCTATGCGCTACGACGTCGCCCACAAACGGTATGGGTGTGCGATGTCCACGGGAGAGCCGTATTGCTACAACAAACCCGCTTACCATCGGCACTTAGATGTTAATTGTATACCTCCATCGACCAGAACCACAAGAATGCGTCGAATCAGGCGCAACACACCCGCAGATCCATCACAAGACGCAATACCGCAAGTAGCAGTAAGCATCAATGCAACTATCATACGGGTGGCGCCCCCTCACAACACACCCACATGACTCCTATCGATTTTGGCAACAAAGTTTTTATTGTTGTTATATAAAAAATATCACCAACGTATCATAGTAGCACGCTACTAAGACGCTAATGAACAAAACTCCACGTATCATAGCGCTAATGCACTAAGACATGAAGTTGACTATGCCTGTTACGCTTAAAAGTGCTACCAAACACACTCATCATCCCAATCCGAAAGACAGACGACGCATCGCTATGCGCTACGACGTCGCCCACAAACGGTATGGGTGTGCAATGTCCACGGGAGAGCCGTATTGCCACAACAAACCCGCTTACCATCGGCACTTAGATGTTAATTGTATACTTCCATCGACCAGAACCACAGGAATGCGTCGAATCAGGCGCAGCACACCCGCAGATCCATCACAAGACGCAATACCGCAAGTAGCAGTAAGCATCAATGCAACTATCATACGGGTGGCGCCCCCTCACAACACACCCACATGACTCCTATCGATTTTGGCAACAAAGTTTTTATTGTTGTTATATAAAAAATATCACCAACGTATCATAGTAGCACGCTACTAAGACGCCAATGAACAAAACTCCACGTATCATAGCGCTAATGGACTAAGACATGAAGTTGACTATGCTTGTTACGCTTAAAAGTGCTACCAAACACACTCATCATCCCAATCCGAAAGACAGACGACGCATCGCTATGCGCTACGACGTCGCCCACAAACGGTATGGGTGTGCGATGTCCACGGGAGAGCCGTATTGCTACAACAAACCCGCTTACCATCGGCACTTAGATGTTAATTGTATACCTCCATCGACCAGAACCACAGGAATGCGTCGACTCAGGCGCAGCACACCCACAGATCCATCACAAGACGCAATACCGCAAGTAGCAGTAAGCATCAATGCAACTATCATACGGGTGGCGCCCCCTTACAACACACCCACATGACTCCTATCGATTTTGGCAACAAAGTTTTTATTGTTGTTATATAAAAAATATCACCAACGTATCATAGTAGCACGCTACTAAGACGCCAATGAACAAAACTCCACGTATCATAGCGCTAATGCACTAAGACATGAAGTTGACTATGCCTGTTACGCTTAAAAGTGCTACCAAACACACTCATCATCCCAATCCGAAAGACAGACGACGCATCGCTATGCGCTACGACGTCGCCCACAAACGGTATGGGTGTGCGATGTCCACGGGAGAGCCGTATTGCTACAACAAACCCGCTTACCATCGGCACTTAGATGTTAATTGTATACCTCCATCGACCAGAACCACAGGAATGCGTCGAATCAGGCGCAGCACACCCGCAGATCCATCACAAGACGCAATACCGCAAGTAGCAGTAAGCATCAATGCAACTATTATACGGATGGCGCACCCTCACAACACACCCACATGACCCCTATCGACTTTGGTAACAAAGTTGGTATTGTTGTTATATAAAAAATATCACCAACGTATCATAGTAGCACGCTACTAAGACGCCAATGAACAAAACTCCACGTATCATAGCACTAATGCACTAAGACATGAAGTTGACTATGCCTGTTACACTTAAAAGTGCTACCAAACACACTCATCATCCCAATCCGAAAGACAGACGACGCATCGCTATGCGCTACGACGTCGCCCACAAACGGTATGGGTGTGCAATGTCCACGGGAGAGCCGTATTGCCACAACAAACCCGCTTACCATCGGCACTTAGATGTTAATTGTATACCTCCATCGACCAGAACCACAGGAATGCGTCGAATCAGGCGCAGCACACCCGCAGATCCATCACAAGACGCAATACCGCAAGTAGCAGTAAGCATCAATGCAACTATCATACGGGTGGCGCCCCCTCACAACACACCCACATGACTCCTATCGATTTTGGCAACAAAGTTTTTATTGTTGTTATATAAAAAATATCACCAACGTATCATAGTAGCACGCTACTAAGACGCCAATGAACAAAACTCCACGTATCATAGCACTAATGCACTAAGACATGAAGTTGAGTATGCCTGTTACACTTAAAAGTGCTACCAAACACACTCATCATCCCAATCCGAAAGACAGACGACGCATCGCTATGCGCTACGACGTCGCCCACAAACGGTATGGGTGTGCGATGTCCACGGGAGAGCCGTATTGCTACAACAAACCCGCTTACCATCGGCACTTAGATGTTAATTGTATACCTCCATCGACCAGAACCACAGGAATGCGTCGACTCAGGCGCAGCACACCCGCAGATCCATCACAAGACGCAATACCGCAAGTTGCAGTAAGCATCAATGCAACTATCATACGGGTGGCGCCCCCTTACAACACACCCACATGACTCCTATCGATTTTGGCAACAAAGTTTTTATTGTTGTTATATAAAAAATATCACCAACGTATCATAGTAGCACGCTACTAAGACGCCAATGAACAAAACTCCACGTATCATAGCGCTAATGCACTAAGACATGAAGTTGACTATGCCTGTTACGCTTAAAAGTGCTACCAAACACACTCATCATCCCAATCCGAAAGACAGACGACGCATCGCTATGCGCTACGACGTCGCCCACAAACGGTATGGGTGTGCGATGTCCACGGGAGAGCCGTATTGCTACAACAAACCCGCTTACCATCGGCACTTAGATGTTAATTGTATACCTCCATCGACCAGAACCACAGGAATGCGTCGAATCAGGCGCAGCACACCCGCAGATCCATCACAAGACGCAATACCGCAAGTAGCAGTAAGCATCAATGCAACTATTATACGGATGGCGCACCCTCACAACACACCCACATGACCCCTATCGACTTTGGTAACAAAGTTGGTATTGTTGTTATATAAAAAATATCACCAACGTATCATAGTAGCACGCTACTAAGACGCCAATGAACAAAACTCCACGTATCATAGCACTAATGCACTAAGACATGAAGTTGAGTATGCCTGTTACACTTAAAAGTGCTACCAAACACACTCATCATCCCAATCCGAAAGACAGACGACGCATCGCTATGCGCTACGACGTCGCCCACAAACGGTATGGGTGTGCGATGTCCACGGGAGAGCCGTATTGCTACAACAAACCCGCTTACCATCGGCACTTAGATGTTAATTGTATACCTCCATCGACCAGAACCACAGGAATGCGTCGAATCAGGCGCAGCACACCCGCAGATCCATCACAAGACGCAATACCGCAAGTAGCAGTAAGCATCAATGCAACTATCATACGGGTGGCGCCCCCCTCACAACACACCCACATGACTCCTATCGATTTTGGCAACAAAGTTTTTATTGTTGTTATATAAAAATATCACCAACGTATCATAGTAGCACGCTACTAAGACGCCAATGAACAAAACTCCACGTATCATAGCGCTAATGCACTAAGACATGAAGTTGACTATGCCTGTTACGCTTAAAAGTGCTACCAAACACACTCATCATCCCAATCCGAAAGACAGACGACGCATCGCTATGCGCTACGACGTCGCCCACAAACGGTATGGGTGTGCGATGTCCACGGGAGAGCCGTATTGCTACAACAAACCCGCTTACCATCGGCACTTAGATGTTAATTGTATACCTCCATCGACCAGAACCACAGGAATGCGTCGAATCAGGCGCAGCACACCCGCAGATCCATCACAAGACGCAATACCGCAAGTAGCAGTAAGCATCAATGCAACTATCATACGGGTGGCGCCCCCTCACAACACACCCACATGACTCCTATCGATTTTGGCAACAAAGTTTTTATTGTTGTTATATAAAAAAATATCACCAACGTATCATAGTAGCACGCTACTAAGACGCTAATGAACAAAACTCCACGTATCATAGCGCTAATGCACTAAGACATGAAGTTGACTATGCCTGTTACGCTTAAAAGTGCTACCAAACACACTCATCATCCCAATCCGAAAGACAGACGACGCATCGCTATGCGCTACGACGTCGCCCACAAACGGTATGGGTGTGCGATGTCCACGGGAGAGCCGTATTGCTACAACAAACCCGCTTACCATCGGCACTTAGATGTTAATTGTATACCTCCATCGACCAGAACCACAGGAATGCGTCGAATCAGGCGCAGCACACCCGCAGATCCATCACAAGACGCAATACCGCAAGTAGCAGTAAGCATCAATGCAACTATCATACGGGTGGCGCCCCCTCACAACACACCCACATGACTCCTATCGATTTTGGCAACAAAGTTTTTATTGTTGTTATATAAAAAATATCACCAACGTATCATAGTAGCACGCTACTAAGACGCCAATGAACAAAACTCCACGTATCATAGCGCTAATGCACTAAGACATGAAGTTGACTATGCCTGTTACGCTTAAAAGTGCTACCAAACACACTCATCATCCCAATCCGAAAGACAGACGACGCATCGCTATGCGCTACGACGTCGCCCACAAACGGTATGGGTGTGCGATGTCCACGGGAGAGCCGTATTGCTACAACAAACCCGCTTACCATCGGCACTTAGATGTTAATTGTATACCTCCATCGACCAGAACCACAGGAATGCGTCGACTCAGGCGCAGCACACCCACAGATCCATCACAAGACGCAATACCGCAAGTAGCAGTAAGCATCAATGCAACTATCATACGGGTGGCGCCCCCTTACAACACACCCACATGACTCCTATCGATTTTGGCAACAAAGTTTTTATTGTTGTTATATAAAAAATATCACCAACGTATCATAGTAGCACGCTACTAAGACGCCAATGAACAAAACTCCACGTATCATAGCGCTAATGCACTAAGACATGAAGTTGACTATGCCTGTTACGCTTAAAAGTGCTACCAAACACACTCATCATCCCAATCCGAAAGACAGACGACGCATCGCTATGCGCTACGACGTCGCCCACAAACGGTATGGGTGTGCGATGTCCACGGGAGAGCCGTATTGCTACAACAAACCCGCTTACCATCGGCACTTAGATGTTAATTGTATACCTCCATCGACCAGAACCACAGGAATGCGTCGAATCAGGCGCAGCACACCCGCAGATCCATCACAAGACGCAATACCGCAAATAGCAGTAAGCATCAATGCAACTATTATACGGATGGCGCACCCTCACAACACACCCACATGACCCCTATCGACTTTGGTAACAAAGTTGGTATTGTTGTTATATAAAAAATATCACCAACGTATCATAGTAGCACGCTACTAAGACGCCAATGAACAAAACTCCACGTATCATAGCACTAATGCACTAAGACATGAAGTTGACTATGCCTGTTACGCTTAAAAGTGCTACCAAACACACTCATCATCCCAATCCGAAAGACAGACGACGCATCGCTATGCGCTACGACGTCGCCCACAAATGGTATGGGTGTGCGATGTCCACGGGAGAGCCGTATTGCCACAACAAACCCGCTTACCATCGGCACTTAGATGTTAATTGTATACCTCCATCGACCAGAACCACAGGAATGCGTCGAATCAGGCGCAGCACACCCGCAGATCCATCACAAGACGCAATACCGCAAGTAGCAGTAAGCATCAATGCAACTATCATACGGGTGGCGCCCCCTCACAACACACCCACATGACTCCTATCGATTTTGGCAACAAAGTTTTTATTGTTGTTATATAAAAAATATCACCAACGTATCATAGTAGCACGCTACTAAGACGCCAATGAACAAAACTCCACGTATCATAGCACTAATGCACTAAGACATGAAGTTGAGTATGCCTGTTACACTTAAAAGTGCTACCAAACACACTCATCATCCCAATCCGAAAGACAGACGACGCATCGCTATGCGCTACGACGTCGCCCACAAACGGTATGGGTGTGCGATGTCCACGGGAGAGCCGTATTGCTACAACAAACCCGCTTACCATCGGCACTTAGATGTTAATTGTATACCTCCATCGACCAGAACCACAGGAATGCGTCGAATCAGGCGCAGCACACCCGCAGATCCATCACAAGACGCAATACCGCAAGTAGCAGTAAGCATCAATGCAACTATCATACGGATGGCGCACCCTCACAACACACCCACATGACCCCTATCGACTTTGGTAACAAAGTTTGTATTGTTGTTATATAAAAAATATCACCAACGTATCATAGTAGCACGCTACTAAGACGCCAATGAACAAAACTCCACGTATCATAGCGCTAATGCTCTAAGACATGAAGTTGAGTATGCCTGTTACACTTAAAAGTGCTACCAAACACACTCATCATCCCAATCCGAAATATAGATGACGCATGGCTATGCGCTACTACGCCGCCCACAAACGGTATGGGTGTGCGATGTCCACGGGAAAGCTGTATTGCTACAACAAACCCGCTTACCACCGGCACTAAGATGATATGTCTAGGACACATCGGTTAGCGAGTCCAAGTTTACCTCGGACCAATTGCTCGTGAAGCAGCACACACGCCACCATAATATTCCTTTTCAAGTCCCTAATAAGGACTAGTCATTTTGCTACAGTACTAGGAGCAGTCAGTCACCCGACCACCCCATACAATGCTTATGCATCAAGGAGACCTCCTATAATATTGCTTTTGTATCATAGACCTTACTTTCATAAGTCATGTATATATAGGATTCGAACCCACGACCCTACTATTGTAATGCATATTAATCATAGAGACCTTCTATAGTATTGCTTTTGGATCATAGACCTTACCTTCATAAGCCATTAATATATAGGGTTCGAACCCACGACCCTACTATTGTAATGCAAATTCATCATGGAGACCTTCTTTAGTATTGATTTTGTATCATTGAGTTTAATATCATAAGTCCCTAATATAGGACTAGTCATTGTGCTATATATGCTATATATGTACAACTGCAGGAATGTATCTCCGGCAGCTCCTCCATACAAGACATCTATACATGAACACCTTCAATAACTTAGGAAAATTTTCCTTTATACGTGAACTTCTTCCACAACTTAGGAAATTTCTTTTATACGTGAACTTCTTCCACAACTTAGGAAAATTTTCTTTTATACATGAACACCTCCCATGACTTAAACAATTTTTAACAAATTTTCTAATTATCTTCTAAACGTTATTTAACTTATTTTATAATATTTTTTTGACTTGTATTTCTATTATTTATCTTATTTTAAATATTTTTTCAAGTTTTTAAATAAATTTATTTATTACGAAAAACAATAATTTTGCCTTTAATTTACTATGTTATTGGGATAATGTCTGAAATATATTAACTTTATGTTTATTAATTTAACTTAATTGCTTAATATATATCTTTTAAGACTATTTTTGATGCCCCTTTATATTGAATTTAATTATTAATAATAATATTGGGCCGTCACAGTTTGTTTTCATGGTTCGATGTAAAAAAATCTATTTACATGCGAAATTATATATCGGCTGTCCCAGAAGTCGACGTCAAGCCGAAACTTTCTGATAGGCGAGGCCATACTACTCGTAGTTACCAGAAAAATATAAAAAAATCTAAGTCATGTATTTCAGAAATTATAGTCATTTTTTTCGATGAAATGTACACGATGAGCCAGTTTTTTCATTCCTGTTGCTACAAATATTTACTTTTTGTCAATTTTTTCTCTTACGTCATCCTGAATAGTGCTTCACCTGTAATCCTAAACCCTGTGCCGATCACTCCAGCTTGAAAGAAAATGTAATTTTATACCGAACCAAGTTTTCAGAATTAGTTTTTCGCACTACTTCAATTGACCGTCCTGGAAAAAAATTGTACTACGCCAGTTTGGCAAGTAGCTTTAAAAGTTTTTTTTGTGTTGTCTGTCTTGTTCACTCATTTGGGTCTGTGTCTCATAAGCGTCACTACCTGTCTCGCTCACACTTTATGGAATGTCTCTCTCTATCTCATTTAAACCACGCTGTGGTCATTAGGAACGCTTTGGTTGCACTAGAATCGTTTTAATTTAAGTTCCAAAAATTGTTAAAAACTGACTTTGTTTAACAAAAATTGTTTATGGCTGATCTAAGAAATAATGGAGTAATTGTTATACCACGTTAGAATCCTTATAAAATGCGCTAACTTTTAAAGCTACTTGCCAAACTGGCATAGTACAAATTTTTTCCAGGACGGTCAGTTGAAGTAGTGCGAAAAACTAATTCTGAAAACTTGGTTCGGTATAAAATTACATTTTCTTTCAAGCTGGAGTGATCGGCACAGGGTTTAGGATTACAGGTGAAGCACTATTCAGGATGACGTAAGAGAAAAAAAATTGACAAAAAGTAAATATTTGTAGCAACAGGAATGAAAAAACTGGCTCATGGTGTACATTTTATTGAAAAAAAAATGACTATAATTTCTGAAATACGTGAATTATATTTTTTTATATTTTTCTGGTAACTAGTATGGCCTCGCCTGTCAGAAAGTTTCGGCTTGACGTCGATTTCTGGGACATCCTGTATCTTGCCGTGTGATGCTGATATGAGAGAATACATTGCCTCATTTGGCAACGATTGCCTCTTAAGACACTCACATGACTTAATAGGCGATCGTGGGAAAAAACAGCAAAATTTTATTACTTCCGATAGATGGCGTTATAACCATATCGTTTGTTAAAATACCCAGACTGGCAAAGAGCTGCAGCATTACATGTGCGAGACGTCTGGTACTGCGGTTGTCAATCGGCCCGCCAAGCGTGACGGTTAAGGTGAATCCTCCCTATAGGAGAATAGGAGAGGCCAACATCAAGGTGTGTACTTTTACGGGCTGATGATGAAGGAGAAGAAATGTTTATCCGGGTGGGCGATCGGAAGCATCCATCTATCTTCCCGATTAAAATTATTATTTTAACTATTAAAATTCCTGATTGTGAATATGATATTTTTTGAACAGCTTAAACAAAGTAATTTATATTTAAGGCATTTGTGGATGATAATAACTCCTGCGAATGATGTGACTGCTACCAAGCTATATCTCAATTGCTTAGTGTTGTTAATTGTGTAACATACAACTTTAAGCTGTTATTTAAAAACAAAACAGTGCCGCTGGGTTTCTTGCTGCTTCTTCCAGGGACAGAGGTTTTTTTCTGAACCAAAGGTAAATTTAACAAAATAGTGACTTTCAATAAGTACCAAATATTTATAACCTATGTATAGTAAAAATGTTTCGGTTTCTGTTTCAAAAATATCTATTAAATGCGACTAATAACACGTAACAAGAGCCGTGGTAGCTCAGACGGTTAGCTCTCGCTGTAAATTTCACAGTACACGAGCAAACCGGGTCCGATCCCCGCCGGCACCAATGAAATTGTTAATTGCAATTTTAAGTGCTGATTTACCACGTGCTCGACGGTGAAGGAAAACATCGTGAGGAAACCTGCATGTCAAAGAAATAAGAAAAAAAATATTTCTAAGACATGTGAAGTTCGCCAACACGCATTGAGGCAGCGCGGCGGACAATTCCTTGCCCAAATACCCTCTCAGAAATGAGCGGAGGCCTGTGCCCAGCAGTGGGACGTATATAGGCTGTAACTTTACTTTACTTTTAATAACACGTAACCGACGTCAAACGCCGACTAATATACTGGTTGATCTTTTTTAGCGTCTGGCAAAAATAGGGTGTAACATGGAGTAGAAGCAACGGATAAAGGGGTAGAAACCTATGGCACTGATATTTTACAAAAAATAAAAACAAAAAATTTGAATTAAACAAATAAATAATGAATTGAAAAGTTGAATAGAAAATATGTTGTATTAGCAATAAGACTTCATTCCGGACACATTCCGTCTAACAAGTTTGCTCTCATGATGAAAAAGAAACATTCTCCAAATTGCGATACATGCAACACAATAGAAGATGTACAACACTTGCTCGCGGAATGTTCCAAAAATCATCATGAAAGGAAACTATTAGTTCCCAAAACTGACGTTAAAATATGTAACATAGGGGAATATCAAAGCATTCTGTCTGGACCATTGTCTAATGCTGCTCAAGTGGTATATAATTTAGTTAATATTTTGTGTAAATAATTTAAGAAATTGTATTGTGTTATTTAGTTATAAGGTGCAATGGGACTGACATGTTAAAAATAACTTAAGTCCGTAAATTTAAAAAAAAGAATAAAAAATAATAATTAAAATCTATCGAAATTAAAATCATGTCCACCCTAGCCCGTGATTTTGCGAAGCGAGAAGCGTAAAGTAACCCACCCCCTGGGTACCACATAAATCTTGTCTTGTCAATTTCTGTGGTGGGTATGATATCAATTTCGATTAATTTTAATTGGTAATTTACTTAATTAAAAAATTTTATTTTTATTTTTTCTAAAATCAGTGCCATCCGCTTCTACTCCATTCACACGTGACACCCTATTTTTTTTCCAGACGGTTAAAAGGTCATTCAGTCTAATCAAAAATATATTCTTCCTCGATATTCTTAATATTATATTACAGCCCCTTATAAATATCAATTTCGCAGTAATTCACCGTGTTTTGCCTCTCATTACATCGCATTAATTAATTATGCGACCCTTATCAACTGAGGGTAGAAGCAATATGATATTGCATTGTAGGGTTTTTCTTCCCACACTCGGTTTTTCTGCACGCTGTTATATTGAAATCGAATAACTTATAACCTTGTGTTTTTAGGAAATGATGGTGTTTGAAATGTCTACTATAGAACCTTCCTTAAAAATCATAATAACATAGAATAAAAGTTTAAAACAATTATCTTGTATGTCATACAAATACTTGTTCCGTGCGGGATACAAATCCGCGGCCAGCTGTGCCATAACTCATTGCTAAACCCAGCCCATTTACGAGCACCTACAAAGCTGTGGCTTACTTAAATACGCTGACAAAAGAAAAGTAACTATTTTTTACATAACATTGAAATAAATACAATATTAAAAAAAAACATTAATAAAAAACTTAGACTAAAAACCTAAATTGTAATACAGTCCTACTTCTCGTGTTATCGTACCAAGAGCGCTGGCTGCGTTTCCTCACGGAATGGCTATACTAAGTCTTTGAGCTAGAAATTAATCAGCCCTGTTATCTCCAGCAGCGATGACTAGTCGAGGATGCAGTTCTATAAGAAACCTTCTCACATGTGGAGTGTGGACCTCACGGACCGATAGTCTGTACAGTAAATGGCACAAATATGTAGTCATCTCTCAAATATTTATATTTGCGCCAATTTCTTATTTCAGCTGCCTGTGATGCCACCCCGGCTCTAAACAAGGTATTAACGCAAGACTTTTTATTAACCCCTGAGATTAACTTTTATGAGCATTGAATAAGGATATTTTATATGAAATTCATATTATAACAAATTTTAATTCGAATTGTTAGCATGAAGAGTTACGACGCTAGTTGGAGAAACTTGGATAAAAAACAGATCATAAAAGAAAGAAGCACGCGGTATTGGGATCTAAGATTCAAAGAGTTTTAAAACA
The DNA here is from genome assembly GCA_907164705.1 of Parnassius apollo. NCBI lineage: Eukaryota > Metazoa > Arthropoda > Insecta > Lepidoptera > Papilionidae > Parnassius > Parnassius apollo. The sequence goes on from CAJQZP010001707.1 coordinate 13,730,309, forward strand.
AAAAACTTTCGCTATTACAATGTTGAATTATAACTTGATTTATCACATTATTTTGGTCATATTTTTGGCTTTAAGATTCTAAGTCTATAATAGTATTCTTTTATAATTACAATTGTCTTTAATATATTATCACAATAATAATATTAACAATTATTATTATAAGTTTGACTATTAAAAATATGAAAATAAAATACGAGCATATTTTATTTCGTAGTTCTTTTCCGGTCACGGACACCACATTTTAAGAAGTGAATTTTAGGAAAATTACAGTTGACAAGCGGTATTTTAATTTCTTACGAAGAAAGTCAAAGAGATACTATGATTTGTTGCGTCTCTTCGTTGAGCCAGCGCTTGTCGAATGAGTATTTTAAGTTTAGTATAAAAATGTTGTGCTGAGGTTAGTATAGTTGGTATAGGACCTAAGCACTATGCTTAATGACCTCAATAGTGTCTCCCAACGGCTAGGTCTTAAGATGAACATGGACAAAACGAAAGTCATGTGTAATATCTACGTTACACCTATGCCTGTAATATGAAGCACTTAGCTCGAAGCTATTGACGCGTATGTTTACCTGGGACAAGTAGTTCGACTAGGTAAGTCCTTCGACCGAGAGGTCGATCGATGGATTCAACTCGGCTGGACAGCGTTCGGTAGATTGCGACACATCTTCTCGTCAGACAACCTCAAAATTTCAAAACTAGATTGTATAACCTGTTCTGTTGCTACTGATTCCCTAGGGATCTGAGACGTGGTCTTTCACTGCCAGCCGTATGAGGAAGCTCAAAGTCGCTCAGCGAGATATGGTGAGGGCTATATTCAAAGTTTCTATGCGTGATAAATTTAAGAATGAGAATATCCGTAGTAAAACCAGAGTAACCAACATAGCCCAACGGATTAGTAAACTGAAGTGGCAATGGACCGGCCATTAGCTCGAAGAACCGATAATCGGGGAAAAAAGGTTCTCGAGTGGCAGCTTAGTACCGGCAGGCTAAGTGTAGGGTGTCCCCCACTAGCTGGAGTGACGACCTGGTAAGACATGCTGGACGTCGATGGATACAGGTGGCTCAGGACCGTGCTTTGAGGCATTCCTTGCGGGAACCCTATGTACAGCAATGAACGTGTGTGAACGTGTACTATGAAAAAATATAGTCAATTCACCATTTCCCGAAAGCCACAAGATTGTTTTTTTATAGAATAAGAACATTTACGTCTATCCTCGATTAAGAATCTAAATGCTTCGTTTCCAGTAAAAAGGGTTTCTCTACTAGTTTCTCTACACTCACCATATGAAACACAGCACCATCGAGGTGTTATTTCACAGTGGTGTTCTCTGAGAGCGTAGTCGCTCCCCGGACAAGCCGACATATTCGTGCTGCAATCATAATATAGTTGTAGCTTGTATCGATATATTTTTTGCGGCTTCATAACACAGAGAAACTCCGATTTCTGCATAAAGTTGCGAGCTAAGCAACTTTGCGCCTCCTTATACGAGCGCAGTGACATATTTTTATTAAAAATTGAAATTCGAATTGACTAAAACTCTGACCAATTTAATTTTCTTTTATTTTTACCTTCACTTTTGTTTCAGTTGCATTCGCGGAATGAAATTTTTCATTGAAAAACCGGAACCTCCGAAAGCGACAAAAACTGCGTACAATTAAAATCCAATTAGTAAATGGAATTTTGTTTAAAAAGACCTTTTTAGCTGCCTATTTTCACTTGTTTTGTTTAAACTTTCAACGGCAGACTTTTTTTACTGTTTCTTATATGCGCTTTCCGTTGTTCTAGTTTAAATAAATATAAAGTAACATGTAAATGTAAATCTATTTAATTTTTACTGTTTCTTATATAATGCTGCGCTTTCCGTTGTTCTAGTTTAAATAAATATAAAGTAACATGTAAATCTATTTCGTTTTTACTGTTTCTTATATAACGCTGCGCTTTCCGTTGTTCTAGTTTAAATAAATATAAAGTAACATGTAAATCTATTTCATTTTTACTGTTTCTAATATATCGTGGCGCTTTCCGTTGTTCTAGTTTAAATAAATATAAAATAACATATAAATCTAATTCGTTTTTAGTGTTTCTTATATAACGCTGCGCTTTCCGTTGTTCTAGTTTAAATAAATATAAAGTAACACGTAAATCTATTTCATTTTTACTGTTTCTCATATATCGTGGCGCTTTCCGTTGTTCTAGTTTAAATAAATATAAAGTAACATGTAAATCTATTTCATTTTTACTGTTTCTTATATAACGCTGCGCTTTCCGTTGTTCTAGTTTTAATAAATATAAAGTAACATGTAAATGTAAATCTATTTCATTTTACTGTTTCTTATATAATGCTGCGCTTTCCGTTGTTCTAGTTTAAATATAATATATAAAGTAACATGTAAATCTATTTCATTTTTACTGTTTCTTATATAATGCTGCGCTTTCCGTTGTTCTAGTTTAAATAAATATAAAGTAACATGTAAATCTATTTCATTTTTGCTGTTTCTTATATAACGCTGCACTTTCCGTTGTTCTAGTTTAAATATATATATATAAAGTAACATGTAAATCTATTTCATTTTTGCTGTTTTTTATATAACGCTGCACTTTCCATTGTTCTAGTTTAAATAAATATAAAGTAACATGTAAATCTATTTCATTTTTACCTACTACTTTTTTATATGTTATAGTGGGCAATCAATTTCCAACTATAACCGAAAGAAGGAAGGAAGGAAGGAAGTAAGAACATGTTCCAAATTCACTGAGGAGAGAGAGAGAGAGTGCCAAAAGGCATTAACTGCGCCCTTTTTTAGTCCTTCTTATTCAGGTGTATTATACAATAAAATATTAATAAATTACCGTGTAGTGGCAGCAAGAGAAAATCCGCTACCCTATGAACCAGGGAGTGTCGTAAGAGCTGACACAGGGAAATAAAACAAAAGATGAACATGACACTACATCTTATTGGTAACAACTTAAAATGAAAATAAAACTCCGGTTTCCAACCTGCCAGCCAAACGTGGCAACTTTTCCAATTGGAATTCCTTCTTTTTCCCCCCTTGAAGTAATCTTTAGAGTAGGCCTAAGTTTTAACAGAGGTTTTTTTTTGTTGTAAAGCCATTGGTCCTGCGCCTCTCTCTATCTTTCCCGTTGTGTCGGATTGTGAGAATGTGAGATGTTAATACCGTATCCTTTTCAGTCCAGTAGCTTGAAAACGTCTTCCAATGCAGCCGCGAAGAGTTTCGGGGATATAACATCACCCTGTCTTACACCTCTCTGCAGTTGGATAGGTTTCGAACTCTGGTTGGATAGCCATCGTAGCCCTACTGTACAAGTACTTCTGCGCTTCGATATACTTACAGTCAACTTGGCACCGCTGTAGCACTGTAGCACTGTAGCATCGCCCAAATTTTGACGGAATCGAAGGCTTTCTCATAGTCCACATACGCCAGGCAAAGTATGTATGTGGAGTGTGCAGCAGGGTATGTATGTGGTCTATGGTACTGAAGCCTTTTCGGAAACCGGCTTGTTCGGGAGGCTGAAAGTCGTCGAGTCTGCGTGCAAGACGATTCATAATGACTCTCGAAGACAGCACGTAGACGCGGCTCAGAAGGGAAACCGGTCTGTAGTTCTTCAAAAGAGCGTTTTCACCTTTCTTAAAGAACAAGACCACCGCACTTCTGCTCCACGCCTCAAGAGTAGTGCCACCATGGAGGACGGAGCTGAAGAGCTTCTGAATAACTTTAAGTACCGGTGTTCCACTCGCTTTCAGATGCTCCGCTGTAATTCCATACTCGCCTAGGGCCCTGCCGTTTTTATGGTGCTGGAGAGCCATTCTAATCTCGCTCAGACTAACGTCCGGGATATCATCGGAATAGTTTCGGATAAGACTTGCTCTTGTATCGTTACTCACACTTGCGTGTGACTCCAACGATGATGTATGCAGTTGCCCACAGAACTTCTCAATCTCACTCAAAATCTCAGGTGTCCCGGAAACGATGCTGCCACACTCAGTCTTCAGCTTTGACAGTTGGCTCTTTCTGGTAGACAGATCGGACAGACAGACGTCTTATCTTCTAATTTTACACTGTACAACCATGCTGCAGCTTTATTATTGTTATAGAACGAATGTTTCGGCTCAACACAGGAAGGACAACGCTCACTCAGAACACCAGCGCGAAATAACAGTTGCATGCTGTTGTGTTTCATATGGTGAGTGTAGAGAACCCTTTTTACTTGGAGAAGGCCTTTTTACTAAAAACGAGGCATTATATCTTCCTCAGGGTTGACAACGCATCATATTGCAAATAAAAAAATCGGAGACGTGAAGTTTGTCAACACGCACTTAAAAAGTTATTTTAAAAGTTAAGTTATACTTACAGCCCATAAACCTCTCACTATTGGGCACAGGTCTCAATGCGTGTTGTTTGACTTAATATGTCTTTGAAATACCTTTTTTATTTTTATTTTTAAATTTCTTATACATGCAGCCACACTCATCCTCACGATGTTTTCCTTCACCTCTGAGCACGTGGTAAATGAGAACTTAAAATTTCATTTAACAATTCCACTGTTGCCGGCAGGGATCGAGCCCAAGTTGCTCGCGTTCTGTGAAACTTTAAAAAAATGCTTAGCTCGTTAGCTACCGCGCACCAATTTATATTTAATATCTTACTTTACTTTACTTATATTGAGATACTTAATTTCAATACAAGACAAAATATTCGTAAATTTAAAAATTTTACGCATGACAAAGCCATGCTGTATCTACATTGTGGTTGTATTACGAGTGGGTCGATTCGACCGGCGATGAACCAGGCTGCCACAACCTACCAGTTTAAAATAGCAGCTCAATATTACAGTGTTTCGTTTAGTGAGTGTTGATAATCATAGACCCTTTCCACTGAAAACGATAGATTTCATCCTGGTACACAGGGGTGAAAATGCATCTTCATTTTGATTCTTAATTGAGGTTAAGTGGATGGATAGGTTGACTGGTGCTCGTTTGTCACTCTTATTATAAAAAAATAAATTGAAACAATGATTCGTTCAATAATAATAATAATTGAGCACACTATTCCTAACTTTAAATCCTTACGGTCAATTTTAACTTTATTTCTACAAAGTGGATATTACGTCGTTTGTATTAGAGTCAGTATACACAGCTTAGTCATGGTTACACACTGTCGTTTAATACTGCCATTAACCGTACTTTGATGACTTAGAGCTTAACTACTTTTACTACTTTAACTTCATTATGCAAGATAAATTTGAGTTCAGTTTTAAACAGGTAAGGTTTTAATTGTGTGATGAGAGACAAGCGAATTTGTGGGTAGATGTGACTAGAATTAAGAAAATAATGCTTCGGTGGTTTTAATAGATAGAAAGTATAAGATAGAATGCCTTATTACTAGTTAAAAGTGTCTAATTACTCAACCTATGGAACATAGCTGCATCATGCTGCTATTTTGTGCTGAAATTCTTTGAGCAATTTTTTCTTCTCGGCCAGTAAAAGTCCACTGAAAAATACACACAGCATTTATGAAAAGTATTTATTATGTTGATGTATTTTACGACTTTAAAACTTAAATCCTTTATGCAGGGTCTGTTACTCTCCTGTAATTCCCCTGATGTTGCAGATGTTCACCGGCGACGGTGGTCACTTACCGTCATGATCCCTATGCTATGCTAAAAAAACCGAGTTGTTACTATTACCGTTAAGTTATCATAGAAGTATTTTTTTAAAACCTGCAGTTACCAACATGATTGACAAGCGTGGCAACTATGGCAAATATCCCCCCCTATGATGTAATAGTGGGGAAGGCCTATGTTCAGTATTGGACTTAAAGTTGTAACAGTGACGGAATATACTAAAAAAATTGGAAATACTCAGGGTAGTAGGTATTTATCTCGAATGATGTCAGGCTTACTGATTGTTACGACTGCCAAAGTTTTATTTCAATTAAAAAATAATTTTAAATATCTGACTTTTTGAGACTATAAAGGCTGTACTAATACAAAGCGGTCACTTGGGACATATTGATAGGGTTCGATATCTATCGATTTAACCACCGTGTGTTTTGTCATATTCATTTCTTAAGGTTATTTAAAACGTTGTCATTAGTGTGTAGAAGTCAGATTTTGGTAGTGAAAAATGTTTAGGCGCGCTGGGTGATTTTTGAATCGGTAATATTGTATGGGTTCGGGTCACCGCTCTTTTTAGCTAATATAAGTAAAATAAAAAATAAAAAACAATATAATTATTTAATTGCCGTATATTAGCAGAAGAGAATCTACTATTCCAAATCATCCCGTAAGTTTCGTAAGAGACAATAGAAATAAAAGAAACAGTAGAAGGGCAGCAGCTCGCTGGTTGCATTTTGTTAACAACTAAAAATAAAATTTGTGGCTGCTCATTAACCAGTTATGCATGACAACTATTGCATACACCCCATGCGAGGCAATCTATGGAAATGGTTTATGGCCAACAGTAGACTTACGATAGGCTGTAATTAATGAATTATTTAGTACTGGCACTATTTGGTCTTATCAATAATAACCTAACGATAAGCTGAAGCTCTCGCCTCATTACCGACGCAGAACTGAATCAAGAGGAAACGGACTATTTTAATTGTTCCTACGTGGGTCATTAGTGATGGATCGGATTCAAACAAGCTGCGGAACTACACTAAAAATCCATTTATTCAAGTCAGTCGGTAGACGGTAAACGAAACAAACGTACGTATTGCGCTGTTGCCAGTCGATCGCTATTGTTTTTGTAGTCGGAGTTTCTCAAACTTTATCTTAACCAACATGTTTATGTGTCACCGGTGTAATAGTGAAGCCAGGGATGGTGTGCAGTGTACGATGTGCCTCAACCGTTTCGATTTCCCATGTGCAGGAATAACAGAGGCAGGATATCGCAAACTTGGGGACAGAAAGGCTACTTGGAAATGCAATACCTGTAAGACAGGAACTGCGAGTCCTAATCTTTCTTCCGAGAAAACAGTACAAGGAAGGGTACCATCTTATGGTGATCTGGAGAATATTCGTCTTGAGCTTAGTAAGATTACCAAACAAATATCGTCATTACCACAGTTAATTGCAAGTGTCAAGACTATCCAGGCTGACATCTCAGATCTTAAGGATATGAAGAGTGAAATGATGGACGTTAAAAACTCCTTGAACCATGTGCACACTTCGGTTGAGGGACTTACTAACAAATTGACCGAGATCGATCGGGAAATTCAGTCTCTTCAAAAAACTAAGGATGATGTTGTACGTGTTGAACATCGATTGGAGAAGCTTGAGGCCGCTGTACGCGAAAATCAGCAAAGATCGCGCCTGAACAACATTGAGATCAAAGGCGTTCCTGTAACCTCCTCTGAAAAACTACGTAGCAAGAGTACCTCAGCGTAATAATAAAAACACCAAAAACATCATTTTGTCACTTCACACCCGTTACCTGAGAGATAATTTTATAGCTGCTGCTAAAAAATGTAAAACTTTAACTGCTGCGGATTTAGGATTGAGAAGTGATAGCAGGATTTTCGTTAATGACCACCTTACGTTTGAGAATAAACAGCTACTTAATAAGACAAAAGCTCTTGCAAGGGAGAAAAATTTTTCTTATACATGGGTAAAAAACTGTACAATTCTAATGAAAAAGAATGCGACATCTCCTACATATGCAATAAAAACGGAAGCAGATTTAAAGAAGATTTTTTTGAATATAAATTTCTTCATTTCTATATCAATTTGTGAAACAAGTTTGAGAAACACTGGTACGTTAAGTCTATTCTATTTATTTATCTTATCACTGACGGTACACGTTGTTGTTCTGTTGTCGCTCGGTTTAATAGCTGCTCAGTGCATTTTTTATTTGTACCTTAAACTATATGTGATATTAGTTAAGATAGCGTTTAGTTTGACAAATATTAAATTATTTCTTGCGGTATTTTATTGTTGTATAAATGATCAATACTTCTTCGTTGATACTTATACTACACATTTTGCGTCTTATTTCTTTAGCGATTGCTGCAATATGAACAAATTGGCGCTGTTATTTGCTGTAGTTAAACACATCCATATACTTTTTATTAATATTATTTATTTACCACCACACTTTAGGTGCGTATTCGCACTTCTTTTTATGTTATGGTATGTCATTTTCAGCGCTATTTCTGTGTTTTTGTATGATTTTAATGATGGCTGTTGAAATATACTATCAAAATGTACGTGGTCTGCGAACAAATGCATCAAATTTTCTGAGAAATGTATGTATTAACAATTATGATGTTATATGCTTGACGGAGACGTGGCTTAACGATGACTTTTGTAATAACGAGCTCTTTGATGACCGTTATGTTGTTTGGAGACGTGATAGAAACTATAATGTTACAAATCAAACGTTGGGAGGTGGTGTGCTTATTGCTGTTAAGCGTGAGCTTGCAGTGGAGGAGCGGGTCGACTGGCGTTCTTCTGCCGAAGACATATGGGTATCGTTAACTCTTCGGCGTTCCAAACCGAAAATGACATATAAACTGCATATTTGTACGATTTACTTATGCAGACAAAACCTGGGTAACTCATTATCTGCACAGTTAGCTTGTTTTTATACAAAGTTATACGACATAGTAACGACCAATCTAACTGATGCTTTCGTTATTTTGGGAGATTTTAATCTACCAAATATAACTTGGACTCTTGACGATGACTTGTACTCTCTTTGTCCAGAAAATATTGAGGGGTCCATTCAGTCCGACTTTTTTGACACCTTAAATATGTGTAATCTGCAGCAATATAACTCTCATACCAATGTTAACAACAGAATACTCGACTTAATTTTTTTGTAATAATCACTTATCCGCAACAAAATGTACCGACCCTTTAGTGCCTGAAGACCCTCATCATGTGGCTCTTAATGTTCTAACGGATTTTGTCGAGTGCCACACTTTACCAGTCCAGCCAAGGACTAAGTTTATGTACCATTTAGCTGATTTCTCCTCTATATCACGAGAGCTTGATAATTTTACATGGTCTCACGATCTTTTTAAGGGCACAGTGGACGATGCATTGTCACTATTATATACTCGACTAAACAACTTGTGCGGCACTTACATACCAACAAAAGTAGTAAAATCTTCTTCTAAATATCCCCCTTGGTATAAAACCCCTCTTATAAAAATTTTAAAGGAAAAGTTTAAATATCATACCAAATATAAAAAATATGGCAATTTGTCAGATCATGAGTCTTTTTTAGTATTACGTAATCGCGCCAAACAATTAGAATCCGAAATGTTCAACAATTATATAGCAAAGATAGAACTCAGCATAAATAAATCGCCAAGGACCTTCTGGTCTTTCGTGAAATATAAAAAAGCGTCAAACGCTTGTCCATCTATAATGAAGTATGGACACATATCATCAGGCCAAGGGGATACTATTTGTAATATGTTTAGCGATTTTTTCTATGGTAATTTTCACAAAGTTCGCAATAACTATAACACCCGATATGAGCCCGATAATTGGCGATCACATACTGTGTCGGGTATAAACTCGATACAAGTTAGCGAAACTGAAGTCTTTAAGCTTTTAAACTCGATTGACCTTAATAAATCTGCAGGCCCAGATGGTATACCACCCATTCTTATAAGTAAGTGTGCTAAAAGCTTGACTATACCGTTAACAATAATATACAGACGTTCTCTCAAGGAAGGAATAGTACCTCTTATTTGGAAATCTGCATTTATTACCCCCATCCATAAAAATGGTCCAAAAGACCGTGTAGAAAACTATAGGCCAATATCCAAGCTTTGTTTATTCAACAAAATCTTTGAGAAAATCGTATACTCGTCTGTATATCATGGCATCAAACAAACACTCAGTGATTATCAACACGGCTTTTTAAAAGGTAGATCCACGGTTTCGAACCTTATTGTCTGTTCTGACTATTTAACTAACATCATGTCTGAGCGCTTACAAGTTGACGTAGTCTACACTGATTACAGTAAAGCGTTTGACCGTTTAGATCACGTTATACTTCTCAGAAAACTACTCGAGGTAGGTATCAGCGGCGACCTGTTTAGGTGGTTTAAATCTTATATTGAGAATCGTTGTCAGACAGTAGTACTCAATGGGTATACGTCAGCAACTGTGCAAATCCCTTCAGGTATACCGCAGGGATCTCTATTAGGTCCTTTGCTATTTGCGATTTTCATAAATGATATAGGTTCCTGCTTCACTTACTCCAAAATAATCCTTTATGCTGATGACATGAAAATTTTATGTCCCATTACAAATACTTCTGACTGCCTTGGTTTGCAGCGTGATCTCAATGAACTTGAACGATATTGTTCACGCAATAAACTTGACTTGAATGTGTCCAAGTGTTTTATCGTTACTTTTACCCGTAAACCCAATCCCACTGTCTTTCACTACAAATTACAAGACACTACTATAGAGAGATTACAGTCAGTAAAGGATCTTGGTGTATTTTTCGATTCTAAATTACTTTTTTGATGCACATATTGACAATATCATTAAAAAAGCCAATAGAGCACTTGGATTCGTTTTGAGATTTTCCACTGATTTTTATAATATTAAAACATATAAGGTACTTTATTGCGCTCTTGTTCGCAGCCATTTAGAGTACGCCTCTCAAGTGTGGAATCCAAATTATAACATTTATATAGATAGGATTGAGCAAGTACAAAAACGTTTTCTACGTTTTCTGCAATTTAAGACGCAATTTTACACTAATAACTACATTTCGCGATGTAAAAAATTTCATATTTTGCCTCTGCACGAACGTAGGCGCATAGCAGATATGATTTATCTTTTTAAATTGGCAAATGGTCATATTGACTGTCCGGAGCTACTGAGTAAATTAGGCTTTACAACAAGAGCTACCCTATTAAGAAAGCCTCGCTTACTCCACGTGCCGCATACCCGGAATAAATACAGGCAAAATTCTTTTATAATACGTGCATGCAGAACTTTTAATGACATTTCCAATAGCGTTGACTTGGATCTGTTTAGTACCAATGTTTCTCGAATCAAAAATATTTTAGCGAAAAAAATTCTTTTGTTGAATGTTTTCTGTGTAATTTAGTTAATTTACTGTATTTGTCTTAATCGATGTTTATCTTTTACCGACTGGAATTATTATTTTTAAGCTCATATTGTCTAGTGGTGAAAACTTTTAAATGGCCTTCTAGTTGTTATTCACTTATTTACTGTTAATGTTAGCTGTAAGTTTTCCAATAAGAATAAAATAAAATAAAATAAAAATAAAAAATTCATTACAGACCTTGAAAATTCCATTTGTAAACATCGTCTACTCTCGTAGATTGCCTCATAGGATGGACGTACGCCATGCTTGATACGCTTGGCAGGCGGGTTGGCAACTGAAGTAATTTATTATACAACAATTACTGAGCTGTTATCAGCAAGATGCCACTCTCCACCAGTTGTTTCAGTTTCCCTCTGTCTCCTCGTATAACATTTGTTATACAACAATTACTGAGCTGTTATCAGCAAGATGCCACTCTCCACCAGTTGTTTCAGTTGCCCTCTGTCTCCTTGTATAACATTTGTTATACAACAATTACTGAGCTGTTATCAGCAAGATGCCACTCTCCACCAGTTGTTTCAGTTGCCCTCTGTCTCCTCGTACAACATTTGTTATACAACAATTACTGAGCTGTTATCAGCAAGATGCCAGTCTCCACCAGTTGTTTCAGTTGCCCTCTGTCTCCTCGTATAACATTTGTTATACAACAATTACTGAGCTGTTATCAGCAAGATGCCACTCTCCACCAGTTGTTTCAGTTGCCCTCTGTCTCCTCGTATAACATTTGTAATACAACAATTACTGAGCTGTTATCAGCAAGATGCCAGTCTCCACCAGTTGTTTCAGTTGCCCTCTGTCTCCTCGTATAACATTTGTTATACAACAATTACTGAGCTGTTATCAGCAAGATGCCACTCTCCACCACTTGTTTCAGTTGCCCTCTATCTCCTCGTATAACATTTGTTATACAGCAATTACTGAGCTGTTATCAGCAATATGCCACCTTCCACCAGTTGTTTCAGTTGCCCTCTGTCTCCTCGTATAACATTTGTTATACAACAATTACTGAGCTGTTATCAGCAAGATGCCACTCTCCACCAGTTGTTTCAGTTGCCCTCTGTCTCCTCGTATAACATTTGTTATACAACAATTACTGAGCTGTTATCAGCAAGATGCCACTCTCCACCAGTTGTTTCAGTTGCCCTCTGTCTCCTCGTATAACATTTGTTATACAACAATTACTGAGCTGTTATCAGCAAGATGCCACTCTCCACCAGTTGTTTCAGTTGCCCTCTGTCTCCTCGTATAACATTTGTTATACAACAATTACTGAGCTGTTATCAGCAAGATGCCACTCTCCACCAGTTGTTTCATTTGCCCTCTGTCTCCTCGTATAACATTTGTTATACAACAATTACTGAGCTGTTATCAGCAAGATGCCACTCTCCACCACTTGTTTCAGTTGCCCTCTGTCTCCTCGTATAACATTTGTTATACAACAATTACTGAGCTGTTATCAGCAAGATGCCACTCTCCACCAGTTGTTTCAGTTGCCCTCTGTCTCCTCGTATAACATTTGTTATACAACAATTACTGAGCTGTTATCAGCAAGATGCCACTCTCCACCACTTGTTTCAGTTGCCCTCTGTCTCCTCGTATAACATTTGTTATACAACAATTACTGAGCTGTTATCAGCAAGATGCCACTCTCCACCAGTTGTTTCAGTTGCCCTCTGTCTCCTCGTATAACATTTGTTATACAACAATTACTGAGCTGTTATCAGCAAGATGCCACTCTCCACCACTTGTTTCAGTTGCCCTCTGTCTCCTCGTATAACATTTGTTATACAACAATTACTGAGCTGTTATCAGCAAGATGCCACTCTCCACCAGTTGTTTCAGTTGCCCTCTGTCTCCTCGTATAACATTTGTTATACAACAATTACTGAGCTGTTATCAGCAAGATGCCACTCTCCACCAGTTGTTTCAGTTTCCCTCTGTCTCCTCGTATAACATTTGTTATACAACAATTACTGAGCTGTTATCAGCAAGATGCCACTCTCCACCAGTTGTTTCAGTTGCCCTCTGTCTCCTCGTATAACATTTGTTATACAACAATTACTGAGCTGTTATCAGCAAGATGCCACTCTCCACCAGTTGTTTCAGTTGCCCTCTGTCTCCTCGTATAACATTTGTTATACAACAATTACTGAGCTGTTATCAGCAAGATGCCACTCTCCACCACTTGTTTCAGTTGCCCTCTGTCTCCTCGTATAACATTTGTTATACAACAATTACTGAGCTGTTATCAGCAAGATGCCACTCTCCACCAGTTGTTTCAGTTGCCCTCTGTCTCCTCGTATAACATTTGTTATACAACAATTACTGAGCTGTTATCAGCAAGATGCCACTCTCCACCAGTTGTTTCAGTTGCCCTCTGTCTCCTCGTATAACATTTGTTATACAACAATTACTGAGCTGTTATCAGCAAGATGCCACTCTCCACCAGTTGTTTCAGTTGCCCTCTGTCTCCTCGTATAACATTTGTTATACAACAATTACTGAGCTGTTATCAGCAAGATGCCACTCTCCACCACTTGTTTCAGTTGCCCTCTGTCTCCTCGTATAACATTAGTTATACAACAATTACTGAGCTGTTATCAGCAAGATGCCACTCTCCACCACTTGTTTCAGTTTCCCTCTGTCACCTCGTATAACATTTACGGGATCATACGTGGTACTGAATAACTTTACGCCGCCACTACACGAATATTTATAATTACAACCATCAAAGTTTGTGATTTTATTTTGATAATTCGGTATGTGCTTTTTATCACTAGATAATCTTTTTTATTGAATGTGGGTGACAAATGAGCACACAGTCCATCTGATGGTAATGGTTGGAAAAAAATTCAGGCAGAAATATTCAAATAACCGCACGAAGTTCTAGTTTCCCTATTTTGCATACGGATCAAACTCCCACCAAGTGTAAAGTTTAAAAAAAAGGGTATAATTTTCAAATTAATTTTAGTCCTCAGAGGTGAAGAAGCATCTGTAATCTTCGTTGTTTGAAGTTGGTTGCAAGTGTTAACGGATTGCAGAAACCACTTACCATCAGGTGGACTGCAAGTTCGTTTGTCACTTTAGCTTAAATAAACAAAAAGAAATAATTTAATTATAATTTTAAAAATACCATTGATCCTACTGCCCGTTGTCGATCTGGGTACAGAACTGTTACCGTCATAGCATATTAAAGTACACTGCTGAACATAGGCCTCCCCCACACACTGCCACATAGAGGGGACATTTGCTACAATTGTCACGCTTGGCAAGAGGGTTGGCAACTGCGGTTTTCAATTTTAGTCGTTATAAAGAAGACTTTGCTGTCCATATCCTGATTTTTTACGCTCTTACGACACACACGGGATATGGGGTATGAGGCAGTGGATATTCTTACAGCACCACTACAGGGGTACAGTCCGGCTGCTTCAAATTATAGTTATACCGCCATCTATCTACAGCCATAATCAGCTTATTACAATTATTAGCATACTTTAATAATTTATATTGTTTCAACTAACATTGTGGGTAATTAATTATTTTTATTCTATAAGTCTGCGGGTACATTAATGTTTTAGATTATGTCTAGTTATTTATTTTTGTTTATATTTATAACTAGAATGTAAAACTGTTTAAGATAATTATAGGAAATATAAATAATGTTTGATAATGTAAAAACTTACGGCTTAATATCCAATTTTATTAAAAACTTGTAACGGAAACCACACAAGCAACGCCATCTGTAGTTTAACACAATTAAATTACAAGCCTATAAAAGACAGATGTCGTCGGTTTCGGCGGCAACTATAAGCGGCAGCTATAGTGGCAGTCTTACTAAAACTGTTGAGTAGAGAATACGTGCACGGAAGATAAATTGTGAGTATTAAAATAATAGTTATTATTATACCTTGTTATTCTGTGTGTCTAAAATGTACATTGTTATTATTATGAATGCTTACCGGCGTTATTAGTATTCCTATTGACAACTCAAGGGAAGGCTCAAATATTATTATTCGTTACCGACAGTGTATTGCAGTAGGTAATCATTTAACTTACTAAATACTAACACAATTCTTTTATCCGTACGTTGAAAACAGAATTAATATTTAATTGTTGATATGTATATTCATTGTAGGTTGATATAATTTATGCAAATATTATATACCAAGCCTTTGATTATATACCTGTATATAATCTACTACACCAGGTGTAATAGCTTCCCTAAAAAGAAAATTCGTGTATATTTGGTAGGAATTCGTTTTAAAATTGTAACAGACTGTAACTCCTTACGATCCACATTTTTAAAACGGGATATGCTGCCACGTATTGTTGGTCAGTGAACTGAAATACGAGAGTTCTATTTTTCTATTGAACACATATCAAATATTCTTCGACCAAGTATTCTTATACATAAAAAGTAAATATAACACAAAAGCATAAAAATAATTTTACAGCAATCAAGAAATTAAAGTGGGTAGAAGTAAAATAATTATTTAAGTACTAATCCGATAAATGGCTCAACAATATTATGTATAAATGATTAATTAGTCCTCCGTGACCATGGGTGCTGGAAAGCACCCGAAACGTCGGTTACTAAAAATAAAATAAGTAAAACTCGATAAAATCCGTAAAAGTAGTTTTAATCAAAGTATAGTGTTCGCGTAAATTTAAGAAATCATTATCTAAATGATTAGTTTTATGGTACAAGAGCAAAGTGTGAGAGATATTCTATAAAATAAATCTGTCACACACTTATATTAATATTCAGATGTTACAGTAAATGTTTACAAGATTTCTTCTATATTCCACCTAAAAGTAATAAAAACGTAGTAAGTAGTTCAAATCGGTTAATATTGCATTTTCTAAAAAGAAACAAAATAAAATATGTAAAAAATACGTTTTATTTTGGCGATTTGTTAATCCTAACCAATATTACAAGTTTAGACTTAGTGTAAAATTAATAGGTAGATGCCAGTGTGCAGTATATGAGTGTGTGTTGTTATTTTGCTAAAACAGTTTGCATTTTTACCTATCTATATTTAATATATTTTCAGTTTCATCATAAGATAGACCTGAAAAACTTAGAGCTTGCTTACATTTAAAACTCGTTAGCGTATATATCGTTATAATATTGCTGATGTTTTTATAAAGATAAGGTCCCAAAAAGTTTATTTGACCTTGAGAACAGAATTAGTTAAATTTTTCTGGTAGTATAATTAGATGTTTTCTTCTTAGTTTTTGAAATACATTTAAGTTACAGTTATTGTTCTTATCTGTTTTAAGTACTGATTTTAAAATATATAGCTGTCGGAGTGTAAGCACATTTACTTCAGGTAACAATTATTTAGATAAACGGCAGAGGGCTATAAGTGGGTAAAATCTATGTAACCTCTTGCCTTGACTGTACATATTCTAAATTGTCCGGTGGTAAGAAATCCTGAGTTTTTATATTGCAATTAAAAATATCCCTTTGACACAATCCATGTCCATCATATGAAACCGTTCGTAATTGTGTGTTCGTTGTGCGCTCGTAGCTTTGTATACAAGTTTCACGCATATTTTAGTTTTGATAGATGCACTTACTCGATATATTTACCAAATCCAGTACAACCTATAAGAAATAAACTGTAAAATAGATTAAAACCTTGCTTGTTTTGTAACAGCTAAATTTGTTTATTTTAGTTGCTTCCATAGAATAATTTCATAATGAAAATATTTATATTTGGTAATGCAACTGACATTTTTTTTTGCAAAAGATAGCCATAAGAGCAAATTATAACCTAGATCCAAAGAATACACTATAGAGCAGACATTGGGGACATTTGCATACAAAAACCGTGAGCTCGCGCGTGTTTTACGCCCTCTAGTGAAACATAGCAATACTACGCTGAATATTTATTTGAAAAAACATTTTAGCTGTTCCCCATTAGGTGATGCTACTCAATATAAGGTAAAATGCGTTTTAGGCACGTTATCAACCGCAGAAGGCGCTTCATACAATATTTTCCTTTCTAGAACAATCTACTAAAAATTATAAAATTTAAAGATTATTTGTAATTAAGATTATGTGTAATAAGCCGAAATCACGTTCATTTTTTGCTCCATATCGTGGTTTACAATACCTTACTGCACAACCGGGCATATTTTCTTTTTTTATATTTTCTTAAAAAGTTCGCATATTCAATTAAATCCGTTAAATATAAATTTGCGATTTAATAAGTATAAAGAGACAAATTTTCGCTACCGAAAATAGCAAACAAAAAAAAACTAAGTTTAAAGGTCCTTATGGAGTCGTTAAGGTTGTCAATCATAACTGGTATTAAGTCGAAAATACCGCAAATAAATTATAAACATGTAGGCGCATCTATAATATGTAAATGCCGGTTGGATCTCGTGACTAGTTGAGGGTATATCGAGAAACCCTCCCAATCGTTTGTATGTATGTAGTATGCAGTATAAAGTTCAGTGTAGACGCCGAGCGTGGGGGATTACGCTTGAGTCGTTTCACAAGTGAAGTCATTCCACGCGTGCTAAGATATTCGTTGTTCTGTCCATTGTGGTGATTCTTATGGGGTTGCTGAGAGGCTGTGCTGTTACGTTACGTTGATATGGGTAAGGTTGCTGTTGGTTTGCATAATTTGGTGTTATCATGTTCTTCTTGTTTGGTGTTATGTGTTCTTCTTATCGCCCACATATGATCTTCGAATATTGTAAGGGCTGTTACCTTCGTGAAAGACTACGTACGCTTCGCGTTGATATACCTTTGGTTTTTTTTATGTTACATAACGTAATGAAATTTGCTGTTCCTATTTACAATGTTGACTTATCATTAAAATATAGATTAAAAGTTTAAAGTGAAATCTTTTAACTCAAACGTTAAATCTTTTTGTTCGATTTATATCAAAAGTATCCTCAAGTACTTTTGTATTTTTAATGTACCCAAATATGTTAACAAATGTTGAAAGAACAGTGGAAATTTAAGTTTCTCGAGTTATGTTATTATTTGATAGTTCATGCGAAATATGATTTACTTGGTATACATTTTAAAGTACGAAATGTTAAGCGTTGTACCAAAAAAAAATGTTTAACTTTAATGTGCTATAAATTAAAAGAATAAGTAGCTATTTGTGTTCTAATGTGCTGATAAGTGTTACAGTTTACGGGTTTACGGGTTTAGTAGAAGTCGCTACCACGATGATCAATAAAGATGTCCATAAGAGCCAGTCGACAGTGATACTAATACGTTATCGATCCTATAATACTGTAACAGCTAACTCCAATACTCTCACCCTTACAGGTAATGTGTCTAATATGAGCGTATTCCAAGTTCAGGCGCATGCATGTAAGTAAATTTCTTATCTCACTGTTATTCGTATACAAACCACGTGTTTCGTTTTACGTTTTTTTTTTAAGACGTTACCCCTACACTAAGATTTTCTCTTGTATCGTGGGGGCAGTTTACAAACATAAATTGCACAAGGACAAACATCCAGACCCGGAACAACTATTTGTAGGCCATACAAATACTTGTTCTGTGCGGGATTCAAAACCGCGACCCCCAGCGCAGCCACTCATTGCTAAGCCACTGCGCTACGGAGTCGTCAAACGTTCAAAAGATTGATAGTATCGAAGGGGCTTAAGATGCCCAGATACATTTAAAGTCATAGTGTTAAAGCTGGAGAGGAGGGCCTGGTGCGCTCCGTCCTTGTTACGTGCAGTAGTCTGTAATTGTTTTAAGGGATTCGAACTCCTATTACATACACGTTGTACGTTGAGTCGAGAGGGAGGGTTGGATGAAGGGGCCAAGCACGCTCAGTCTACGCTGCGTATTTCTTCAGGAATCTGGACAAAATAAAGTCTTATGTACACCCTGCTCACGCCTTTAGTATTAGACCACTAAAATAGAGAGCTCAACACGTCTAGTGCACACTTTCAGTAGTAATACTGATTGAAAGTGTCTTATAACCCCGGATCAGTCTACTACGATCGACCTAAATGAAGTCGAGCATGGTCGAGCATTGTAATATTAACAAGTGTCTAATTTCAGTTGCAGGCGGTGACAACTGTTAAACCTTATGCTGACGGCTTACTGTTATCCACAAGATGACGTGTCATAGTCGGCGTTTAGAGGAAGGCGTGGTACTGTGCCGCTCGATATTTAGTGGAAGTATGCTGTCAACGTGGGCAACGCCGCAGACAAATTATTTGATGCTGCTACCGGCCGGCGTTTGGTACATGGGAGGGACCGAATTTGCCTTAAATATTGTTATGATTGGTAAGGTTTCCTTTGAATCGATTAATGTGTAGCTGTTCGAAGGGGCAATGTCGTCAGGGCTAAGCACTAGTGGCTGGTCGAAAGGACACATCCGTTCGGTCCAGTCGGGTTAGTCGAACAGAGTGTAGATAACAGTATAGTCCGGGCCAGACCCAAGTGTTTGGTCACAGGGACATACTAATTTTACGTGTGTATATGATGACTTGAGAGAAAGGTTCTATCCGGTCCATGCGTGGTCGAAGGGACGAACGCCTTCGATGATTGTACGATTGAGAATGTTGGTACATCTACAATAGTATGTTTTGTTATAGCGTATAACTACTATCGACGCCTATAATTTAGTTTAGTTTACGACGCGCTGTTTTCCACAACTCCACATCTAAGCGCGTATTTTGCGTGTGGACAGGAATAACGTGATTATTCGAGCTCTGATGTCTCCCCGAAGAAGTTGAACAGTCCTTTGATGTTGCAATATGTTTGACCTCTGAACATGTCAGCAACACGTGAGCCGCCGTTTCTTCCTCTCCCATGCATGCCCTGTACAGGGGGTTATCAGTAACGCCTATGGTAAACAATTAAAAGAGCCATGTCCTTTGATAGCACTTGTTACTCTCCTGATCTGTGGCTTGTTCAGTCTCATTAGAACCTTGGTTAGACGACTGTTTATTTCAGGCTGGGCCTCCCCTAGCTTGTCTACAGTCTACTAAATTCTATTCAGAGCTGAGCGTGTAAATTATTGAAGTATCTACGTACCAGTGAACGAACGTAGCCAAAGGGGATTGGTATTATAGGTTCCGGCCCTTTAGTGGCCAGGGCCGATCCCCTTCTGGCCGGTTCATCTGCTACATCGTTGCCTCTAGATCCACTGTGTCCCTTGATCCATTGCAGAGTCACATTGTTGTGCTTACATACCACATTCAATCGTTGATAACTTTCATATAAGTACCAATTCCCCCAAGGAGTGCCGCAAATCACGTAACTGAGCCACCTGCAACTATTGACTTCCTGCATCCGTATCCTCCTGCATCCAAACTAATTCATTTTTAACATTTTTAATTTAATGCAATTTTGCGACGTAACGCCTAATTCTATTAATTATCTCTATCGCATGAATTAAATTTTTATAATCACATATATTGCGTCATTGGAATATCTACTATCCCTTACTCATCAGGGAAACTAAATCAGGACATTGTCCATCTCCATCTTCAGCATCAACATCATCCTCCTGATAACAACTCGCCTGCTAAACGTGAAAATTATGACAAAATATCCTTATAAGGTAATTTATTACGGAGGTCTATGTTCGACATTGGACTTCTGATTGACTGGAGTGGACGGATTGATAGCATTTGTTGTATTTTCATTAAAATGAATAGTGAAATGGCGGCGTCAAGGCCTTGTCTTCGAAAATGACAATATTAGAAAAAAATATTTTATTTCTTTCCGTTTTTTTTACGTGGTAGAGCCAAGTAGCAACTTTATTATGGCTGTAGCACGGCCGGGGTAGGACCACATTCTCACAGAATATGAGGTTAGTACTGCTGTGTTTCGTATGGTGAGTGTATATAACCGAATACCGTTTTTACCGGAAATGAGGCATTCCACCTTAAGACTTCAGCGGTGATAACGTCTCTGCATTTTGATTCTTGATCGGGAAAATGCAGATGTCTATGAGCCACAGTATCCACTTATCATCATATCGAATTTGTGTTCTATTGTAGCCCTTATTCAATAAAAAATTATTCTTGTGCGCATATTTCTAATAATATTTATAATGGCGGAATTAACTCTTCTATATGAAGAATGTCTCATCCAGTAAAGATAATTCCATTTGCCACAGAGTATTGAATAAAAAATAATTTAAATATTATCTGTGTTGACACGGGTCCAGAGCGACGTATTAACGGGACCCACACGACTGGATCACGACGTCGCGTTGCTGACAACTGAACGTTTCAGGTAAATTGTGGGGACTATTGGCGTGAGTAGAGCTATTGGATATTTGTTTTTAGAGAATTAATTACTTCGGCCTTAGACTTTTTTATGGAAGAGGAGGCAAATGAGTAGGCAGCTCAAATGATGGTAAGTGACTACCGTCGCCCATAACTCATGCCCATAATTTGAGAAAGAAGCGACCATTTCATGTCGTATTAGGGGTCTTCTAAACTGTACTACGGGTATCTGTCTTCACTTGTACATTACAAAAGAATTGAGACTAATGCTTTGAAAAACAAAGAAGCTAGTCAGCCAGCCAGAACTACGTGGCGTCGTGGGTGGTCATCATCGACGAAGCTGTGCTACATCTTGCGGAGACCAGGTCGGTTTAAGTGTGTCGGAGCCAGCCCTTCTGTACCAGTTCCTAGCATCGAGGCCTAGCGGCGAAGAGCGATTCTACCAAAGCTGAGTTAGAAACGCTTGTTATGGTTAAGTCACTCAAAAGGTTTCGCATTTACCTTGTGGGTACCTATGTCTGTTAAAGTAATCACTGATTGTTAAGCCAGTCGTACCGCTTTAACAAAAATGGATCTTGTACCGCGTATTGCAAGATGGTGGCTTACTGTTCAAGATTATGAGGTAGAAATAGAATATAGATTAGGCCATGAGAAGCGACGTCCAAATCCGTTAAGTCTCAATCCTGTGAGTCAATTTATTAGATGTTACCATAATAAGAGCGTAAAATAGCAGCTTTTAATGCTGCTGTATCTTGTACGGTGAGCGTAGAGAACCGAAGACTCAGGGGTGACAACGCACCTGCATTTTGATTCTTATTTGAGGTTTAATATAGATATCTATGAGCCACAGCACCCAGTTGTCATCCTTATTCTATAAAAGAATATTGAGATAACAGATGAAACAGATTTGGTACTTTCTGTTTAACTTCAGGATGATGGCATCCATCGAATCAATAATCAACTGCACCCCCCTTGCAGTTACGCCAAGGGGGTACCAATAATAAATATATACATAAAATAACTATTCTGTTTCTGATGGGCGGTTATATAGAAAAAAGTCTGGCAGGTGCGGGTTTTGGTATTACAATTATAATATTTTGCAAAAGTATCACGGTGAGTTGAAAAATTATTAAAGTCTGCCTGCTGGTTTCCAAAGCTGATTGCTTACAGTGCGCTTAAGGTAAATCAGATTATGGTCGGCGTGAAGTGAAATTGCGCCCCATAGAAAAACAAAACCTACCTATGCTCACCTTATACGTTGGCCAAGTGGGCCATTTCCAAAAAATATACAGATAAACAACTATAATATACTTATAATAATAGACTCAATTAACATGTTTATTTTTGTTCGTTACGGGAAAAGTGTTCGTTCAACAGGAACTGTAAAGGAACTCGCATATATAATTTTAATATTTGGCAAACCTGTTAGAATTATAATGGACCAAGTTAAAGCTTTCACGACTGACGCTTGGCGTGACGCTCTTAGAACGAGTTAAGAGATTCATTCTGGATGGTGTTACCACATCGGTACAAGTGTAGTTGAGATACAAAGTTATCAGTCATCATTTGGGGTAAACGTACCCCTAATAAGTCTGTCTAAATCTGAAAATAATCTGTTGCCAGTACCAATATCTTGTTTCGACTTAATTAATGACATTCAAAGAAAAACCTTCTCTGGTAGGCCAACATAAGGTAAAATAAATATCAACCAAAGCATGCCACGAATAAAGAAAAAAATGACTGTAGGCGTAAAAAGATGTACCAAATATAATATAGTACAACTAGTCTTTTGGAAAGGTGATGTTACTGAAGAAGCCGTGGCAAAAAGCTAGATACATTTTCATACAAGTCAGTAAGATAACCAGAATAAATAATAGTACTACGCAGTAGTATCAGTAAATTGATAGAGGATTTAATTGAATTGTTAGAAAGTTAAGCAAGTTAAGCATATGGGCTACAAACATGCAACGAACTGTTTAAAATCTTGCAATTACGTTTCCATTTAATCTATGACTTAAAAAAAGATGAGATTTGAGTTGTATTTAGTTTCACAGTTCCTAATTGGGTTGAATGGTTTATGCATATTTCGTATGAAGTTGTTTTGCAATAATTACACTGTGGAAAAAATCAATCAAGTCCATGACGGCTTTATAAGTATTACTATTACATTCACTTTCACAGTTCACTCCTCTTATTAGTTATTGCAGCTCACTGTTACTCTCGCTATTGCCTGGAGAGCTGGCAGCTGCAGTTGCAATATATTAATTAATCTCCTTAGTCTATGTTAATTAATTTTCGATTTTTATCTGTTTTATGATACTATGTTGTACTGGAGAGAGTATTTCTAACGATTCAAATTTCAGTTCTGTGCATTATCTATTTTTGCCAAAGAGCTTAATGACCTCTTGGTAAAGAGAAATTATTGTTCCGTGTTGATAACTATATTAATAAATACGGCAACTACGTCTTGATGATCGCAAGGTAAAGCTATGTGCACTTCTTACTATATACTTTTACTATATAACAATTACATACACACACATTACTCTAAGCAGTAATTAATCTATTTTTTATTTTACTTAATTTATCTGAATGTGTGTAGCGATAACCTTCGTATATGCAAAGAATAAGTTAATTGCACCGTCATAATTTATTAGAACTGCGTGGAGAAATTGAAGTAGTTTTATAACAGAGCTATGTGCATTAATAAGAAGTTATTGCAAATTAATAAAGAGCTATGTGCAAATGTACAATAATAAATACTATGTGCAATAAGCTAAGCTATGTGCAATAACGAACTAAGCTATGTGTAATAATAAACTAAGCTATGTGCAATAATAAACTAAGCTATGTGCAATAATAAACTAAGCTAAGTGCAATAATAAACTATGCTATGTGCAATAATAAACTATGCTATGTGCAATAATAAACTAAGCTATGTGTTGAACAGAACTATCTACAGCTGCTTGTAAAACCATACTAAAGTTGTGTGCAAGTTCTATATGTGCCTCGTATTTCACATACGTTGTTTCTGCCGAATGTAATATGTTCATCTGCCAGCACAGCAATCGAGGAAAATCGTACAAGAGTATATGTTTACCTGGCTGAGTGCATTTTTCTGTAGAAAAGATTAATGTAATGCGTTTTAATCGACTTAAAAAAGGAGGTACTCAAAATCCGAATGTATTTTCTTTTTTTGTGTCTTACCTCAGTACAATTTTCTGGGTGAACCATTTTTGATGATTATTTTATTTATTTGAAAGCTGGTGCTTCTCGTGTAGTCCTATATTCGATCAAGATCTGACCGATAGCTTTTGAGTTATCTTAATGATGCGTACTTAATTAACTTCAAATACATTGATGATGTTCTCATTTTATTTCTATTAAAGTTGGTTGTACAACATTTTTAATTTTACCACCTTTTAAGGACTAAAATTGTTTATGGGACAATTAATTTCTGTACACATTATTTCCATTACAGAAAGAGCGACTACAATTGACACCACAAGATAGCAGACGAGCTTCAGGGGCTACTACATGGTTCAGCAAAGGAACTCCTTCAAGCTTTGTTATGAGACCTTCAACATCAAATTCTGCTGAATAATTACCGAACGCACTTTGGATATTGTCGTGGGGCACGTCTTGAATCAGAATGGCCGAATGTTATCAGTGATTTTTACATAATTTCTATTATGTATCGTTATAAATAATATTTGTATAATTATCGTTTTTTTAAACATTTGCAATTCACTTATCAGTAATATTTACAACAGCGTTTTACTTATTTTCATATTATAATGGTATTTGGATTGTATAATTCTTACACATTCTATATCTAACTGTTGCTAGGTTCAGTTTTAATAGGTATTAGGGATATGCTACCACCATTGTGCGATATTATTTAAACGATTGCAATAATTGTTGACTGGCTATTCGAGTTGTGAACTAGTAAAGTAAATAACAAATAACCGAGCGTATTATTATCATTCCTGCGTCTACTATAATAATAATGGTGTATGTTGAGTGTAAGTCTAAAGAACCGGAGATTCATTTTACTGGAAACGAGGTATTCCATCTTAGTAGCTGCTCCGTGGTTACAACTGAATTTTGATTCTGAAAGGATAGATATAGATGTCTATGGGACTCAACTTCCATTTACTATCAGTTGGATTGTCTTTATTTGAGTAATATTTGCCGCAGTTTTCACATTTTTGTTGTTAGTAATACGCTGCTGCCCAGCTCCTTATTTCATAAAAAAGTTTAACTCTGCATTTCAGTATTAGCGATACTGAGAGACGCAATACTACTAGACAAAAAACAAAGTATTTGTATGTTGTATTTATTTATTCTGAAATTCCAATATCGGACCCGAGTAGAAGTAAGATCCTCTGCATGCAAAACTGATTAGTATAATATAATGAATATAACTATATATACATTATAATTTTAATATGTTACTGCCTATAAAATTAACAAGTTTATTGCATTTTTATTTGAGTAATTTTTTATGCAATTTCTTTATCTACGTCTATTTTTAGGAACCTTTATTTGGTCTGAATTATACGTAACACTATATTACTGATTTACTTACTTATACGTAATTTTCTTTTTTGCAGTTACAAATATCTTGTGAGGTTGAAAAAGGCAGTAATGAAAAGTGACGTCACTTCTTTTTCATAAAAATTTCAAATCATGGTCCATTAGGTTGCAGCTTCACCGAACCGAAACTTTTTATATATATATATATATATATATATATATATATATATATATATATCCTATACTTTTAAACGAGCAATTCTTGTATATATATAAATATAACCGGAATCTCGGAAACGGCTCCAACGATTTTAGCGACGAACGCTTGGATTTATTTTTAGAAAATGTCCTTTTGTCCGTGTTTTCAGGCAATAAAAAAACTGCTCCAATATAAGAAGGTAAATTTCGATAAACCACTGTTAATTGTTATAGCTCAGGTGGTATGTCGGTCGGGCGTGATATCGAAGTTTCGTGGTTCGCGTTCTGGCTCTGGTCCGGCTTTTTTCCTTTTTTTTAAGTTCCCTTCTTTTGTGAGAAAATCTATTATTTCAAACCCTTTTTTTTAGTAATTTTTAAAAATACGAAAATTTAAAAAAAAAAACTAATTGCACTCATGATTTGTTATTCAAATAATCAGTTCAGTTTTTTCTAATGTGTCAATAAGATCAAAAAATATTATTTAAGTTTCATCAGTATATAATTTATAGATGTAATTT
The DNA here is from genome assembly GCA_907164705.1 of Parnassius apollo. Taxonomy (NCBI): domain Eukaryota; kingdom Metazoa; phylum Arthropoda; class Insecta; order Lepidoptera; family Papilionidae; genus Parnassius; species Parnassius apollo. Next base: position 13,756,923 of record CAJQZP010001707.1, read on the forward strand.
AAAAAAAAAAACGAGCAAAGCTCGGTTATCTGGGTACTATATATATATATATATATATATATATATATATATATATATATATATATATATATATATATATATATATATATATATATATATATATATAACCACTTATATATATGGGCGTATGTATGCACATATGTGTTCATTTAACAGCTGCAGCTGTTTGTTTATAATTTAAGGAAGTTAAAAAATTTGTAATCAATTTCTTACATTCAAGATAATAAAATTGACTTTATATTTTATTTTGTTTTATTTATTAATACTCACCCAATATTACTATTCATATCGCAATATCTCATTAGTTATTGTAATTGGGTAAATAATATCTATTTAGTTACTAATGCTATATTTATTATTATAATAATTAATGTAGCATTATAAACAGTAAATCTCCCTCAAACTCAATTTACTAATATTGTTCCTAAATGAGGAATAGCAGATAAAAGATTAGTAGGTAATAACTATTGCTCCTCAAAATTATATTTGACCTCAAGGTAAAACATATCCTAAAACTCAGTAGCTAAATAAAATAATAATACCTACTATTCAAGTATATTTTCAATATGTAAGTAAATGAAAATAACAAAAATGAAGCACCATTAGCATGTAAAGTTCGAATCCACAATTAACATTTCGACAAATATTATAATTTAAACTATAAAAAGCTAATTTAATATTAGCAGTGGTTAAACTGGACTAGATTTAGCCGCCCCCAATCCAAGACTCTGTTCGCAAAGACTCGACTTCAGACACAAGTTTGTCCCGGCACTCAGACGATTTTCCGAGAAATATTGGCTCGGCAGGTGTAAAGAGCATCACCAGTGCTGTCATCTGTATAGCAATGAATGTTACGGGCTTGCAACATATCATTGATATGCAGAAGAAACAGCGTTGGCGATAGCACGCAGCCTTGTGGAACGCCAGCATTAATAGGCTTGCAATCGGAGCTTGCACCGTCTATAACGATCTTGATGCTCCGATCTGCAAGAAATTTGGTGATCCAATCGCACAATTTCTCGGGAAGCCCATAGGAAGAGAGCTTCGAAAGAAGCGCTTTGTGCCAAACCCGATCGAAGGCCTTCGCAATGTCCAAACTTCTTTCTTTCGAAAAATAATTTTCATGCACCACGTGTACTGTAATACGGCTAGTAATTGAAATGGAAACACTTTTTAAATAAAGGAACCCGATCGGTAAAACTTAATAGGCACAACACTTTAAATGGATTATTATATACAGGTAATATTCCTTACTTATCCATCCTACTGACTTCAAGTTTAGTTTCATGATACAGCAGTTTTAAGAAGCCTGAATGTAGTTTCTCTGCCAACTTGTTAACCTTATCGCTGTGCTAGAAAAAAAATTGAATGCGAACGTTTTCTTTGCACAGCCAACTATGTTTAAAAAATATAGCTACAGACTGTATACGGTAAGCATGCTGCTGTGCTCACCGTGTAATGGCGGTGTAAGAATATCCACTAAATCGTCCCATTGGTGTCTTAAGAGGCGACAGAGAGAAACAACCCAGGAGATGGGCAGCAGGATCTTGCTAATAACGACTAAAAATTAAAATTAAACACCCAGCCTGCCAAGCGTGCTTACTATGACAAAATCCAAGCAATCAACCTTGGTAAGACATGCATGAAGTCGATGGATGCAGGTGGTTCAGGACCGTGCTTTGTGGCATTCCTTGGGAGGGGCCTATGTTCAGCAGAGGACTTGCGAAGAGCTATAATGATGATTATGATGATAAACCCCGTGGTCATCCGAAAACTTTGGTTGACAATGATGAATTAAAAGAGATTTTGAAAGCTCAATCTACGGCTGTATTATTAGCAGCTTTCAACGTTTGCATCAAAACTACAAACAAAATAACATTGGTCCATTTGAGTCAAACTGGTAAGATAATAAAGCTTGACAAATGGCTACCCCACAAACCCAATGGTCGCCAGCGCGAAGTATGCGTCGAGATGTGCCTTGCACTGCTCAGCAGACACACAAACGAAGAAATTTTGAACCGCATTGTTACGAGTACCTGCGATGAAAATGGATTCTGTTTGATAATCACAAGCGCAATAGCAATCTGCAAGTTGGTTAGATCCTGGTTCAGCATCTAAACAATGCCCTAAACGAACTTAACCCTATTAAAGTGATGTGTGAAATAGTGAGCTGTTTGGTGGTCTGGCGCAGGTGTATTCACATCGCAACTTCTTACCAAACGGGATAATCATTACTGCAGATGTGTACTGTAAAGAACATAACACAATGATGGAAAATCTCGCACGTCTCCAACCAGCTCTAGTCAATCGCTCGTCCTCGCTGCTCCTGCACGACAACGCGCGACCTCATACTGCTCAACGGACGGTCTCCAAGTTATAAGATCTGGGGTTAGAAACCTTCCGCCATACACCGTACTCGCCGGACCTTGCGCCTACAGGCTTCTACTTTTCCTCGATTTGAATAATTTTTATTCGGGAAAAAATTCAATATTCACAAGAATTTGGTGCCTCCCGTCCAGCTGATTTCTATAAGAATCAATAAACTGCCCCTGCGTTGGTAAATGATTGCATAAGTGATTACTTTGAATAATAGAAATAAAATATATAGAAAAAAATTACGTTAACTGATCTCATAAAAAACGGCAGTTTCATAGGTTATGACCTAGTATTCACTACCCCATATCGTAACGTAAGTGTCGTAAGAGGCGACAGGAGCTCGCTTAAGTTGGGCATCAGCATTTTCTGACATCAACTCAAAATTATTAAAAAAAAAAAGGAATTTTTTGGGACCTATGAATGTCGGATTACCATCCCACGGACTATGTGAATGAGATATTAGACAGTGCAACTGCGCTTGCGCATACACTTGGGCAGTGTACAGATGGCTAGTCTCCGTTGAGGCTGGCCGACGTGATCGAAACTCGATCTGGAGGACAGTAAATTAATTTGAAAATTATAGCTTATTCAATACGATGACAACAGACTTTTATTTATTTTTGAATTAAATTATTGCTAACAGTTCAAGGAAGAGACAGATTTAATATTATATAGATGGCAAAAACACGGCTGTCGGCTAATGTAATATTAATTAGCTGAAAGCCGTGTTTGTGCCATCTAGCGTATTCCTTACGTACTACCTTGAGAGTCAATTAATGTTCGTTCGATAAAATGACTTCACCTATAAAATGAAGTAGATGGCGCTATTACAATTTTATAAAGATTGCAATTTCAAATACGAAAGGAAATATTCTTTAAAAATATCAATACATGTATTGTTTTGATTTATTACACTAAAATTTAAGCTTCACTTTAAAAATAAGGACTGTAACAATTATTTGCTATAAAATTAAACTTATATATTTCGTGCTGCACTTGCGATTGAAAATTATCATACCTATTAAATAATAAATCATGAGCCGTTAAATCTTTTGAAGTGTTATTTTTATTAAACCGTACAAAATGTTGTTGTTAATTTTATGGATTTTGTTAAATACGTTATTGGCTGTAATATTGGTTGGTGTTAATTTAAACGAAGCGCGTCTGTTTAATAATATTTTATTTAGAGTTCTATTTTCACCAAAATATTACAAGGGATTTGGGATATCAATATATTAAGGATATATGAAAAGTTGTAGAAATAAATACTAGGGAAGTTAATTAACATTTAGTGAAATTAGTTTTTATTATAGTTATAGTAAATAGTACTATTTACTATTCAGTGTAGTGTAGTAATGCCCGTAAGATGAAAAAACAAACAAGTATTTTTTTTTTGTTAAAAACATTCGCGTGCGCGTACCCAACAACTCACTAAACGATCAGAAGACGAACAAAATTTGTTCGTCTTTAGTAACTAACTTTAGTAACCTAATATAATATTTAATATTATATTAAATAGCAGATAAAATAGAATAGCTGTTTATTTCTTTCAGCATTAAAATAAATTGTAAACTATATATTCATCGTCATCTAATCATCATCATATTTTATATATATTTTATTTCTTTAAGAAATGCCACAAAGCATAGTCCCATTCCGCTTGCATCCCTCGACTAGTTGTATTACCAAGTGGACACTCCGTCTAGTGGGGGCAGTCCCAAACTTCACTTACTGGTACCAGGCTGCCACTCGAGAACCTCTCTTCCCTATAGGTTGTTGATTCTTCGAGGTATATTAGTGGTCCACTGCCACTTCAGCATCTTAATCCGTTGGGCTAAGTTTATAACTCTGGTTCTACTGCAGACATCTTTATTACAAATTCTACTTTAATTAATTAAACTAGATAAATTGTTTCCTATAAGCGCTTCAAAGTACTACTGTGCTAAAGTATCGATGAAAAGCTTATTTCCTATTGAAATTCAATACAAACTGCCCTAACGAACTGAATAGATGTATTGGGTGTATCGCTGTAAAGACTTCCACAAATAATTAGTTAGAGGACAGTCTTACATTTTACACAATTATAATATAGAGTACATTTTACCTGTGCAGTGGTGTTGTAAGAATATCCACTAGACCATATCATCCCGTGGGTGTCGTAAGAGGCGACGGAGAGAAACGAAACAGGGGTTAGGTAGCAGCGTCTAAATAACAACTGAAAATTTTAAACTGCGTTAGCCAACCCGCCCACCAAGCATTATGGCAAATATTCTATGAGGCAACCTATGGGGAAAGCATATGCGTCAAAGCTTCGCTGAAATTCATTCCTTTTGTCTCCCGCGGCGACGCGCAACCGCGGGTGCTTTTGAAGTCATACTCTATGTCTTAGCACTGACTTCGAAAGCTATAATGAGATTTTATTTTATTCATTTTAGTTGTTTAAGGTTCGCCTTTACTTTCCGCAAACCGCCATATATTCACAAGCACATTTTAATGAGAAGCCATCTTAAATCATTTCTCTTATAAGTAGAACAATTCTCGAAACCTCTTAGTATCAAGTCATAAATCAAGTTGGAAGTTATTTATGCCCATGTGTTTCCGGGAAAAGTTTTGTTAAATCAAATTATTATTAGAGATCGTCTAATATAAAACTGCTCGCGCTATTTTTGTATCTTTGGTGAATTTAGCCACACTGGCCGTATAATTTTTTTATAGAATAAGGGTGACATACGAGCACACAGTCCACCTAATGGTGTTACTGTGGCCGTTTGTTTATTTTGACTGTGGTGTTTATATCTTATAAATGTCTATTGGCCACAGCAACCACTCGATTACGAATCAAAATCCAGATGGATATTCACCCGTGAGGATTAAGATGGAATGCCTCTTTTTTTATAGAAGAAGGGCAAACGAGCATGCGGCTCACCTGATGTTAAGTGACTACCGCCGCCCATGATCAACCGCAACACCAGGAGAATTGCGGGTGCGTTGCCGGCCCTTTACAAAGGAGTAAGCTCTTTTCTTGAAGGTCCCCAGGTCATATCGGTCCGAAAAAATCGCCGGTGGTAAACTATTCCACAGAGAGGTTGTACGTGGAAGAAAACTCCTTGTGAAACGTACAGTGGTGGACCGCCAAGCATCCAGATGGTGTGGATGGTATCGGGACGTTTGACGTGTAGTGCTTTCACGAAATTTGGCGGCTGGGATTAATCCGAACAATTCCTCAGAGCACTCCCCGTGATAGATGCGATAAAATACGCAAAGAGATGCAACATCTCTTCGCAGCGCCAGTGAATCGAGCCGATCGGAAAGCACTCGGTCGTCGACGATTCGAGCCACTCTGCGCTGGATGCGGTCAAGTGGAAGAAGCTGGTACTGGGGAGCCCCAGCCCAGAGATGGGAACAGTATTCCATGTGCGGCCGAACCTGCGCCTTGTAAAGTTGCAGGCGGTGTGCCGGCATGAAATACTGTCCCGCTCTGCTGAGCACGCCAAGCTTTTTAGAGGCCAATTTGGCCTTCCCTTCCAAGTGATCACGAAACTGCACGTCACTCGATATGTCGACGCCGAGGATTCCGATACTGGCTGAGGCAACAAGGGGAGTGCCTTGAAACTGAGGGGATACAACAAAGGGGTTCTTTTTAGCGGTTAAAGCGCAAACTTGTGTCTTCTGGGGGTTAAACTGGACTAGATTTAGTCGCCCCCAATCCGAGACTCTTTCCAGCAGAGACTCGACTTCAGTCACAAGTTTGTCCCGGCACTCGAAGACGTTTTCCCGAGAATTATTGGCTCGGCCGGTGTAAAGAGCATCACCAGTGCTGTCATCTGCATAGCAATGAATGTTACGGGTATGCAACATGTCATTGATATGCAGAAGAAACAGCTTTTCCAATCAAATGGGTCTCCGGTTTCCTACACTCACCATAAGAAACACAGCAGCTTTTACGCTGTTATTCCGTGAGAGTGCGATCCTTCCCCGGTCGAGTCGACCCAATCGTGCTACAAATATACTACTATAAATGTGCAGCATGGCTCTACCATATTTCAGTTTCTAGCCTTGATGTGGCCATCCATTCATCCATTACAGTCTATAAAAATCCACTGCTGAACACGGGTCTTCCCCATGGATTGCCTTATAATATAATGTCTTGGCTATAGTTGACACGCTTGACGAGCGGCTGTCAACTGCAAATTTTAATTACTTTGAGTTGTTACCAAGAAGATGCCGCTGCCCACCTGTTCTCTGTCTCCTCTTACGATGTTTACGGGACGATATGGCGTAGTAGATATTCTTACCCCGCCACTACACGTACATTTAATTTACGATTCTTAATATTCACAGGCTCCTATAAATGTGTAAATTCAATAGTTTGTTAGGTATCCCCATACCTAACAAACTATTGAATTTATTTCGTTCGTTCGTATATTTTTATTTTTCAAATTTTGCGACCGGTGTGTCGCTCTTTTCTCTTCTGAAATTGTAGCACACAAGGGGTGGCACAATCGGGAAAGCACCAAGCTCTCACAAAATACCAGCGTAAAATAGCAGCTTAATGCTGCCGTGTTTTGTTTGGCGACAGATGAGAATCGGAGACCCATTTTACTTCTAACAAGGCATTCTATTTTGGTCCTCCGGGGTAATAATGAATCTGCATTTTGATCTTAATCTAGAATAAATATAAGCCTTCCGCATTTACTTACCTGAGTAAGTCACCTGATGTTTAAATGAGTGTTCATTTGCCTCCCTTACTTCTCCTGTCTATTTAATCATTTATTCATTAGAAAGCACGGGCCTGAACAACCTGCATCCACCGACTTCCTGCATATCTAATTGTCTTAGCTGGTCGTCACTCCATCTAGTGGGGAGACGCCAAACTTCGTCTACAAGTACAAGGCTGCAACTCCGGAACTTTTCTTCCAAATAGGTTGTCGGTTTTTGGTGCTTTGTGGCTGGCCCATTGCCACTTCAGTCTACTAATCCGTTAGGCTATGTCGGTTACTCTGGTTCCACTGCGGTGCTTCTACTTTTTATAATAGGAAAAAATAACACGAAATTTCAAAGCCAGCTCTTTGCGCATTCCTGATCTTCACTGGCTCGAGGGTTTGATATGAAATACCTAAGAGTTGGTATAAAATTGTTAAAAGTTCCACGTAATAGTTTCCGAAGTCGGTGCAAAGACATATAGTATCTATACTTATTTCTCTATAGAAATCGAAAACTCGACTTCAAATTAGATTAAATAAAATTTTAAAAATCAATTTGGGTTGTATTTCTGTTTAAACAGCAAATTGCGAAAAGTAAAAGCAGTAAATCTTGAACTAGAAACACACACCTTTCTGTTTTCGGCCACGTAAACAAAATTATATGGCAGAATTCCAAGCGGTCTATAATTTTGGCTAATCGGATAAGAAAGAAAGTCTTTCCGAACGAAATACTCGTAACGGTACAAACGGAAATGATAAACCTGTATCTCAGGTATATGTGCTAATAGATAGTTGACATAATATGATAACCGGATGAAATCGACATTTTTTTATTGTTGACTCGCGTATTTAATATTAGTGATAATAATTTGAATAGATGACATTTTTACTTATTTGACATTTTCTTTTTTTTCTTCTAAATTTAGACGTAAAGGCGCCATTACGAAATACGAGTATGTTGTGTCGTGGGTATCACGATGATTTTCACCTATTTTTCGAAAGTAAAACTATTCAGTCAACTTTATTGAAATTCGGGAATATTGTATACGTGATTAAAATTGGTAATCATTAATGCGCGTAACTAGAATCAGAGTTATCAAAAATTGAAGTGACAAACAATTTTACAGTACACTTCAAACAAAAGAAGGCTATTTGCTTTATCACTTCTGAAGACTAAGATGGAAATACCTTACAGCCTGTAATTATACTGGCTCTCTGTAGTCTCAAAAGGCCGTTAGAACTTTGAAGCGTTACCAAAAAGCTTAAGCGGTGTGCTGTCCAAGATGACGCTTAAAACAACCTTTCTTCAAATTTGGTAATCATGTAGCGGCACCATTCCACGTGGACACGCTTCTCAGCGTCGGTGAGGTTACATGGAAACTAACGCTCTAAACTAAGGATAGTGTTGTGCTGATGAACACAATTGCTTTAGAAGTGTGGTTCTAGGTGACATTTAAAATCGTCTAAAATCTTCACGCAAAGATGTTTCCAACGCAGATCATATAGAATCAGGGCAGATACATTTTTCAATGAATCAAAATATTTCATTTTAGGTAATAGAAATGTGGAGGAAAATTATAAAATTTGAACAATCGTATTATGACTTTTAAATAATTGTATTTTTTCAAACAATACAACTGGACATAACATGTACAGAAATGTTCTATTTTTTAAACTTTCTGTGTGGCCAGGCATTTCTTCGTATACCTGTTTTTTTTCTTTGTCTGCCTTTGCCTTTGATAAATCAGGACGTAGACTTGCAATTAATAATTTCATAATTGCTGGCATGGATAGAACCTGTGTTGCTCGTTGCTCGCGTACCAAGAAAATTATTCGAGCAGACATCCCTGTTTAACCAGGAATATTCCCGTTCTTAATATCACCTACCAAATTTTCTGTCAACGGAATAAATAGTTTATCATTTTGTGAAAGAAAATGCTTCCCAGTCGGGAATTATTGAATTGAAACGATAGTAGCCTCATGGCAGGGTGCGCACCGCGAAATCAAAGATCGTTGGTTCCGCATTCGGCTACTGTCGTGAACTAGCCCTAAAACAAGCATTTAACCAGGAGTGGTTAAATGGAATATTATTAATGTTAACCGCATTGCTAGTATTTTATTTAAATAAATGTTTCATTTCATTACTTAAAATGATATATTATAAATTTTATAACAGTTTAATACATTTTTCGAAAGTAAAACTATTCAGTCAACTTTATTGAAATTCGGGAATATTGTCTAATGATTAAAATTGGTAATCATTAATGCGCGTAACTAGAATCAGAGTTATCAAACATGTATCGGTTGACCGCAAAAGGTGTCTCATTATCCCTTGTCAGGGACTGATGATAATATATGCTTCGAATGTATTCTATATACTTCGATAATATATAACAAGAACGTGTTTGTTGTGCCAAGGAACAGCAATTGTCATTTTTAAATATGGTTTTAAAAATGACAATTGCTATTCCTTGGCATCCGATATTGATGATCATATATTTATTGAGAATTTTTTCATAAATATCCTTACAATATGTTATTGCAGCACATTACAAAGTTTTTAGAAGTGTTTAATGGGAGCGAATTGTAAAACGTAAACGTGAAGTGTTTAATGGAAGTGTAATGTACGCAAAATTCTATAAACATAAAATGTATAAACTGTCCGTGGACCAAAATAAAAATGACCAGGTGGGTACACCTGTACGAAATTGATAAGAAAAACCGGTAGGGTCTGTTTGTGAGGATTTATTGTCATACATATCTGAATATAAGTACGTCAATATAATGCTTATTGCACCGTTTCTTACCAAACGGAGGTTTTATAAGAAGTATGTTTATCAAACTTATACTATTTACTGTTAGATGTAAAAGTCTCGGAAGTCTGTTTTTAATGAAATACAGTTTTACACAAAGAGTGACAGACGTTAACGGTGCAGTCGGGAAAAGAAGCCCATGTTGAGATGCAAGTATGTTTATCGACCAAATTGGCAATATATTGAAGATTTAGACTTGAAAACCGCTTACTAAAAATATTTGCAAGCACCGGTTTCCCTCTATCCTTAGAGTATGTTAAGTGACGATATTTAGATTTTGTCTTATTTCTCAGATTCTCGTCTGAATTTTGTTTCCAAATCAAGGACAGATGAAGAGGATTGGGATATTTAGAAAAATCCGTCTGGTTTTCCCGTCGGAATGCTCACAAAATCTGAGGACAGTTTTCAACTAGTGCGTCCTGTACTTACCTATGGTAACGAAACGTGGACATTGAAGACTCAAAGTTGCTTAGCAAAGGTTTCTCTATTGGTTAAAGCTTGAAGTGAAGAAATCCAACAGGGAACCATTATATAATATTCCTTCTTTTCAATTCACCTTCTTAAGGTAATGGCCACGACTATCGCAGAAGACGTAAACGTGAGAGTATACGTACAGCAGAGAAGTAAAAGTACAACAGAGAAAAGTAGTGTGGAACGAGATAAAGCGACTATCTGTATAAGAACGCCGGCAGAAACCTGGTGCGAATAGCCAAAGAACAGGCTATAATTCACAAAATGCTACGCCTTAGGAGTGGCCTATGTTCAGCAGTGTACTGTTGAAGGCAGATAATGATAAAGGTCATGTATAGAGATTGCATCCCGGGATACCGGGATCCCGAAAACCGGGATCCCGCACCGATTTTTCTCCGGGATTACAATCCCGGGATCGTGAGACAATCCCGAAATTTGGGGATTAAGGAAAAATGGTTTCGATAGACATCTTTTTGTTTCATTAAAGTCTCGAGAAAAGATTTTCTATTCATGCATTGTTTTCTGAACTCAACGATAATTTTATTGTTCCATAAATAACTTAACGCTCAATGAGGGACAAAAATTTTCAAAATCATAACAATGGAAGAAAAGATACATAAAGTGATTTAGAGTTTAACTTTAGTTCTAAAAATAATTTTAAACATTTTAATCCCTAAATTGAGCATCAAGTTATTTATAGAACAATGAAATTAACTTTGTCGACATCAGAAACAGTACAATGATAGAAATACTTTTCTTCAAGACTCGAATGAAACAAAATAGATATCACATGAAACTTCTATGTTATTCAAATACCGAAATTCATTCTTTTGTTCGTCGATTTTATCACGTTTGCTCGTTAAATAAATTGAATGAACAAACATAAACAATTATAACTAAATTGAAACAACAAAATTAAACAAACTAAAACTAAAAACTTATGATAAAATAGTAACAAATCGAACGAAATAAAGTAAATTTAACGAACAAACATGAACAATTATAACAAATTAAAACAACAAAATTAAACAAACTAAAACAAAAAAATGATGATGAAATAAAATCAAATCGAACAAAAAAACTAAATTTAACGAACAAACATAAATAATTATAACAAATTGAAACAACAAAATTAAGGAAAACTAAAACGAAAAACTAATGATAAAATAGTAAATTACGAAATGAAGTAAATTTAACGAACAAACATAAACAATCATAACAAACTAAAATAACGAAATCGAAAAATGAAAACAAAAAAATGATAGCAAAATATACCAAAAAATTATAACAAACAAATGTGAAGAACAATAAGAAAATAACAACCGACCAATCAAAAACAATCGAACATATTAACTAGCAACAAACCAACGAAAACCAACCAAGTGTACTCGAGAACCAATTAACAATTTTCCCCACTCCCACACCCCTTCCCAATTTGGTCCCAGATAAATTAAGAACGCAGAGATTAAGAAGTCAGTTCCTTCCGGAATTTGGATTGTTAATTAACAATCCAAAATGGAAGCTTCTAGGGAATTCGTTTCACACAAAAAATCTGCCGATAAAACGTCGCCGTGATTTCATTTTTTAATCAACATCGCGGATAAAACTAAAACAAGGTGTAAATTGTGTAGTTTTCCAATACTAGTTAACGGTGGATCAACGAGTGGAATGCACAGACATCTGAAGTCTATTCATCAGATCGACGTTCGAAAACGCGGAATCGAGGATGAGGAGAACAATGGTCCAGAACCAAAAAGTCAGAAGACAACTTCACAATCACTCCTAACGAAAGGGGGACGCCCATTTTCGGCCATGGAACGCCCAACAAGTGAGTTTGTTAAAAAATTATATCTTTATTTATGGTTATTAATCGCGGTATTCATTTATCCTCAAACAATGGGAATATTTTTGCACAAATTAAAAGTACCGGAAACATAATAATAAAAATTAGGTAAATCATTATGTCATTAGTTTGTGAATAAAAAAAAGTGTTGCCAATCACAAAACACATTTAAAAAATCGATTCTCTTTTTCGATCGATTATTTACGGTGTCATCATTACAGTGCTAATATAATTTTTAAATAATTATGATGTTACGATAATTAAACAAGCGAATTACTAGCTGATTTCCAATGAATTCTTTAGAGAATAACAAATGCTACGGCACAATTTAACTGTTAATCTTAACCGATCTTCTTTGAAAACAGATAAGAACTGTTATTCTTATCTGTTTTTAAAGAAGATCGGTTAAGTTATTCTTATCTGTTTATAACAATACATTTAAAATAGAATCATGTTATGATAACGAAACAAGTTAGTTTCCAGCTGATTTACCATGAATCCTTTAACCTTTTGAGCGCCAAAGTCGCCTATACTTGACCAACACCTGCGGGCCCTGAGCGCCAACGACGTCTATAGTTGACAAAAAACCCGGCTCCGAAAAATATGAAATATAGATATTAGAAAATTATTACAGGTATTTTAATTCTACACTCCTCAAAATAGGAATAACCCAGCAACATGTGAGTATAAAAAACAAGTCTTCTAGAGCCACAAGTACTAAGAAACATTGAACTAATAAAAATGGATTTTTATCTAAGCAAATACTATGTCCAGCACGCCAAAGTCGTCTATGGTTGACCGCTAGTGTCAAACGCGGGAGGCATAGATTTCTTGAAAACTATCCAAAATTCAGCTCAATGGTGTTTTTTTTTTCTATTATTATTGATATTTGAATAAAATTAAAGGTTAGAAACATAAAACTATAATTAGCTACATGAATAAAAAAATGTTATCAGATTATCTTCGCATAATAAATCTAATATCTCAACTCTAGCGCATCTTTAGCGCGTCATCGAAAATCAGTTCACTGGGCACCGTGATCAAGGATAGACGACACCCTGATGACGTCATAAGTGATTACCGAGAAAAGTAGAGCAATGCAACATGAACGATTCCTCAAAACTCATTCGGATTTTGGAAAGCGTCGATGATGATGAATTTTGATTTTTGATTGATGAATTGAATTTTTGATTGATTGGTGAACAAATATGTTTATTTATTCCATGACCAAGATTTTAGTATTATAAGGCTGATTTACCTAGTGCGAATAATTATATACAATTGTTGATTAATGAATAATTATGTACCTTTTTTAATAATAATACAAAATTACAATTAATGTTTTTTTTTACTTAGGGTGTGAAGAGCAATTTTTCATTTTGTGTTGTGCCATTTTCTTTCTCAGTCTCAAAATCATCTAGCAGCATCAGCATCATATCAAATCCCCATTGTCATAAGAATGTAAGACTTTTCTTCTGTGCGTCACTTGGCCTACGCCTTCCCCGACACATAAAATATTATGAATCGATGTCTGTATATTTCGGTTAGATCGATTTTGAAATCGATACACAACATTCTAAGAATGTTTCAAAAAGGAAGGTCAGCTACGCCGTTGTCGTCCAGTCGCGACAGTGTCGTCATTAGGATGGAGAGTGGTGCTGTGGTTTACTACTATTTTATTGTTATTGTTTAAAAATACACTTAAAATAGAATTTAAATAAATAAAGGAAAATACATTTTAAAAAGCGAGCAGAAGCACCTCCAAGATTATTCTCTTTTTTATGGAATTATTAATCGAATAATAATCGAATCGATATTATGATGTTATAATAATTAAAAAAGCTAATTACTAGCTGATTTACTATGAATTATTTAGAGTATAACAAAATGCTGCTGCATAATTTAACAGTAATTGTTATCTGTTTTAACAATACATTTAAAATGGAATCATGTTATGATAATTAAACAAGTGAATTTTTAGCTGATTCACCATGAACTGTTTAGAGCATGATAATACGCTACTCCATATTTTAACTGTTCTTAAAAATACATTGAAAAAAAGAATTTAAATAAATAAAAGAAAATATATTTTAAAAAGCGTGTAGAACTTAAAGCGCCTCATATATTACTTTTTTTATTAAATTACTAATCGAATAAAAATCGATATCGGTTCATTGTATTTATGCACAGATTAATCTGTGTATTTATGTTAGTTATGTGGCAACATCAAATCTGACAGCTAGGAAATATGTCATGCGAATTGGGAATAAAAATGAAATCACAATTCAACAAATAAAAAAGATACTAGAGAATTCATAACTAAATAGTCGCAATTGTGTTATTTTATTTGTTATTTTTCAAATAAATTCTCAAGAACTCATATGAAGTGAGATTGTCGATCACATTATAGTGTGAAAACAGTTAAAAGTAAGTGTTTTAACAGTTTTAATTTAATAATTCTAGTGCTGATATTTGATAGTGATGAATGAATGAAATGATGAAGTTGTTTTATTTTTTTTAACATATGCACAAGCTATATCTGACAAACATAATAGCTTATTTATAACATGGCGATAAGATTAGCTAGCTAACACCAGATAGTTACAAAATGGACAATTTTTATCAAATACAAAGAAATGAGAAAGTCGATTTTTAATTGTTTTTGTACTACTGGTAGGCAGTCAGTCCTTAATTATTAAAAATATAGGGCATTAAGTTTTAAGTAACATTTACCTATATTTGAGTTTAAAGTAAACAAATCTATTTTATTTTGTTCACTTTGTCTTATTTTTTTTTATTTAATATTATTTCAGTTGCCACCGTCATCGCGTGAGTGTCATGATTGCTGGCAAGGGACTGATAAAGCAGCATCACATTAAACTTTAGAACGGGAACCATCTGAATCATCTAGTCCGTCCTCGTTGCAATCTAAAGTGAGTAATATATTGAACCTAGAACAACAAAGCTTAGATCATACATCGTACAATATACTGCTGCCTAATTTTGTAAGACCACCACTCACACAAAATCAATGTTTTTTCCTGGTTGTAACTATTCCAATCAACTCACAGTTCCATCAATATTGCGGGTATGTCTTTTTGTGAATACAATTACTATGTACCTCCAGAATGTAGAATCAGTAACTACCATTTAAATAGTAACTCTTGGTATTTACTTTTAGAATCACTATATAATCATATTAAAACATTTAGTGTAGCACAAATTATAGATTTTTCTACATTATTGTAAGATAATATTTACCATCATATTATAGACTTTGAAAGTATTCACAGTATGCCTGAATATAGTGTACATTATTATCTAGGCTTATCAAAAGCACAATAACAATAAATTCTGTCTAAAGTTCCCAAAATGTCAAGTAAACATAGTGGATGTTTTGCACTTGCTGTATATTTGATGAAAATAGGAACATGAGATAGTGATGAATGCATATCGGCATTATTGCAAGTGCCAAGAAACAAATAAGAGCGGCTCATGAATATGGCCCGTGAAATATTAAATCAGGATGTTGTTACTATGAATTTTTTCCATCGTTAACACTCTCTGTGCCAAATTCCATTCAGTAATTACGATATTATATTAGAGGCAAATAATTTCTTAGCTTTCCTAGATGTTTTTGTTCTCCAAAATCCTAACAACATCATATGTCACACTGTGTATAGAAAAAAGACCCATACAAACTTATATTTAAGCGGTGAATCTCACCATCATCCTTCACAGTTAGTTACCGTGAGCAAATGTTTGTTACAGAGAGCATATGGGATCTATGAGAGCAAGCACCTGGCCGCGGAGTTGAGCGCAAGCCGACCGCAGTTGAGCGTGTGCTAGCTGTACTACCGTATGTCAAGGTTGTCATCCCAACCAGATAGACAAACATCAGATTTGATAGATCACAAATCCTCGCGAAAGAGCCTTAATTCCTACCAAGGATGATATGTGAGGCTATTGAAATTAAAAACATCCTAATTTCAATAGAGAAGGCGGTTGGATACTACCACCTACTTGGGACACTATAATTAATAAAATTAAAACCAAACCCAGGCATACCACTGCAAGACTTAAAGATAGAGTAAGTTCAATCTGCATAGATTGGACTATTAAAATAATAATAAAAAGCTGAAGGTATCGTGGTATCGTGGAAGGTAGGTGTCCCAATACTGACATTGGAATGGCAGTCACCTCAGTCCTCCGTGACCATGGGTGCTATAAAGCACCTGAAATGTCGGGAAACAAAAGTTAAAGAAGTTAAAAGCGATAAAATTGGTAAAAGTAGTCGTTAAAAAACTGTATTTGTGAAAATAAAAACTTTTATATCATAAAAATCCCGACTTTTTTTAAACCAATTCCTTAGCCATTTCATTATTTTAATTGAATATTATCGTTTCCATATGCTTTTATATGTGGGCACCAATGGCCGAAGTGTCTATGAACAGTGGGCATCTTCCTTTGTTGTTAACAACAAATCAGAAGTGTTGTGTGAAGTTCTCACTCGGATGGCTGCAAAGGATGGATTATCATTCAACGTTCTTGCATCTTCCCAAGAAATCAAGAAAGACTTGCTGCGAGAAAATTCGAGAAGATCCCATCTTCTCCGAACACCGTCAGATCAATGGTTTTCCAATATGAACGGAAGGTTTGTGAGGAATTGATCGCAGAGCTCAACAAAAGAAAAGCTGAAGGTGAACGCTTTAGTGTCGCTTTAGTGTCTTTAGTGTGACTTCGAACCGCAACAGAAGATATATTTTTTTTTATTTTTTTTTTATTTTTTTTTTATAAAAATGAAAGCGACAGTAGCCTAATGGCAGGGCGCGGACCGCGAACTCAAAAGGTCGCGGGTTCGAATCCACCATTCGACTACTGGCGTGAACCACTCGTAACACAAGCAATTTAAGCTTACTACGAGTGGTTAAGGGGAATATTAGTAATGTTTATAGCATTGTTAATATTCTTTATTTTTATAAAAAAAATATATGAATGTCAATATACATGCTGGATTGGAGGTGTATAACTTGGGCCTGATACGAGCAACCGGAAGCGTTACTGCTAAAAAGTGTGTCGAACTTCTTCGAAAAAAATTGGCTCAGTTTAAGATAGACCTTGATGCAGACATCATTGATGTGACAAGTGATGGAGCTAGTGTGATGAAAAAGCTGGGAAAATTGATTAGCGCTGAACAACAACTTTGTTTCACACACGCAATCCACTTGGCGGTTCTTGATGTAATGTACAAGAAGAAGTCCAAACAACCAAAAAAGGAAGAAAGGAACGTCAGTGAGGACAACAATGAGGACAACAATGAGGACAACAGCGAGGACAACAGTGCGGACAACAGCGAGAACGAGAGTGATTACGAGAGTGAGGACGAGAACGAAGACGGTGGTGTAGTGATCGACGAGAAAGAAGACGAGGAAACCAATTTAAGTTGCAGTGAACTCGCGAAAACAATAAAAAAAGTACGAACAGTAGTTCGCCGTTTTAAAAGGTTTGCAAAGAAGAACGAAGTCCATCTTCAAAAGTACGTAAACGCTGAGTTTCCGGGGAAAGATCTTGTTCTTCTTCCTGACGTCAAAACCAGATGGAAAAGTTTAGTGACGATGCTGGAAAGGTTTTGAAGTTGAGACATTGTGTACAGAAAGCCCTCATCGACTTGAAATCGGAGATATTTTTCACCGAGGGAGAGTTTAAATTACTGACGGCAACCATGGAAGCACTTGCACCGATAAAAGTAGCTGTGTAAAACCTGTGTCGAAGAGACGCAAATCTGCTTTTAGCAGATACAGTGCTGGACTTCATGATTACCGACTTACAAGGACAGCAGACGGAGATCAGTGAGAAGTTGAGAGTGGCGATCATCGTACGGATCCTGGAACGACGCACTGATATATCTCAAGTGCTGCAGTTTTTGCACGACGGTGAGCAAAAAAACAATGATCTGTGCAGAAAACTCACCAAACCCGCCATTGCGAGAATCATCACGAGGTTGATCAAAAGGCTGTATCCAAATCCAGAAGCAATTTCCGAAGAGGAAACCGGTGGTTCAAGCGCTGAAAGTGCTTCCGAAGATTCAACCTGCATGGTAAGAGATAAAAACTAAGCTCTTGTATTCCAAATTATGGTGAAATAATATAAATAATAATTTCAAAAAATTGTTTGATTTCAGGAGTTAGACGAACCGTCGTTAAAAGAGAAGCTGAATCGTGCGATCCAGAACAAACTCAACCGACCCAACATGACGACAAAGTTACCAGCCTGGAACAAACTATCCTGCAAGAAGTGTCTTTCTTCAAGGACCACAAGGTTCGGGGACCAAACCTTGAAAAAAGTGTATTATTTACTGAAAACAATACCGCTAACCAGTGTCGAATCTGAGAGAGCTTTTTCGACAGCAAACAATTTTTGCACTAAACTGCGAAGTCGTCTTGGTGACGACAGCATCGACAAATTGTGTTTTTTGCGTGCTCACTTTTTGCGTACAAACAAATAAAAATAAGTTGGTGTACATATTTGTAATATAACTGTTGTGTTTTGAAATAAAAGTACCTGTGTAATGAATGTGTTTAATCGTGTTTTTTATTTTAATTTATGTCATTATATTACTACAAAACCATTTGTTCGTTTTGGTTTTGTTCGTTTTGTTACAATTTATAATTTTTTGTTTTTATTTTCTCCTTTTTTATTTATTCATTTATTTTTTTATTTATTGTTATTTTGTTTAATTAATTTTACTTATTATTTGTTATTTTAAACAATTTCCAATTTTTTTATGATCCCGGGATCAATACCGGGATCCCGGAATCGCTCCGACACGATCCCGAAATCTGTGTATTCAAAAAACCTTCTGGGATTGCAATTTCTAGTCGTGTATAAAACTTTCGACACGCATTCAGGTGAGCTGCATGCTCGTTTGCCCTTTTTCTTTAACAAACGATTACTATTGACGAAAGAAAAAATACATCTACAATCTACATGTTTTTTGCTCGGTGACCCTTTTTTTTTTACATGGTGAAATGCCTACGCATACCCGCCTCGCGGGGGGGCAAGGACGGGTTATGTCGGACTCGCACCGACTAAAACCCCATGGTGTTCCACCTTTGTCGCATATTGGCAGGACTACGGGAACGCTT
This sequence comes from Parnassius apollo, assembly GCA_907164705.1. NCBI lineage: Eukaryota > Metazoa > Arthropoda > Insecta > Lepidoptera > Papilionidae > Parnassius > Parnassius apollo. The sequence goes on from CAJQZP010001707.1 coordinate 13,776,295, forward strand.
TCGCACACATCCGCGGCCCTACTAGCGCCTGCCGCCCCATGGCAGCACCTCCCCGGGAGAGGAAAATTCCTCCCCGTTCTCCTTCCCAGGTAAGGCGCACCAGAACACATGGCGCGCCTTCCTCCACGGCCTCCAATTACGTCTGTGCAACAGACGCCCCCGCGTCCGATGCACAAAGGCCATGGGGCCAGGAAAAACGAGCACTTAGAGGTACTAGCCTTCCCGACCCCAGCGGTGGATCTGGTCTATGGCTCCGCCGCCAACCAAGATTCGGCTGCGGAGGGTAGGGAGAGCGGCGCCTCGCAATACCGACAATCCTCTCCCCCCGCAGCCCGACCACCACCGCATCAACGGTGCGGCCCCGTTTGAGTCGCGAAGGATAGGGCGAGTGGCGCATCGCCATACCAACACTCCTCTTCCTCCGCGACTCCACTTCGGCTGCAGCGGTAGAGGGTGCGCGAGTCCCCACTCGCTGCAGTCCACCAGCACACATCCAAAGTGGGCTCCCCAAGCCCACTCGGAGTGGCCACCTCAGGCCGGCCCTTCACCTCGGGCCAGCCACGTGGGTTCCTCTTTGTTCACCGTGGGAGACCAAGCCACGGCTACTAAGCCCCCCCGCCACGACAAGGCGGGAACCCGTTCGGGGGGTGCTCGGTGACCCTGCGTGGTCAAAGTTGGTGCAGACTGTGTATTTTTAACTTTACGAATTGACTTACAAACTAAAATATATTTGACGGTAATGTACAACCTACCGGCGGGGACATTTGAATCCCAAATAAGAAGTCTGACGCTGTGGTGACGTACCCGTAATCCGGGCAGATTTGAAATACAAATTTGACCTCTAAATTTGAATTTCATATGCGCTGTATGAAAGTGTGAGTCGATGTAAGGTTAAAATTTATTTATAGGTAAAACTGTTAAAAAAACTCTTAAAGAGTATAACAAAGCTAAATTGAAAAGGAAATATTGGTTTTCATAATGATTTCTTATATTTACGCGAACACTACACATGATTAAAACTACTTTTACGAATTTTATCGCGTTAATTTTTGCTTTTAATTACTTTTATTTTTAATTCTCGACGTTTCGGGCGCTTTCCAGCACCCATGGTTACGGGGGACTGAGATGACTGACGTCCCGATGTCATTGTTAAACCCGGAGTACCTTCAGCTTTTTTAATTATTGTTCATGGTCCGATCTATGCAAAATGAACTGACTATGTCTTGAGGTCTTGCAGTGGTATGCTTGGGTTTAGTTTTAATTTTATTGATTATAGGATCCCAAGCAGGTGGTAGTACCCAGCCTCCTTCTCTATTGAAATTAGGATGTTTTTTAATTTCAATAGCCTCACGTATCATCCTCGGTAGGAATCGGTGTTCTTTCGCCAGGATTTGTGGTCTATCAAATCTGATGTAATGGTTGGGGCCGTCCAGGATATGATCACAAACTGCAGACTTCCCGGAACGTTGATGCTTCACATCAGCTATATGTTCTTTTACGCGGGTTCTAATTGATCTTTTTGTTTGTCCTATATAAGAGAGACCACATTCACAATCAAGCTTGTACACTCCTGCATCTTGTAGAGGAATATGACACTTGACGGATGGTAGGAACTGACTTATCTTCTTCGGCGGCTTGTAGAATGTTCTAATAGAAGCTCGCTTCAAGATATAGCCAATCTTGTCTGTGACACCTCTGACATATGGTAGTACAGCAGGCACACGCTCGACTGTGGCCGGCTTCACTCGGTCACTGTGACGTAGGCGCGGGACCCGAAGCTTGTTGTCGTGCAGAACTTGTTTGACGTGCTGAAGTTCGGCGGCCAGGTATTTGTTGGCACAGATCCCTCGTGCTCTCTGTAACAAAGATTTGCCCACGGTAGCTAACTGTGAAGGATGATGGTGAGATTCACCATTTAAGTATCGGTTTGTATGGGTCTTTTTTCTATACACAGTATGACCTATGGTGTTGTTAGGATTTCGGATGACTAACACATCTAGGAAAGCTAAGGAATTATTTGCCTCGAACTCCATAGTAAATTGAATTTTAGCGTTTATAGAATTAAGATGTTCTAAAAATGCAGTTACTTTGTCTGATGGTAAAATTGTGAAAGTATCGTCTACGTACCGCTTGTAGAACCTTGGGGTGACAGGTGCAGTAAGGAGGGCTTTCTCCTCAAAGTCTTCCATGAATATATCGGCGACATTGGGAGATACAGGTGAGCCCATCGCAACACCATCTACTTGCTTGTAAAACTCTTCCTTCCACAATAGATAGCCAGATGTAAGGCAATGTCTTAGTAATACTGCATATTCTGCTGGCATGTTATTTTCCTCTAGTTTCCTAGTTATAATTGAGATGCAGTCTTCAACAGGTAGGCATGTAAATAGAGACTGAACATCAAAACTGACTATGGTTTCATTGTCAGTAAGATTTAGGTCTTTTATCTCACTGACAAAATGGTATGAATCCTTAGTGTGTGCTCTTGTGTGTCCTCTGAGTGGTGATAATATTTTAGCTAAGTATTGAGCCAATCTGTAAGTTAGCGAATCAATGTGACTCACTATTGGACGTAATGGAGCATTCGGTTTGTGTATTTTTGGTAACCCATACAACTTCGGTGGTTTGGCACATGAATTCATAATTTTAATTGACATTAATTCGATAATACCTTCACTTTAGCTTTCCAGACAAAGCTACATAACGAGCCCAGAATGCTGTGTGAAAAACATTTTCATGATGGTTAATTTTATGATGCAACCAAGAAAAAGCTCTTAAGAACTGCAGTCCCATGTGATGTAAGTTAAATGTATAATGTATATGGTAACATGGTATGTATATAGTTTTCTTTAAGGATTACTCAGATATTTTATAAGGGGATTCCTATATTCAGGAGTGGATTTTGATAGACTGTAATGATGATGATGATGATTATTCAGATGTCCATCATCTGGATCTAACATGGATGGACAGAACACATACAGTAATTTGAATTCTGTTAATGCTTTCAACCAATTGATAATAAAAGGATAGGACAAGGCAAACAAAGGATTGAAGTCTATAAAGTTAGCACAAGCCCTTACTTACATTATTAAAAGTGCAACACACTGTGCATATTATTTTTAACAATCAAATATTTTTTAAAACCTTAAGAAAGTTCAGGCATCACATTCTATGAATAATTACATTTCGTCCTAAACCTATCAAATTTAAAACAACAGCACAACTTGTATAACACAGTAGAAATACAAGCATCAAATGGTTCTCAAACAATAGATAAACACAAGACTTCTCTTTTTTCACATAGTTATTGTATTTAGTATCTTATTTTGTTATATTAGGTGTAATAGTGTGTGTATTATAGAGCAAGTTGGATGAACAAGATCCATTTATTTTGTATGGTAGAAGAGTAATGTCATGAGTCCAATGAGTAGGGACTGGTTTACCATGAAAGTAATGTCAGTGAATATAATGCTAATTTAAATTTATATAATATTTTTATTATACTATAATTTATTTCAGTTTTTATTTATTTCCAGACTAACAAACTGTATTCCCATTTTATTTTGTGGAATCACAAGCTGGTCCCTCGCAAATTATTGCCGCAAAACCACAAGCAGGATCTTCAGAAAGGACAACATTATATCCACTGAAGAACAATCACAAACATCAAAGCATGTCAGATAATGTTGAACCTGAAAAAGAAAATACCCTATATAAAAAAGTTTGAAATTACTTAAGGAATATTTTTGTAATCTAATATTTAATATGTTTTATAGTTTTGAATTAAAATTATTCTATTTATAAGTTGCATTCAATACACAATATATTGCACATATTATAGAGACAAAATTTTTAGTGTCAATTCAGGGAAATAGACAAACAAATATTATCAAAACAAAATAATTATTTACGGATGTTGCACGTTGCACTTGTGTGTAGGAGCTTATTTATTAATTAACTTGTTTTTTTTTTAATTAAAATATTGATATTTTGGTTATTGCGGACATTCTGTGATTTGTAATTGTGCATATTATCAATTCATCCATGATTGTTAATCTTATATATTATGTTTATCATTGTGAGGTGATTTAATAATTAACTTCATTTTGATTAAAATATTGATATTTTGGTTAGTGTAGGCATTCTGTGATTTGTGATTGTGCATATTATCAATTCATCCATGATTGTAAATCTTATATATTATGTTTATCATTGTTTACATAAGTAATCGAAATATTGTAATCAATATTGATTTTCTTTTCATGTTTAAACCCATCAAATGTCTTTATAGAAAGAATTAAGCTGCTGGAGAAATTTTGTCTTAAGTTATGTATGTTTTTTTTTTAATTTTAATTTGTATTTTAATTTTGAAAAAATAAATAGAAATTTTGTAATTTTTGTTCTTTTATTTAGCGCTGGGATAGGCAACCCAGAAATACCTCAAATAAAAAACCAAAAAAGACCACTTTCAAATTTTCCCGCCACACGAGAAGTGCAGGTAGGCTGACGATAGATGGAGCTAGTGCGTATATATCACATTTTGTATGAAGTTGTCGTTATTCTCCGATAGAAGTAATAGTGTTCTGTGTTATTGACAGAAAAACCGTACGAACCGTTGCTTGAAAATATCTAAAATATTAAGAAATTAATGGAATTATATTTTTGCCTATTTTTGCAACTTGTAAGTTTACAACTTGTTAATGTTTTACTAGATTCTGTATTAGAATAAGATGATAGAAATGTTAATAGGGTTTTGTTTTAACGATATATAGATGGCGCTAGTTTTCACAGTGAACATCGAGCTCCGTATTAAATTTAATAAAATTAAAAAAATAGTGATCGAAATACAGTAAATTAGTGCGTTCCATATTAAAATAGATACAATAGAGCGATGAAAATGTTATCCCAGTGAAAACTAGTGTATATGGTGTGAAAACCAAACAGTATTGATAAGGCAGATAACACCGTAATAAAAATACGAAGTACCTAATCAAGTGCAGGTAAATTAATAATTGTCCTCTCCGTAGTATTTCTAAAACCCATAACGTAAGTGAAAGACTAATCCATAAAATATTGAATTTGATATTTTTTCACAACTGGTGAAACGTTAGCTGTTTAAATTTGTAAACACAGGTCAGCTGACCAATCAGCTGATTCTATTCTATCTTCTCAGAGTGAACTAGATGGCGTTGTAAATCGCCATCTACCGGAAAAGCAATGAACTAAAACTAATCTAACGATTGATAGACCATCGATGATAAATCGCATGCTTTGTTGGATAAGTATAATATTAGTACAGCTATAACACAATAGATGGCTACAACTCAAAAACAAAAATTATTTTAATTGATTTTACAAGAGAACGGAAAGACTTCAAAATGTCGAAAAATTGTTTTAAATGTAAAGAAGAAATAAAAAAATATAGTAAATAACATAATATGTATATACAAATTGGAGAAAAGTTTTTCTTTTTATTAGATATCGAAAAAAGAAAAAATGCATATGCGATTTTTGTAAATATCTAAAAAACCAAATTTAGACCAACAAAATATAAATATCAACAACTATCTCTTTTAATGCACAAGACGTGCATGAGGATTACGCAGAATTTGTCAGAAAAATAAAAAAACTACCAGAATCACTTCCAGATTTATCAGGCTCATTTATGTCAACGACTCCCAACTCCCATTAATTAAATTTACAAAAAAAACCTCTCGCAGTTTTAAGAGCCATAACGCCATACGACGACTTAAGAGACTGCTTAATGATACAAGAGTTAAAAGAAGAAGTTTTAAGGTTACGTACAGAACTAATCATAGCAATCAAAGAGGGAGACAATTTAACCCCTTTAGTCCCAGCGTCCATTTCAATGGACAAGTTTTATTATTGCATGAAATATGAGGTAGATTAATAAAAACGCTAGTGTAAACATTTGATTGTACCGACCACTTACCTAGAAACGTTACGATAAACAAAACAGCAAAGGATTTATTGTAGGTAGGATGAAATAATTCGTCAAGTGTTGACGTTCGCCATGGATACGCGCAATGCGAGTAAGTCTTTAGTGTTATTTTATTTACTCCAAAACGATTTGATCGATTGTTTAGATATTTTTTATTCTGCATAGTGATCATATTAGCTAAGATATACATTTTTAAAAAATACTAAATATGCGGTTGTTTTCATAATTTTGAAGATAAAGTCGATTCTATTTCAATGGACATGGGGGTCACAATCGTTGTAAACCAAACGTATTTACAATAAAATTTTGTATTGAATTTTACATGTTGTTTTTATTCCTTTTTAGGTTTTGATCTATCTAAAAGTCAAGATGTGGATAATTTACTCAATTTATTAGAAAACGGAACAATATCGGATCTCGAAGAAGAGAGTGACGATGAAATTGTACAGGCAATACCACAAAAAATGTTCGTGTAGGTAGTAACATAACGCTACCAACCGAAAGAGAGATAGGTAATCACTCTGAAGAGGAGGACGATATAGTAGAGGAAGAAGACTTAGAGGAGGTAGAATCTAGACCCGGATCAAGTAGTAAGCCTAAAAATGAAATAATTTGGAGAAAACATTTACAGCTTGAACCACCACAATTCATTTGGTCAGCGCCACCACCATCTGAAATTGATTCACCTCGCGTTCCCATTCATTATTTTTCTAAATATATATCAGAGTCTCTAATTGACGATTTTACATTCAATACAAATTTGTATGTGGTGAGAAATGAAGTCCGTAATTTCAAGCCATGTACTTCAACAGAAATGAAAATATTTTTCGGCCTTCATATCATAATGGGTAACCTAAAGTTTCCTCGTATTCGTTTGTATTGGGATTCCAGTTTAGATATGAAAATATTTTTAGAGAACATGGCCAGAGATAGATTTCTTCAGATGAGAAACAATTTGCATGTAATTAATAACAATTCTATTTCACAAAATAACACCGATCGTTTTATCAAAGTTCGGCCTTTATATGATTCAGTTAGAAAACGATGTCTAGAACTAAAATTAGAGCAAATATTGAGCGTTGATGAACAGATTGTACCATTTCGAGGAAAACTTGAAGTCAAACAATATGTCGAAGGAAAACCACAGCCATGGGGTGTAAAGATATTTACGATTCGCGTTAAGAGTGGATTAGCTTATGATTTTATTATTTATCAAGGCGCAACTACAAATCTAGACAAAAATGACGTTTTGAAATATGGCACATCTGCTGCTTATGTAAATGCCTTGTCAAAGAGAATAAATAGGTCTGGTCATTACCTCTTCTTTGATAATTATTTCTCCAATTACGTTTTGCTGAAAGATCTTCGCGAGAGGGAAATTTATGCAGGAGGAACGATCAGAATAAATCGTTTTTGAAAACCGCCACTCATAATTGACAAGGAAGGATCAAAAAAAGATAGGGGATATACTGATCAAGTTACGAATAATACTAAAGATGTGGTTGTTATCAAGTAGATTGACAACAAAGGTGTAGTACTTGCTTCAAATTTTGTTGAAATAGGAAATCAAGATGAAGTTCGACGATGGAATAAAATATCTAAAACTATACCGCGTCCTGACCTTATGCAATTATATAACAATGGTATGCGCGGTGGAGATAAAACTGATCATCTGATTAGTTTGTATCGAATCTTCATTAGATCCAAAAAATGGACATTGCGTATGATATTTCACGCCATTGACCTAGCACTAACCAATAGCTGGCTGGAATACCAAGAAGATTGCAAAATATGTAATATACCAAGTACAGACGTTTTCGATTTGTTGCACTTTCGGCAGCGCGTTGCAGAAGCTCTAATAAAAATGGGGCATCCAATTCCTAACAGAAAAAGAGGACGGCCCGCATCTGGTGGTAGCAGTCCAGTAAATTCACCAGTTACACCAAAACAACACCGTTACAGGATTGAAATAAGACCAGCTAGCGAAATCCAGTATGACACTGTCGACCATTTGCCAGAATATGATCAAAAGAAAGAAGCTACAAGATGTAAAAATCCAGGATGTAAAGGAAAGACGCATGTTTACTGTCTGAAATGTGAAATACATCTGTGTTTTACTGGTGAGCGAAATTGCTTTCGAAAATTTCATCAAAAACAAGAATAATCCTAACAGTGTAAAATGTTAAATAAAAAATAAACTATTATAATAATATTACATAGTTTTACTGACTTACTTAAAAATATTACTACAAAACATTTATTCATTAAATATGTATTAATACAACACTAAACCTGATGTCCACTTGAGTGGACATCAAAATTTCCAAAAATCTGAAAACGATAAATCGCATATTTTTACAAAAATCCCTTAATTACACTTCTAACTCACAGAAAAACCTTAACAATATTTTTATTGATGCTTTATATAAATTCAGGTCCGAAGGGGTTAAACATAACGAATAGAAAAACAAGAGTGTTACAAAAGTGTTAGTATCTTATAGTACAATTGAGAAAAATAGCCAGTAATTAACTTAACACCTTTAAGTAAACACAAAAAACAGTACTACCTAGTATTATATACTAGGATTATTTCTGTACCGTGATGGATTTTGACATATATAAATTACACAAGGACATAAATCTAGACATGAAACAATTATTTGGATGCCATATAGAATACTTATTTCGTGCGGGATTCAAACCCGCGGCCCTTAGTGTCATTATGTAAATGCAATTCAATGTCAGATATTGAACTTAACCAAGTTTAGGAGATTTATGACGACTTCCTATAATATATAATATATAAATACATTACATTAGGACAAACATCCAGACAAGGAATAAACCTTTGTAGGCCATACAAATATTAGTCCCATGCAGGATGCAAGCCCGTAGCCCTCAGCGCTGCAACTCATTACTAAGCCGCTGCGCTACGAAGCCGTCAATGAGAGCAGCCACAACTTTTTTGCCACCAGCGCGGCGCATCTTTGGAATGAGGTTAAATATTTGACTGTTCAGTGATGTCTCAGTGATCGCAAGGGTGAAAACTGGCAGCGATCACCGAATGATTAGAGGCACTCTGAACCTAAACGTTAAGTTGGAGAGGTCACGTCTAATGAAGTCAACGCTCCGTCCCCCTCGTGCTCTAATCCAGAATCCCGAAAACTTTCAGCTCGAATTACGTAACCGCTTTCAGTGCCAACAAGATTGCAATGCAGTGGATGATATGAATGACAAGCTCGTGGAAGCTGTCCATGCGGTCGGAGCTAAGGTCTGCAAGATCCGCCACAGAAGAACAAAAAAACTCTCCGATCACACTCTTAATCTCATGGCTGTTAGACAGGAGATGAGGCTGCAATCGTCAACAGATTTGACAGCATACAGGAAACTGAACAGACAGATCTCCAAATGCATGCGGCGAGACTTACGCAACTTTAATACTGCTCGTATTAAAGAAGCGATCGAGAGGAACCGGGGCTCCAAAGTCTTTGCCAGAGATCTGTCTACCAGTAAGAAAGCCAACTGTCAAAGCTAAAGACTGAATGTGGCAGCATCGTTTCCGGGACACCTGAGATTTTAAGTGAGATTGAGCAGCTGTACACATCATCGTTGGAGCCACACGCAAGTGTGAGTAACGATCCAAGACCAAGTCTTATCCGACACTATTCCGATGATATCCCGGACGTCATTCTAAGCGAGATTAGAATGGCTCTCCAGCACCTTAAAAACGGCAGGGCCCCAGTCGAGGATGGAATTACAGCGGAGCTTCTGAAAGCGGGTGGAACATCGGTACTTGAAGTCCTTCAGAAGCTCTTCAATTCCGTCCTCCATGGTGGCACTACTCCAGAGGCATGGAGCAAAAGTGCGGTGGTCTTGTTCTTTAAGAAAGGCGACAACGCTCTCTTGAAGAACTACAGACCGATTTCCCTTCTGAGCCGCGTCTACGTGCTGTTTTCGAGAGTCATTACGAATCGTCTCGCACGCAGACTCGACGACTTCCAGCCTCCCGAACAAGCCGGTTTCCGAAAAGGCTTCAGTACCGTAGACCACATACATACCCTGCGGCAGATTGTACAGAAGACGGAAGAGCATAATCTGCCACTTTACCTGGCGTATGTGGACTATGAGAAAGCCTTTGATTCCGTCGAAATTTGGGCGGTGCTACAGTCCCTTCAGCGGTGCCAAGTTGACTGTCGGTATATCGAAGTGCTGAAGTGTTTGTACAGTAGGGCTACGATGGTTATCTGAGTACAGAACCAGAGCTCCAAACCTATCCAACTGCAGAGAGGTGTAAGACAGAGTGACGTTATATCCCAGAAACTCTTCACCGCTGCATTGGAAGACGTTTTCAATCTACTGGACTAGAAAGGATACGGTATTAACATCAATGGCGAGTACATTACTCACCTTAGATTTGCCGACGATGTAGTCCTTATGGCAGAATCGCTGGAGGACTTAAGCACTATGCTCAATGACCTCAATAGTGCCTCCCAACGGATAGGTTTTAAGATGAACATGGACAAAAGAAAGATCATGTTTAATGTCCATGTCACACCTATGCCGGTAGTTGTTGGGATTACTATGCTCGAAGTTGTTGACGAGTACGTTTACCTGGGACAAATAATCCGACTAGGTAAGTCCAACTTCGACCGAGAGGTCAATCGACGGATTCAACTCGGCTGGACAGCGTTCGGGAAATTACGACACATCTTCTCGTCAGGTGTACCTCTATCTCTAAAAACTAGATTGTACAACCAGTGCGTGTTGCCAGTGATGACTTACGGATCTGAGACGTGTTCCTTCACTTATGGCCGTATGAGAACGCTAAGGTCGCTCAGCGAGCTATGGAGAGGGCTATGCTCGGAGTTTCTCTGCGTGATAGACTCAGAAATGAGGATATCCGCAGTAAAACCAGAGTGATCGACATAGCCCAATGGATTAGTAAGCTGAAGTGGCAATGGGCCGGCCATATAGCTCGAAGAACCGAGCGATGGGGAGGATAGGTTCTCGAGTGGCAGCCTCGTACTGGCAGCCGTAGTGTAGGGCGACCCCCACTAGATGAAGTGACGACCTGGTAAGATATGCAGGAAGTCGATCGATGCAGGTGGCTCAGGACCGTGCTTTGTGGCATTATTTGGGGGTGGTCTATGTTCAGCAATGGACTTGTGAAGGGCTGTAATGATGATGATTTGACCGATCTCATACCGGGGAAGTTAATTTGTTAGTAAAATGTAAAGACCTTTGTTTCTTTCTGTAATATTAGTTTTATTCCATATTAATTAAATAAGAAATTAATTATTAATAAAATACGGATATTCCTAAAAGTAGTAGGCACCAGACTCTCTCAAACTAGGGTTCAATATGTTTATAGTTTAACATGTTTGTCGTCAATAATTCTGTAACCGTTTGTGATGAGAAAATAAATATATATTCTATTCGATTCTATTCCATTCTTTTCTAATGTTATTGTGTTGATTTTTGGATTTTTCTAGTGTTTTAGTATAGTGTTTTATTATAAAATTACAATGAAAGTTTTTTGTGAATATAAATTATCTTTTTACGTAAATAATTTCGAGTAATATATAGAAATAATTGTAATTTTCACGCTGCCGACATCCGCCTGATATGTTTTATTTTGTTATCCAAATACAATAAAATCTTTTTGTAATGAAGTAAAACCTGACATTTGTTTAGACCACAGGATAGAGAATTTTGTATAGATTTTATAATGCAAAATTTGTTCATAGAAAAGTAGTCTCTAAATATAATTTCTAATAGTTTAAAGTGCTGTGGGTGGGTGCGGTCGAATGCGACCGCTCGGGATTTGATGGACGCATGCGAATTTTATGGATTTTGATCAATGATAAATGTAGATGTCTGTGGCCTACATTATTCACTTACCATTACGTGAACTGTGTAATAGTTTGTCACCCGTATCCCATAAAAATATTGTTATTACTACCCGGGATCCGTACCCGAACCAGCGTCTCAGCGATCAAGAAATCAGTAAGTCACAGAGTTGCCAACATTGTAACTACAAAGTCTAGAACTAATGCAATAAAACTATTCGAGAATATAATATACAAGAAATAGAAAACTTTATATTGCCTTAGTATTTGCGTTTTGTTTTCTAGAATTGAGTAAATTTCGTCTACATCCATTCTACATATGTAAAGGAATTTCTCGAAATTCAGAGCTTGCATACATTTCAGAGGAATAATGTCTGTAAACTTCACCATGGCTTTCCCAGCCGTAATGAAAACTTAATTTTTGATATTGTAATGCCAAATTTAGTCTATGAAAACACGCAGCCAACTTCACACAAAGAAGATTCAAAAAGAAGTCACCTCTGAAGACTAAGATGGAATACATTACATGTTATTATACTGGCTTTCTATAGACTTCAGACACACGGTAATGCCTTCAGTATACTGTAGTGCAAGCAGGCACACCAGTGCAACAGACTATTTAGTAGCGGTAGTAGGTAGAGGTTGGTATCTCTCCAGACTTTATTGTTAGGTAGATGAGGAGTTTCACCAGTTAGTATTCATTATTATAACTGTACCGTCGGTCTAGTGGTTGAAAGTGCGACTGGTAATCATCATGTTTTCAGTTTAGCCATTCTTGGTAGCAGCCAGAAGTCAGGAAGTTTGCGGTGCTTCAACCCCGTATCTCGGAAAGTACGTAAAGCCCGTTGGCTATGGGTCCGATGAGAAATTTGACCCAAAACCATCGGATAATAAGAGTGAAGGAATAGTAAGAGCATCTGTGCTTACACACTCGGACACTCGAATTCTGTCCTGCCAGATGGTTAGTCTCCATGGACATTGGCCGCAATTACCGAAATTTGGGCCTGGACGACATTTTTACAATTCTAGTGGAAGTGTGTCGAAGTAGTATGTCGAATCAGAAGGGGGAAATAAGAATGTACCTGTGTTTGCGTAGCTTCGGCTAGTTTCCGTTGAGACTGGCACAGTCCTGTGCCACCTGCATCCCTGAACTACTTGCGTGTCTTAAAAGATCATCGCTTCATTTAGTGGAGACTGTCCTACACTTCGATTATCGGTTCGAGGTTACCGCTTAAGAACCTTTCTTCCACTTGTAGATCCTTTCATGGTCGACCCATTGCCACTTCAGCTTACTGCACCGTCGAGCTAAGTCGGTTACTTTGGTTCTAGTACGGATATCTTCATTACAAATTCTATTTCAAATAATTCAACTAGAGAAATTGTTTGCTATACGTGCTTCAAAGAACTACTGCGCTAGACTTTAGATGTAAAGCTCAATTCCTATTTACATTCAATACAAACTGGACGTTAATAGCCTTAAGGAACTGAATAGATATAAGTACTTATTTGTTGCGTCGCTGCTTAAGACTTTCATAAATAATTCAATTGAGGACAATTTCATATTCAAAGTCCTTACATTTTACAAAGCAATAATGTTTTCCACGGGCTGTGTTTTGGCGGAATAGGAATATCCACTACCCAATATCGTCGTTGGGCATCACAAGAGGCAATAGAGGGCAACTGAATCAGGTAAGTAAGAAGTGTACGTATTATTATATTAAATATACAATACATTTTATTTTATTAAAATTATTGTTATTGAGTAAATATTATTATATGGCGAAATATTTTGCTGTGTAGAGGCGGTGTAAGAATATCCACTAGCCCATATCGTCCCGCGGGTGCCGTAACAAGCGACAGAGGGAGACAGGCAGGAGATGGGCAGCGGCGTCTTCTTAATAACAAAAAATTAAAATGCTGCGATCTACCCGCTTGCCAAACGTGGCATTTATGGAAAATCAAAGCTTCGCTGAAATTCAGCACTCTTGTCTCCTACGGCGATGACGCGCAGCCGCAGGTGCTTCTGAAGTCATACACTAAGCACTTTTTCTTCTGAAGCTTTTAAATGAAAATTATTTTATTCGATTAAGATGTTTGAGGTCGGCTTTAACTTTTCGCAAACCGCCATATTTATTCACAAGCACATTTTATTTTTAATGAAAAGTCGTCTCAAATAATTTCTCTTGTAAGTAGAACAATCCTCGCCACCTTTTTTGTTCTGGTCATATACCTACCTATCAAGTGGGAAATTATTCAAGCACGTGCGATTTCAGGGAACGTTTTGTTAAATCAAATCCTTATTCGAGGTCGTCTAATATAGAACTGCTCGCACCTTTTGTATATTCTTCATATATTTTGTCAAATTTGCCGTATTAGTTATGTTTTAATTTCTCACAAACTTAGAAGTAGTCTAGGTTTTTGATGAACGATGCTATGAGTGATAAAAATGGCACAGATTTTAGGTATTTACGAGGTCCTATAAGCGTGTAAATTTAATAGTTTGTGAGTTGTAGTTTGAAAATAGCTCGAAATAACTTGTTTGAATAATGTACACACTACCGCCCTAATCTTTTCGGAACTTGGCTAACTCACTACCGTATGACTGGAAATAGTTTGTGTAAATATACACACGACTGGTGAGTTGCCATTTTATTCCGAAAATTTTAGCACAAATGAGTCAGTATCATGGGGAGGCACCAAACTCTTATAGAATACAAGCGTAAGATAGCAGCATAATGCTGCTATGTTTCGTATAGTGAGTGAAGAGAACCGGAGACCCACTTTACTGGTAGGTAACACATCCGCATTTTGATTCTTAATCTAAAGTTAATCTAGGGCAAATATAGGCTGATCGCATTCATTTATTAATTCACCACAAATTTTCTTATGTTTAAAAAATGGTCTTCGCGCATTCTTGTGTTACCATGGCTCGAGGGTTTGATATTAAATACCTGAGGGTTAGTATAAAATTACTAAAAGTGTCACAAAATGGTTTCCAAAGTCGGTGATAAAACATACTCGTATTGTATATTTTTATTGTGTATTGTGAACTAGAAAATCAGACTTCAAATTAGATTAAGTAAAATAAATTAAATAATAAATTTGAGTTGTATTTCTGCTTTAACTGCTAATCGCGAATACTAAAAGCAGAATTTTTTTAACTAGGTACAACACACACATTTTTGTTTTCGGACGGTTCCAAGCGGTCTATAATTTAGGCTAATCGAATTAGAAAGAAAGTCTTTCGGAGCTGATGCTGCTCCCAGTACAAACGGTACTGTTTAACGAATGTCGATTTTATCTCAACGAATGCTATTGCTAATTCGTAAACATCAGGTAGAGAATTTACATATTTTTTGTACGGAATTAGGGTGACAAACTAGAACACAGTCCACCTGATGGTAAGTGTATTCTGTGACTCATAAACTCTACATGTGTCCTCAATTAAGAATCAAAATGCAGATGCGTTGTCTCACCTCAGGACCAAGATGGAATGCCTGGTTTTCAGTGAAATAAACGCAGTAAAAATGCGGTCGTCAAGGAGTGAGTATGTTAGGACTGAATCTGAGTGACAAGGTGAAAAATTGTGCGATAAAAGAAGAGTGTGGTTTGCAAGATGATATTCGTTACGGACGGCGAAGGAGCAATCGTTCGTCGCCCCGCACCCCACCCGCGTCGACACGTCTCCCGCACCCAGCATCAGAACAGGGCCCCGCTAGGACAGCGCTTGCACCAACTCTGCGCCTACGTAAGTAACACCGACCGTCGAAATAAAACAAGCGCTTCTGGCGAGATTTCTTCATCAAAGAACAAGCAAGAAAGAAGCCCCTGAAGCTCCCTATTAGGTTCATATGGTAATGAAATAGTGTTTTAGTTTTAACTGCCGCAATTTAATTGTAAATAGTGTACAATATAGTTATTATTACGAAGTTCTTTAATTTCGTCTTAACCCCTGTCAGTTTAAAATAGCAATTATCATTAATTAAGTTTTTAGTCAGACTGATGTCACAGTAATTAGTTTTCTTCTTCGTAGTAGTTCAGTTGCTCCCTCAATAAAACGTAAATACAATCCACTTAGCTTCTTCATCCCCTACATTTCTTTGGTCCATCATCGCCGGGTTGAAGAAACATCGTTGAAGAAGATCATGGGTCATCGGTCAAGATCGTCCGTGAAGAAAGAAGATGGAAGATATAATCTTTCCCTGTTTCTGTTTCTGACGGTAACTGCATCAACCGTAAACGTCGTTAGTCGTTTTAACAACTAAACGTCCTGTTTCTTACTGGACTTACGGTTTGATGGCGGCAGTTTGTAACGCCACGCTTTCATTATCTTACCTCCGATTAAATGATACGAGCGAAGTGTGTGTTTGCTTTAAAACAAGCCGTTTTATACAGAAAAAGAACCTTTTCAATATAAATTTGGTTTGTAAGCCGAGGATAGACGTAGATGCTTATGAGCCACGGCATGACTTCCATCTTTTTCTTTATAGGAGAGGGGACAAAATGCGCCGGCAATCCAACACGATCGGTGGGCGATCAGGCGCAGGACCAACGGCTTTACATATTTCCTAAGGCACGAGGATGAAAATCCGTCAACTTACTGACTCCGCGCTACTCCTGAGAATTTCTTGACAGAAAAATCCTTTAACTGATTTTAGTCCGACCCGGGATTCGAACCTCGAGCCACATGATCATCAGATGCTCTTTAGACCAACGAGACAATCAAAAAAAAATTCGAAAATACTATAATAAGCTTAAAACACTTAAAAATATTTATAGTAAGCAACGTAGGCCAGTTTTTTAATCTTCGGTCTTACAAGATAAAATGTAACCTTAACATAATTTTAAAAATTACAATTGTTTGAGTAAATTTTTTTTTATAGGATAGTGTGACAAACGAGCACACAGTCCACCTGATGGTAAGTGGTTGCTGTGGCCCATAGACATCTACATCTATCCTCGATTACGAATCAAAATGCAGATGCGTTGTCACCCGTGAGGACTAAGATGGAATGCCTCGTTTCCAGTAAAAAGGGTCTCCGGTTCTCTACACTCACCATACGAAATACAGCAGCATTAAGCTACTATTTCACGCTAGTATTCTGTGAGAGCGTGGTCCTACCCCGGTCGAGCCAACCCATTCGTGCTACAACTATACTACTAATATAACTGCAGCATGGCTCTACCACGTATAAAATAAATAGTTTAATTGTTAGACAATTTATCTAATGGTTAACTTTTATCTGACGATTAAATAGATTCATAGTAAGGAAACATTTTTTAAAACTTTTTACTTTTTTTAAGTTTTTAAAATGCTTATTTAAATGCTCTAAAAATAAGAAAATAACAAACCCGTATACTTATTAAATTATACAATTTATATGATACAAAAGCTTGTCGCGAGATTAAATCGTTTCGTAATGTTAACTTTGATGCCCATATCGTAATGGTAAGTAGATAAGAAAATTTTGTCAGCCATCATGGGGCATGCGCCATATTGAATTTAGTGTGACGTAATTTTATTTTTCGTGTTCTTCTTAGCACAGCCTTTTAATTGATACTCATATTATGAAGGTACATAAAATATAACTAGTCCGCAATCTTCGGGATTCCGCCATGTTGGATATAGAATAACGTCACATAGCTAATCATGCATTGTCATCCAAACTAAACATGTACGGAGAATTTCGGCTCAATCGGTTAAGGATAATTTAAATTTCTGTTGCAAGATTTGACCTAAACAAACAAACATTGCAAGTTAAATAAAAACTTGTAAAAAACAGTCCTTAAGGTGGATGCTTCGACCGTCCGTCCATACATTTTTTAACCAAAATCTTCACTAAACACAGACACTCTTTCTTTAAAACTAATCATTTTATCACTTCTCTACAATGAAATGTGTACGCGTCTGACCTTTATAGGCAATAACTTACATTATATACTGAGAAAAACAATAGTGAAATCCCGGAAAAATTTGACACTTCTTTAGTAGTGTGCGTGACTTTTTGACAAGCAAACGAAAGGCGACGTTTAAACATTGGCACGCTAGATGGCATCCGGCATCCAAGTGATCTTAAATAATTCTGATAAATCAATATCTTAAGTTCAATAATTGGTTAATTTCCTTTCCAACCGTTAATAAACCGTATAAAATAACATAAAACTAATGACCTTAGACACCTATGTTTTTTTGTAAACAAAACAAACTGCCGTAGACAGAGAAGTCTACGGTACTAACGTAGTCCTGACCTTGAATTGACGAAACAAAAGCGTTGCC
The DNA here is from genome assembly GCA_907164705.1 of Parnassius apollo. Lineage (NCBI taxonomy): Eukaryota > Metazoa > Arthropoda > Insecta > Lepidoptera > Papilionidae > Parnassius > Parnassius apollo. The sequence continues at coordinate 13,794,386 of CAJQZP010001707.1, forward strand.
AAACTTACGTACGTTCACTTGTTTGACTTGTATAAAATATATATTCTGATTTCGGTTGTCACGCGCTATGATTTGCGCGCGGAATTTCTTGTGTATTATACATATTTTGTATGTATGTTTTCATTGATTCGAATTTCAATATTTCTCTAGTATATATTTGAGACTATATTGTAATTTATCGTAGGTATAGTAATTAATTATTTTAAAAACGCAATTATGTTTTCGATAGTATTATTAACAGCAGGCTGGCCCGTGATTTTTCTGAAATATCGTCACAATACTGATTACCTACGTCATACGTGTCAGTGTTTCATATATGAATGTGTTTGAATATGTTTTTGGTTAACAATAAATACAATTATTATAAATCGGTAAACGACCAAAGCAGTCACAAAATTAAACTTGCAAACATTTGATAAATTAGGTTTTGCCGGGTTACATTAAACACCCTTTACGCATTTTGCAAACACTTTCAGACATACACACATTATTGGTTTGTTATACTTATTTTGTAGAGCTCAAGTTCACTCGTCACTACGTCACACCTTATGATGCGTTCAGAAACAAATATAAGTATAGATTTGAATGGTATATGTACACTACGCTTTTACTTTTTTATTCACTTCATAAATTGCATCAATATATTCCCACTGCTGGGACACAGGCCTCTTCTACATGAGATAAATTATGTTATATTTAGATATCGAAATTGATAAAATAAAATTATATTGTTATTCCAGTGAAAAATCCTCCTGCAACATCAACTGTTGAAGATAAATAAATATTGTCTACGGCCTTTTTAGGTTTTTTATATCTTGTGACTTGTTGTCATGGTTACGAAAATAACAAGGAAAATGTAAGAATATTTTTTCGTAATAAGTATATTTTTGTTAGAAGATTAAATGTTTTCAAGTCTAAGAAATCTTCTTATTTCAATGTGAGGAGCTACATACAACGGTCATACAGAAGCTCCCCACATAATGGCGACCGTGAAAGCGGATAGACCTGGACAAACCGAACTCGACGCTATGAGGCGTAAAAGGGCATACACACGTCGAGTATTCATCAGGTCAGTGCGAGAGATAGAGGAGTCGAATGATATTGAGCAGATGACTGTCGAATTTCAGTACTCGTATCTTGTAGAGAAATTGGAAGAGTTAAAATCTTTTGACAGTCAAATAAAAAATATGACGATCGATTCTTGCACGGATGAGCAATTTGATGAAGAATGTGACGAATGCGAATCGTATTTAAGGAAGTATTATGCAGTAAAAGTTAAGATTGAAAAATTACGAAAGGAATGTGATAGAGCAAATACATCTTCAGCGGCTACTGACGGATCTCATCAGAAGAGAAACATAAAGCTACCGAATATCGAGCTCATAAAATTCGATGACAATCCGAAGACGTGGTTATCTTTCTGGGGACAGTTTCAAAAAGATACACGAGGACGAGACTCTTGAACCAGAAGATAAGTTCCAGTATCTCATACAGGCTATGAAGGAGGGGTCCAAAAGCAGAGAGCTCGTAACTAGCTACCCTCCGTCTGGCAAGAATTACCCAAGAGCGCTGGAGCAGCTACAGGGACGATTTGCTCGAGAAGGTATCCTCATCGAGACGTATGTGAGAGAGCTGCTAGGTCTCGTATTATGTCAGGCTAGGGGACAACATATGGATATAAGATCGCTTTATGACCAGTTGATGACCCATTTGCACGCTTTAGAGTCACTCAAAGTAACAACGGAAAAGTACGGAGCGATGTTGTATCCATTAGTAGAATCAGCTTTACCTGAAAATATTTTAATTGTTTAGAATCGAACTAGAATTGTAAACGATGTTGGTCAATTAACGCAACTTTTAGAGTTCTTAAAACGAGAAGCCGACGCTGAGGAACACATTAAATTGACGCGCGACTTTAATACTTATAGTTCTTCCAGCAGTGTTGATGTGTCGCCGACAGCAGCTTGCATCGTTTCGAAAGAGGAGACAAGTTCCAGTAAAACAGGTAATGACTTTTGCTATTTTTGTGATAATACGTCTCATTCGATTCTTCAATATAATAAAGGGCTCAAAATTTCTTTAGATGAAAAGAGAGCCGCTGTCAAAGATAAGAGGGGTTTTTTAATTTGTTTACGTAAAGTTCACGTAGCTAAGCACTGCAAGACGTTTTTAAAATGTATGGCCTGCGGTAAACGTCATGTAGTGATATTTTGTCCGGAACTTCATAGGGATAAACAAAAGGAACCCAAAGAAGTGACAGCACTTTTCTCTAGGAAAGTCGGAAATATTTTATTACAGACTTTGATTTTAGAGGTTTCACATGAGGGTAAAAAGAAGAAAATACGTGCTCTGTGTGATACTGGATCGCAAAAGGTCGTATATTAGGAAAAACGTAGTAAAAGAGTTAGGCCTTAAGGTAGTAGGTATAGAGAATTTAGGTTATTCACTATTTAGTGGTGTTACTAAGCCAGCAGAAAACCACAGTCTTGTCGAAGTGAATGTAAGTAGTCTAGATTCTTCTTTCTCTACAAAATTCATTGCTCTTGAACTCGACGACATTTGTGGCTATCTTCCCAAAGCAGACGATCCCAAGCTAAGGTCAAAGTTAAAGTCACTGAATATAAGTATTGACGACAGTGACTGTGACCTTAGCGATGTAAATATGTTAATAGGAGCTGATTATTTAGGAGTAATTTGTACGGGCACTATTGTACAATTAGATGGGCCTTTAGTAGCTATTAAGACGAGGCTAGGATGGACATTACAGGGCCTTAACTTTTATAGTGCTACACAATGCTCAATGACTTTCAATTGTCACGCTCAGAGTAAACTTTCAGATTTGTGGGATTTAGAGATATTAGGGATTTCAGAGCCACATGAGCAGATGTGCAAAGATAGGAAAAAAGAAGAGGTAATGAGTCAATTTGAGCAGAATATTAGTTTTAAAGACAATCGTTACCAAGTAGGGTTTTTGTGGAAAGATGGTTACCCCGAAATAGGCAGTAATTACAATGTAGCTTATAAAAGACTTTTAACGACGACTAGGAAGTTAGAGAGGACTGGTCATTTGCTAAGTTATAACGATGTTTTTCAGAATTGGTTAGACGAAGATATTATAGAACATACTGAAAACAATATAGCAGAAGGACATTTTATTCCTCATCACGCAGTCATTAAGATGTCTAGGACTACAAGGAAGATACGTCCAGTATTCGACGCATCGTGTAAAGATGCACAAGGATTGTCTTTGAATAACTGCATCGAATCTGGTACCCGATCTTATAGAACTAATCCCTAAATTATTGATGAACTTTAGGAAAGGTACGTACGGCGTCACTTCGGATATAAAGCAAGCCTTTCTGCAAATTTTAGTTTCAGAGAAAGATAGAGAGTATTTGAAGTTTCTGTGGTGGGAGAATCCGTTGACCAAAGAGAAGATAGTCACTTTCAGACATAAGAGAGTAGTATTTGGGGTGACTTGTAGTCCGTTCCTCTTGGCGGCTACGATTAATTATCACTTAGGCAATTTTGAAGGAATGTACGGTCAGACAGTTGAAATTTTGAAACACTCCTTTTATGTTGATAATTGTGAAGCTAGTTTTGATACAAAAGAGGCTTTATTTACTTTTATAGACAAAGCTAAGGAAGTTTTGCTAAAGGGGGGATTTTGATTTACGATGTTGGGTTACCGCTCCTATTAGAGTAGATAACACTGTCCAGACTCAATCTGTATTAGGAGTGCTATGGAATACTCTTACGGACGAATTACAGTGTAGTTTCCGTCTTAGTAACACTATACCAGATCGGGTCACGAAGAGAGATCTTTTGTCATTAACTCAGCAGATATTTGACCCTATTGGATTTCTTGCACCTGTTACCCTAGTGCCTAAACTAATAGTACAAAAGGCTTGGATAGATAGTACAGGTTGGGATCAAGCTATCAGCAACGTGTTATCGAAGGAATTTAAGAGTTGGCTAAATCATGTTCATCTGATAAATGATAGCAAGTTGCCGAGACGCTTATCAGAGGAGAGGTTGACGAACTGTAACAAAAGTTTACATTTGTTTTGTGACGCATCTATTAATGCTTATGCAGGTTGTGTCTTTCTTCGGACCGAATGCAAAAGTAAAGTTACGATTAGGCTGGTTATGGCCAAAAGTAGAGTAGCGCCAATTATAAGATCAATAACTTTACCTAGATTGGAGCTAATGGGAGCGCTTATTGCATCGCGGCTTGCAAATGAGATAAGTAGAGCATTGTTTACCGACGACACCTGCCCGTTATATTGTTGGACAGACTCCGCGGTTGTGTTAGCCTGGATCCAAAGACAGTGTTCTTGGAAGCCGTTTGTGAGCAATAGGGTAAGTGAAATTTGTGCTCACACTAAGAAGGAACATTGGCGGCACGTACCGGGCCACTGCAATCCGGCAGACCTACTGTCACGTGGCTGTAATATGAAGACATTAATGGACAGTCACTGGTGGGATGGCCCTGCTTGGCTATTATCTGACCAAGAACTGTGGCCTCAGTCTAATCACATCGCAGTAGATGAGAACGCTGTTTTCATAGAAGCAAAAAAGGAGGTACTTGTAAATTACTAATGTAGATACTGAACATTTTAGCGAGAAGCTTTTATACTTTTCTAAGTATTCAAGGATTGTACGTGAAGTAGCTTGGATATTCCGGTGGAGAAGGTGACGAATGTTTAGTATAGCTTATATAAGCAATGATGAATTCGAAGAAGCTGAGAATATACTTATAAGACTTATTCAGGTTGAACATTATGTAAATAGAACTAAATTGAATAAGAAACTGTGCATACATTTACATATTAATAGTATTATGAGAGTAAAGACTAGATTAGGTTTAGGAAATTATGATAAAGATTTTTCGAGTCCCATATTATTACGAGGGAAAATGTCATTGTGAGGCGACTCGTTGAAGAGAAACATATATACTTAAAGCACATTAGATCACATACTTTAATGTCAGAGCTGAGAAACAGATTCTGGATTACAAGTGTGAGATGGCTATGTAAGGATATAGTTAAGAAATGCATAATTTGTCGTAGGCAAAAGGGCATACATTATGATACACCGGCGGCACCACTCCCTCTTGAACGGATTCAAGGCACGGCAGCGTTTCAAATGACAGGTATAGATCTGGCCGGGCCGTTGTATTTACGTAATCAAGAGAAATGTTGGGTGGTTTTATTTACTTGCGCGACATTTAGGGCTGTGCATTTTGAGATGGTAGACTCATTGTCCACAAATAGTTTTATTATGAGTCTTCGTAGATTTATTGCTCGAAGAGGTCGTATAGACGTCATTTTCACGGACAACGGAACAAATTTTCGAGGGACTGCCAATTTACTGAAGAATATTAATTGGCAGGAGGTTGAAAGTGTGACGGCAGTCCATGCTATAAAGTGGCGTTTTATTCCACCTAGAACTCCTTGGTGGGGAGGTTGATGGGAGAGGCTCATTAGAGTATTAAAGGAGATGTTGCGAAGAATATTGGGGCGTCAGCGATTGACTTGGGTAGAGTTGGACACAGTCTTGTGCGATTGTGAAGCTGTCATTAATAGTCGGCCACTAACATATGTCTCGACTTGTACCGACGATTTGCGGCCACTTACACCTATGTTATTTCTACATGGCTTACCTTCTAATGATACTTCTGATTTAGATTATGTAGATAATATGAATTTAAATGTAAGACACAAATATTTACAAAAGTTGAGAGAAGATTTCAGAGTTCGATTTCGTAAGGAGTATTTGGCTTTACTTACAGCTAGATGGAAGGAGAAGACTATAGAAATGAAGAAAGGAGATATAGTTCTAGTAGAGACAGACGCGAAAAGGCTATTTTGGCCCTTGGGGTTAATCATGGAAGTAGTTACCGGGGCTGATGGTGTTACTCGTTTGGCTAGAGTCAAGACTCAAAAAGGTGAAACTTTAAGACCATGTCAGAGATTGTATCCGCTTGAGATTTCAAATGATTCTGACCTCTTGCAACGAGCTGAAGTAACGATAGAGGATGAGAAGTTATCAGTAAGTTCAGATAGTCCCGACTTACACTCCTCGGTTACAGGTGGCGCGAAGGTGACGAAAACAACGCGGTGCGGTCGAAATGTGAAATTGCCTGCTCGGTACTTATCAATTACATTTGGTTTTATGGTTTTCCTTAGTTAATTGGTTACCATTTTCTTTCGGGTCTGGAGTGTGTTGAAGATAAATAAATATTGTCTACGGCCTTTTTAGGTTTTTAATATCTTGTGACTTGTTGTCATGGTTACGAAAATAACAAGGAAAATTTAAGAATATTTTTTCGTAATAAGTATATTTTTGTTAGAAGATTAAATGTTTTCAAGTCTAAGAAATCTTCTTATTTCAATGTGAGGAGCTACATACAACGGTCATACAGAAGCTCCCCACAATCAACATTAGTTGGAAGTTCATGCAAAGAATAGAAGTAAAATTTTATTTTAGAGCAGTTTTGGACATTGAAGGTAATACAATTTTGAAATGAATGGTTTGCCATTGAATATTCGTCAAAAAGTAACAAATATACTAAGTTTTCTTTGCAGCAGCAGTGTAGCAGTGGTTTCAAGACAGGAAGTTTCAAGGCAGAGGGTGAAATCAACAAGTCAAATGATTTTTGTTCTAATTGTATTTTGGTAGTAGTTTGTTTAGAATTTTAACATTATCATTGTATATTTCTTTTTATTTTGTATTTACTATAAAATCAAAAGGTGAAATAATACTTCATTAGGCATACATACTACATAACTATAAAGAGCAGATTATTGAATTGAGCAGGTGGTTATAACCTGACCATGTGCTCAATTCAATGAACTGCTCTTTATATTTTTTTTTCTTAAAGCTTTTGTTGAGTGCTTCGAAATTAGAAAATATTATTTTCACCTTCCTGGTTATTATCACAAAATAAATCGTGTTATAGATTTGTTGTTATCTCTTGTTTGTGAATTATAGTTTCTTACGTGTTGGTTATGAAATGTCTAATTATTGTAATAATTGGTACTGCTACAAATCATCAGTGTTATTAGTTTTAAGTGAATTGGTATGTATCATTATAATTATGTTGCTTCAAATAGGTACTTCTGTTTTGATAAAAAATTCAATAGTGTAATGTAATAAAATAAAACTGCGTTATATTGTAATCAATGTTGACATAATTTATGACTCAAAGTTATAAATCAATTAAATAGTTTACGCCAACAAATATAAATTTTATTTTTATAACAATCGTACATAGCGTTTTGTAGTTCTGCCTACCCAATCTACACATACACAAAAATTAAAAACTTGTTTTTTTACATACACGCCATCTAGTGTTCTAACTTCATAAACGTAGGGACACGACGTCTGTGTGTGTAAATGACCCTATATTCAATGACAGATGTTATAATCAAAATTAATGTTGATTTGGGTAGATTTTGAGGCAATGATATGACCCATTCCAATAAAATGTAATATCCGATAACCACTAAGTCTACTCCTACGACTTAATAATTTTCCAATTACACAAAGACCCAAATAAAATGTTGCGTTCAGCGCCATCTTGCGGGAGAATGGCTGGGAACAGTCCGAAGGTTCCACCTTAAACAAATTTTGACGCGAGTGCGCGCTATTGAAGTTTCATAATGTCGCCTCTACACGTTGGCCAACACAGTGGCGAATGGAGTGGCGAATATATTGGCCGAGAGTTGGTGACGGCGTCCACACGTTGGAAGGTCGTTCAGTTTACTTCGGTTCGGGCCAATGTGCGGACGAATTTATAAGCACCGTGGCGCAGTGGCTCAGCAATGAGTGGCTGCGCCGGGCGCCGCGGGTTTGTACCCGCACGGAACAAGTTTTTGTATGTCCTACAAATAATTGTTTCGGGTCTGGATGTGTGTCCTTGTGCAATTTATGTTTGTAAACTGCTTGCGCGATACGGGAGAAAATCCTAGTGTGGGGTTAACTTTTTTTATAAAAGAATTATAAAATAATAGTGAATATTAATGGGGCTGTAAATAGATATATGATATACGATTAGCTTTATTAAGCTCTTGCATAGCTTCTATCGCGGGCCTTGAGCGCGGGGGACCGAATCCAGAAATTCCGTAACGAAAAAACCTCACGCTCCCCACTCTGACGGGCACGGATGTGTGGCGTTGAAAGCCGTGCATCGTCTAACGTCGTTTCAGTTCGGCAGACTTCGGCACTCGGCAGACTTCGGCACGGTGTTTGTGTGCGTGCGACTAGACGTATGCGTGTACACTAGCTGCTAACTCAATGATAAAAATTCCTGAATAACCTACATGTATTGTAAGATATTAAAAATATTTTAAACAATATTAACTTCTCATTTATTCAATAAGAGAAAAAAATTGTTTTCTTATCGGTCACCACGCTCAAAAAGTGTAACTTGATTTAATATCAAAGACTTAACTGCATAAATAAAATAAATAAATAATTATAATTGCATAAGTTGATAAAAAATGCAATGCAATAGCTTTACCGCGGCAGTCACCGACTGTCATACGTATTTTTTTATTCTTTACATGCATCATAAACTGGTATAAATACCATTAATAATAATAATAATAATAATAAAGGATGGAATAATAAAGGCACGAGCAGTGTATGGGGCAGTGGAGTACGATCCTTTGTCATCTGGGCGAGCGGATGATGGCTGCGGAGAACCACATAAGGATAAGAAGGGGTATCTTCCAGGGCGATTGTCTGAGTCCAATCTGGTTCTGCCTCTCTCTGAACCCTCTCAGTACCTTACTGGAGGGCTCCGGGAGGGGATTTCAGCTACGGAAAGGAGGGACAAAAGTGACCCACCTTTTCTATATGGATGACCTCAAGTTATTCGCCTCCAGTCGCTCCCATCTTATGGAATTGCTAAACATCACTTGTGAATTTAGCAATTCCATTGGAATGGAGCTTGGGACGGATAAGTGTGCGGTCCTCCATGTTGAAAGGGGAAGGGTTGCTAACTCTGAGGGCGTAGACTTATCTATGCCCGTCAACTTAAGGACCCTTTCCGAGGCTGAAACATACCGATACCTGGGTATGTCACAAAACATCGGTATCGATGAGACTGGTATGAAACAGTCAGTTTGCGACGTGTTTTATGCACGCTTGACCAAAGTGCTTAACAGCCTTTTGTCCGGGGTGAATAAGGCACACGCATATAACGGCTGGGTCATGCCTGTCCTCATGTATACCTTTGGCATACTCAGGTGGACTCAGACTGAACTTAACGCCCTGGATAGAAAAGTCCGCACTACCATGACGTCCCATAGGATGCATCATCCGAGATCGTCGGTAATGAGGCTGTACTTGCCGCGGAAGCATGGTGGTCGTGGCTTCTTGAGCGCGCTCACCATGCATAATCGCGAAGTGTGCAGCCCCCGTGATTACTTCCTGGCGAGATCGGATGATCCATTCTATAAGGACGTCATTTCTTGTGATAAAGGACTTACCCCTCTATCCTTAGCCAACGAGCAATGGCAAGACCCGGCAGTGCAGAGCATTTCCGACCGGGAGACCGTATGGAAGGAGAAGGAGCTCCACGGGAGGTTCTAAAGGCTCTACATGAGCCTTTCGTGGAACAGTAGCCCCCCTCCACTGGCTACGCTTTGGTGATCTCTTCGGGGCAACCGAGGGTTTTGTCTGTGCAATACAGGATCAGGTTATTAAGACCAACAACTATCGGAGATACATCCTAAAGGATGGCACCGTCGACAGCTGTCGAGCTTGTCGCCATCCTGGTGAGTCACTTAGGCATGTTATCTCCGGTTGTTCGGCGCTTTCTAACTCTGAGTACTTGCACAGGCACAACCTAGTAGCCAGAATTCTACACCAGGAGCTCGCTCTGAAATACGGTCTCGTGGATCGGAAATTGCCGTATTACAAGTACTTGCCGGAAGCCCTGCTCGAAAATGATCGCGCCAGGCTCTATTGGGACCGGGCCATCATCACAGACAGGACTATTCTTGCGAATAAGCCTGATATTGTGCTGATGGACCGGGCACAGTCAAGGATATTTTTGGTCGACATTACCATTCCGTATGACGAGAACCTCGTGAAAGCCGAAACAGACAAGCAAACAAAATATCTGGACCTGGCTCACGAGGTGACCGACATGTGGGGTGGTCTGCCGACCGAAATTATTCCTGTAGTCGTCTCTGCAAACGGGCTAATCCCAGTCAGCCTCTCGGGTCATCTGAGGCGGCTGGGACTACGTGGCGGACCGCTCCAGGTTCAAATGCAGAAGGCGGTGCTCCTCGATACCGCCCGCATCGTCCGGCGGTTTCTTTCCCTTTCCCCCTAACCCTCGGCCGTTTGGTCTCCCCTGCCGAGGGCCTCCATCTGGTTGGGCTTTTATTTATTTATTTATGTACTTTTATATTTATTTTATGTTATTGATATTTATGTATATTTATCTTTTCATTTTCATTTATAATTATATATTTATAGAACCCAACCAGATGAGAAAACTATATGGATACTCCAAATAAAGGATGGCACCGTCGACGTCTGTCGAGCTTGTCGCCATCCCGGGAGTCACTTAGCCATGTCATCTCCGGTTGTTCGGCGCTTTCTAACTCTGAGTACTTGCACAGGCACAACCTAGTAGCCAAAACTCTACACCAGGAGCTCGCTCTGAAATACGGTCTCGTGGACCGGAAATTGCCGTATTACAAGTACTTGCCGGAAGCCGTGCTCGAAAATGACCGCGCCAGGCTCTACTGGGACCGGACCATCATCACAGACAGGACTATTCTTGCAAATAAGCCTGATATTGTGCTGATGGACCGGGCACAGTCAAGGATATTTTTGGTCGACATTACCATTTCGTATGACGAGAACCTCGTGAAAGCCGAAACAGATAAGCGAACAAAATATCTGGACCTTGCTCACGAGGTGACCGACATGTGGGGTGGTTGGCGGACCGAAATTATTCCTGTAGTCGTATCTGCGAATGGGCTAATCCCAGTCAGCCTCTCGGGTCATCTGAGGCGACTGGGACTCCGTGATGAACCGCTCCGGGCTCAAATGCAGAAGGCAGTGGTCCTCGATACCGCCCGCATCGTCCGTCGGTTTCTTTCCCTTTCCCCCTAACCCTCGGCCGTTTGGTCTCCCCCTGCCGATGGCTTCCATCTTGTTGGATCTTTATTTATTTGTGTATTTTTTGTATTTATTTTATTTTATTGATATTTATGTATATTTATCTTTTCATTTTAATTTATAATTATATATTTATAGAAACCAACCAGATGAGAAAACTATACAGATACCCCAAAAATAAATCATTTATTTCGGACAACTTGTACATCAATATTGTGTTAGTAAAAATGGCTTAACCCCCCTACGGGATCACCTTGTCGTGGTGGGGGGGCTTAAGTTGAATCCATGACCAAAATGTTGCAAAAGTGCGTTTTTCAGACTCTATTATCTCATTAGTTATGAAAAATAAACTACATCTAAAAGTACATTATTAATGTTCGATATCTTATCATCGCATTCCACGTTCTAATTTATTTTTATGTGCTATAAATACATTTAAAATCAACTTTTAAAAAATGACTAAAATTCTTGATTACATGCATCTGTTGCTAAACGCAACGCTCTAATCATTTGAGGATAACACTAATGGATAGATAATGAAAAAATCTATATTCTCCACGTTTTATTTAAATTTTTAAGTTAGTTTTTTTCTCTTTTAATTGAAATAATTCCGAAAATTGTGTGACTTCTATGATAAAGGGGCGTGCGCAGAGTGCGGGCGGCATTACGCTGTATGCGTTTGTACGAGGTGGCCGCGTCGCTGGTCGCCGCGTCCGTTTTTCGCCGCAAAAATAATATTATTTGAGTACCTACCAACCGATGCGCTTACGTCACGGTATATTGTAACTCGGCCGTATCTTAGAAATAAATCTTACAGCCGTGCGATACGTAAACATAGGGCTGCCTGCCTCCAGCATTTTTACATTTGCCCATTGATTTATGTGTTTTATAACTCAATGCATTTTCCTACTTTGTGTTTCCATTTAGTTTTATGATTGTACTTAAATATACGTTTTTATATAAACAAATATATAATAGGTACTTTGTGAATTGAATAGGAAGTGTTCAATAAAAATGCGTGTCGTTTTATGATTGGTAGATTTAATTAAAAAACCATGTTTATGTTTGAATAACAAATCGGTCTTATAAATTTGCGGCCGAAAAATATTTGCGCCTCGGCTGAGACGTACGAAATGCTTTATTATTAAAATTTTAAATATAAAAAATCCGCATTATAATAAAAAGCTTAATTAAAAATTGTTTTGGAAAACATGGACAAGTTGGAGTAAAGGAATATCTTTTACTTGGTTATAGATACCTGCAGCTACTTTACAATTTATATGTTTGGTTTTAAATGAAGTTTGGATTTATTATTTTTTTATTTCTATTCTATTTTCTGAAAGGGTCCTAGTAAAGGAATTATCCACCGCGCTGCCCCACTGCGTGTTGGCGAACTTTGCATGTCTTCGAAATATTTATTTTCTTATTTCTCAGACATGCAGGTTTCCTCACAATGTTTTCCTTCACCACTGAGCACGTGGTAAATCAACACTTAAAATTGCAGTTACAATATTATTGGTGCCGGCGGGGATCGAACCCGGTTTGCTCGCACACTGTGAAAATTTTAGCAAGCGCTAACCATCTGAGCTACCACGGCTCCTCTCCTCTCGAGCTAGAGGCTTTATTTTATTTATCGTCAGGCCTGTTGGTCTAGTGGTTAGTGACCCTGACTGCTATGCCGCAGGTCGTGGGTTCGATTCCCACCCAGGACAAATGTTTGTGTGATGAGCACGATCATTTGTTCTGTGTCTGGGTGTAATTTATCTATAATATTTATGTATTTAGAAATATATAAGTATGTTTATCAGTTGTCTAGTGCCCATAACACAAGCTCTGCTTAGCTTGGGACTAGATGGCGTTGTGTGATAGTTGTGGAATATTATTATTATTATATTATTATTGTTGGGGTATCTGTATAGTTTTCTCATCTGGTTGGTTTTTATAAATATATAACTATAAATTAAAATGAAAAGATAAATATACATAAATATCAATAAAATAAAATAAATATAAAAAATACACAAATAAATAAGTTGAGAAAATCAAGACAAACTTAGGGTAGGGTTGTCAATTATTATTTTGATAATTAAACTAGTGAAATTCCGCGGTTTTATATGTGCAAGCGTGAACGTAGTTAGAACATAATATTATAACCTTTATGTTTTACATAAATATCCTAAAAAACTTATTATTTTAATATTTTACTAAGTACCTATAAAATTAACAAGTTTATTGCATTTTTATTTGAGTAATTTTTTATGCAATTTCTTTACCTACGTCTATTTTTAGGAACCTTTATTTAGTCTGAATCATACATAACACTATATTACTGATTTACTTACTTATACGTAGTTTTCTTTTTTGCAGTTACAAATATCTTGTGAGGTTGAAAAAGGCAGTAATGAAAAAATAATAAGAATAACAATAATTGACGTCAGCCACTTCTTTTCATAAAAATTTCAGATCATGGTCCATTAGGTTGCAGCTTCACCGAACCATAACTTATCCTATACCTTTAAACGAGCAATTTTTGTATATATATATTTAAATATAATCGGAATCTCGGAAACGGCTCCAACGATTTTCATAAAATTTTATGTGCAGGGAGTTTCGGGGGGCAATAAATCGCTCTAGCTAGGGTTTATTTTGAGAAAATGTCTTTTTGTCCGTGTTTTTAGGCAATGAAAAACTGCTACAATATCGTTAGAATAAGAAGGTAAATTTTGACAGTTTATTGATGATTACAATAGCTTAATTGGTATATTGGGCGGTCCCAAAGTCGTAATACCACGGTTCGAGCCCAGACCGACCGACTTTTTTTAATTTTATTTTCAAGTTCCTTTCTTTTTTGAGAAAATCTATTTTTTTCGAGCCCTTTTCTTTGTATTTTTTAAAAACACGAAAATTTAAATTAAACTAATTGCACTCATGATTTTTATTCAAATAACCAGTTTAGTTTTTTCTATTATGTCGCTAAGATCAAAAAATATTATTCGTATTTTATCAGTATGTAATTTGTATATAAATATAATTTCCAAAACACACGAATTATAAAAAAACCGAGCGAAAAATACCGAGCAAAGCTCGGTCAACCGGGTACTAATAATAATAATAACAGTAATAATATAATATTATTTTGTATTTATTTTATTTTATTGATATTTATGTATATTTATCTTTTCATTTTAATTTATAATTTTTATTTATTTAAATATTTATAGAACCGAACCAGATGAGAAAATTATACGGCTCCAACGATTTTAGCGACGAACGCTTGGATTTATTTTTAGAAAATGTCCTTTTGTCCATGTTTTCAGGCAATAAAAAAACTGCTACAATATAAGAAGGTAATTTCGACAAATCACTAACGGTCGTTATAGCTCAGGTGGTATGCCGTTCGGGCATGATATCGGAGTTCCGTGGTTCGCGTGTTGGCTTTTGGTCCCGCTTTTTTTTCCTTTTTTTTTCAAGTTCCCTTCTTTTTGTGAGAAAATCTATTATTTCAAACCCTTTTTTTTAGTAATTTTTAAAAATACGAAAATTTTAATATATATAATATATATAATTTAATTTAATATATAAATATAAGCAAGTATATAAGCAGGTATATATGCAAGTATATAAGCAAGTACATATGCAAGTATATAAGCAAGTACATAAGCAAGTAAATAAGCAAGTATATCAGCAAGTATATAAGCAAGTATATAAGCAGGTATATAAGCAAGTGTACAAGCAGGTATATAAGCAAGTATATAAGCAAGTATATAAGCAAGTACATCAGCACGTATATAAGCAAGTATATATGGAAGTAAATAAGCAAGTAATTAAACAAGTATATAAGCCAGTATTTAAGCCAGTATATGAGCAAGTATATAAGCAAGTATATAAGCAAGTATATAAGTAAGTAAATAAGCAAGTATATAAGCAAGTATATAGGTAAGTATACAAGCAAATATATAAGCAAGTAAATAAGCAAGTATATAAGCAAGTACATAGGCAAGTATATAAGCAAGTAAATAAGCAAGTATATAAGAAAGTATATAAGCAAGTAAATAAGCGTGGATCTGAGACGTGGTCCTTCACTGTTGACCGTATGAGGAAGCTCAAAGTCGTTCAGCGAGCCGTGGAGAGAGTTATGCTCCGGTTTTTTTTTTGCTGATAAACTTAAAAATGAGTATATCCTTAGTAGAACCAAAGTGACCAACATATCCCAACGGATTAGTAAGCTGAAGTGGCAATGGGCCGACCCTATAGCTCGAAGAACTGACAACCGATAGGGAAAAAAAGGTTCTCGAGTAAGAAAGTTTCTCGAGTGGCATCCTCGTACCGGCAGGCGAAGTGTAGGGCATCTTCTACTAGATGGAGTGACAACCTGGTAAGATATGCGGGAAGTTGATGGATGCAGGTGGCTCGTTGAATTTAGCAGTTTCAGAATCGGAATTACTAAGTCGGTCAGTTGTTAGGAATTCTTTTCTTCCTATGAGACCTAGTTTTCTAGGAGTAGGAGTATGTGTAGGTTCTACATCTACATCTATCCTCGATTACGTATCAAAATACAAATGCGTTATCACCCGTGTAATGCCTCCTTTTCAGTAATAAAAATCTCCGGTTCTCTACACTCACAATAGGAAACACAGCAGCGTTATACTGCTATTTTATGCTGATATTGTGTGAGAACGTGTTCCTTCCTCGGCCAAGCCGACCCATTCATGCTACATCTATGCTACTAATATTTTAATTACCACGTAAGGATTGTAAGTTCATTGCAGTTTACTTAAAAATAAACTTATATAGTAGCTTATTAACTATTGTATGCATATAGGCTTCAATTTTATAATTCATTAAATGACATATTATTTCTAAGCTAATCTGTAACAAGGACATAAATTATTTAAAAATCAAATAAACTGACTTGTAATTTTAACTCACATGCGAACGACATATTCATGCAATGCATTTAAGGCAAGCATCATATTGTTTTTTTCCTTGCGAACAATGTTATTAATAATATTTTGTGAAAGAGATAAAGACGAATACTAATAATGGGTGCGTTTGGCAGAAAAAGCGCTAGCAAGCGCTTATAAGCAAAATGGCGATCGTAAGCGGTAAGCGCTGTCAAATCGTAAGTAGCTATTTTCCTCTAGGACACGAGGTTAGTTTTAACCGGGGAACCTAATCTAATTTAAATTTATGTTTGTAAAGTATTCATGCTAAAAACTTACCAATTATGAATTTTTAATTACATGTATAATATGTTTATACATGTCATTATATTACTTAAAACTAATATTGCTCAAAACAACAAGTATTCATGCTAAAAACTTACCAATTATGAATTTTTAATAACATGTATAATATGTTTATACATGTCATTATATTACTTAAAACTAATATTGCTCAAAACAACTTATAAACTCTACTTCAAAACAAACAAATTAAATAAGTAAAATGGCGGATTGTGTCAGCGCAGCGCTAATAAAGTAGCAATCGTGTCCTGGCCGAAACCTATTTCAGTGCTTGTAAGCGCTAGCTAGCGCTTTTTTCTGCCAAACGCACCCAATGTCTCTCTCACCTCGATTTCATTAAAATTAGGATATTATAGTTACATAAATAAACTTCGAGTTTATATATGATATATATATATATGATGTATATATATGATCAATATATTTCCTTCTGGCAAAGTCGAGAAGGGGCTGATTTTTAAATGTTCAGATAAAATTTGTACATAAAAAACTAAGGGCGTTATCATACTAGCGATTTACAAAGCGACTTCAAAGCAAGGGGAGAGTAAAAATATCTAAATTTGAACTCGCTTGCAAGTCGCCGGTGTGATAAAGCTCTTAATTATAACCTGATAGAATATAAAAGTAAAATAATTAAACAATTTTATTTATACAACTGTAATTTTTAATTTGTTAATGTTGTATTTTATCTTATGAATAAGTTATACTGTTGATCGTAAATTCAGCTCTAAAATACAAGAGACAAATTGGTTTATAATATAATATGAATAAAATGTGAGACGTCAAAAAGGTTTAACGCAAAAAATATAATCTGAAATAATTTAATGCCTTTAATATCAATTTCAAACTTTAATAGGCAAGTAATGTACAAGAATTGAAACGTCAGTCACATTGCGTTATTCGCTGAATTAAATGGAAATGAAGAAATGATGCCTTTAAAACGTATAATTGTCATTTAATTTATTAAATTACATACAATCTACTTTAATAGCATTTGGAATGGAAGGAAGCCCGCGAGCGATACGCTTCAAAGGCTGCTATGAGCGACGAATCCATTCATTAAGTTTTTTTTCATCTATTGTGATTTGTGATGGCGCAGAGCGAGCAATGTCGTACAGCCGGCTATTATAACATCTCGCAGTGCTGAACCCCGTGGGCCCGTTAATTTATAAGAGTAAATGAATGAACACGTATTGTAAGTGTGGTGTTAAATTGTCACTCTAAAGAAAAGCAAATAACTAGTGCAAAAAAAATTGTTTTGGTTTTCAATTGCTATAACCAAACCTACCTATTATTGGCTTTATTTAAAATAATTAACCTAAGTTATAGTTCTATAATAAAATTAAGTCTTACTTATGCTAAAGAAATAAACATACAATTTAAAAAATGTACAGGTCCACAAAAATCGTAATATTATTGTCTTAATTTCTGTGTACAGGTCAATATGTTTTATGAGGATAGAAGAATTTTAAATTTAGAAAATTTTAGATAACGCTAATAAAAAGTAATTTATAAAATATTTGTTTGGAAAAAAGGTCAAACCTATTATATCACTTTAGTTATAATACGCGGTAAAATGCTGTTATTATAAATATGTTCCAAATTTGAAATAGGATGAGGAATTGTGTGATAAAAGTATGGTTTGCAAGAGGATTTCGGTATTTTGTAATAGGTCAGGGTGACAAACGAGCCTTATACTTGATATATATATATATATATATATATATATATATATATATATATATATATATATATGTATATATATATATATATATATATATATATATATATATATATATATATATATATAAGAGCGTGGTTCTACTACGATAGAGCCATAATATAGTTGCAGCGTGGCTCTACCACATTTAAAATTATATTTAAAGTTAGAACGTTCGGTAGCCGAAAAAGTAGGTTTGATTTCGAGCTTCTCCACGTAATGTGGAGGATTATCAAATATACTAACCTAAGTGTAAAGTGACTATGTACCTACATTGTTTTTCATCTGTGGTCACACTATGACCTTGGCTTTGACGGATTTTGAAAAATGACTAAACTTTGAAATGTTAACAAATTTATATAGTCAAAATATTTACATGTAGTAATTTCAATGACCTCAAAACACACACTAACATAAAATTGTTCATTTGCGTGCAAACAATAGCAAATAACTTACAATCTGGGGTTTGCAATTTGTTTAGTTTTCTTAATCCAATATAATAATAAAGTTTTCTGGAACCAATTTCAGTCGTGGCTGCCAGTCTAAACGAAACCTAGCCATCTGCGCAAAACAGGTTGATTGGATCACGAATGTGTGCGCAACTGCAGGTTTATTTACGCGCACACTATTTTATCATTAAAAGCAAGGTATACTTAATCTGATCCTCTACTCGTCGGTCCCGTAGAAGAGGGTACAGTAAATGGACAGCAGCGTCTTCCTAATAATATTGACGGCTCCGTGGTGCAGTGGCTTAGCAATGAGTGTTTGCGCTGGGAACCGCGAGCTCTAATCCCGCACGGAACAAGTATTTGTATGGACTACAAATGATTGTTCCGGGTCTGGATGTTTGTCCTATTATGCAATTTATGTTTGTAAACTGCCTCCACGATACAGGAGAAAATCCTATAAATCCTGAAAAGACATAATAATAAGAATAACAACCAAAAAATAATCTGCGGCTGTCAACACGCGTGCCATCCCCCATATAAAGCAATAGGGGGAGGCTTATATACAGTAGTAACCTTTTATTAGACTCTAACGATATACTTATTAATTTTTGTACAACATTATTAGAAAGACAAATATTATGATTTTTGATCCTTGAACTTGCCAAACCTAATTCAAATCTTTAAACGTTATGGCTAATCCGCCTTCAATGTTTGGTATGTACTCGTATGGTGATTTCACCCTGCTAATGATTATTGGAAAGCTAACCAGGGTGTTAAATGAATATCGATTAAAGAAAATTTGAGTAAGTATTTGCTTCTGAAACTACAGCGCCCAGTTATTTCAGTAAAATGCCAAATTTAGTATTTAATACATGTATGATATGAACCTAAACACTTGCGTTGATTTTTTAACCCTTAAATGCATTGTGATGGAATTTTCAGTCAACCAATTTAATATCATTTTTTTCATATCACAGAGTACGGCTATCGTATTTTTTGTACATCGTAACTTTTACGCAACAGTAGTGATGTTTTCGAATGAACAAAAGAAGTTTATACTTCAATTTCAGCTGTCAAATGTTATTTCAAAATCTCAATACTCGATATTTTGTTTGGTGAAGATTTCGTTTATTGTGATTGTAAAAAAGTTGTATAAAATACTGACGGTTTCTTTTCAAGTTATTCATAATTGATGGATTTGAGGTTAGTATTTTGATTTATGTCTTTATTTCTGTTATAAATAGAAAAATATGTAGAAACAAACCCAAAATTGTGTTGATGTAAATTTACATCATCATGTAATGACGTTCGTTTAGCTTGTATGAAAGTTAGTGAAGTGCTATGGTTGATATCGTTTTGTTCGTTTTGATTTCAGGTGTTGATATCTTACAATTTTACGACAGAGATATAGAACATTATTTAACATCTTTGAAAGGTGGGTTGTTGTCGGAAGATGACATGGAGAAGTCTGATGAAGAGGAGGAAAATGTGCCTGAAAGTTACGACGGAGATGATTTACTGAATATGTTAGAAAGCAATGAGGAGGACACAGAAAACTCACAAAACCACGAAAGTGACCTTCCCTTGATTGAAAATGAGGCAAAAACAACTAGGATGTAGACAATAGTGTACCCTAGAGTACATATATTTTCAGGATTGTTAGATAAACTAAAACAGATCTGGAAAAAAAGAAACTTAGAATATATCTAATAGTGTACTTGCCCAACAAGCCTCATATGTGGGGGCTTATACTGTATGATTGGTGTAGTCTGCAAGGATATGCATACAACTTAGATGTATATGCTGGGCAGGATCTTACCAACAAACCTGAAAATGAACCACATTTAGGCTCAACCAGCAATAATGTCCTTCGTTTAGCCTGAGATATACCAAGGCAAGTCAGTCACATTGTCTATTTTGATAGTTTTTATACATCTCTGCCATTGGTGTACTATTTAGCAACTTTTTTTATAGGTATCCTTAAGTAGGAACAGTTCAACAAAATAGAAAGCCTAATTCAAAATTGCCTGATTAAAAAATTATGAATAAATCTATCCCAAGAGGTGCACATGAAGAAAGAGTAACAACATTTCAAAGTGTGGATATGAGTGAAGTAGCATGGAAAGACAACAAAGTTACATTACTGTCATCATATGTTGGTGCTTTGCCTTTGAATAATGTATCCAGTTATGGCAAGAAAAAAGATTCCATGCCCTAAGATTATAAGTGAATACAATGCCCATGTAGGAGGTGTATATCTAATGGATAGTTTACTGGGTAGGTACAGAATAAGGCTCAAGTCAAGAATATGGTATATTCATATTTTAGACCTGGCAGTGCTAAATGCCTGAATAATACATTAAAAAAATTAATTGTTAAAAAGTACCTAAGAAAGATATCCGCAATTTAGGTACATTTAGAAATGAACTGTTCTTCGTCCTCTGCAACATGGGCGTATCTAGAGAAAATAAGAGAGTTCTAGTCTTCTAGAAAAAGATAAACAGGCCATAAGAAAAGAAGTGCTGTATCAGTGGCCCCACCAAAAGAAGTTCGAAGAGATGAGCTAAATCATTGGCCTGCGGTAGGGGGATCTTTGTGATGCAAATACAATAACTGTAAGGGATATTCAACTATACATTGTCCCAAATGTAATGTAAGCCTGTGCTCCAACAAAAACTTTGTTCCAATAAATACCATAATAAGTTAATTTATTGTCTCAATAAACATTTGTTCCCAATAAATTAGTTCTGATGACATAATGATGTAAATTTCCACCAACCCATTATTTAAAAAAAATACGTGTGGCACTCGGTGACTGCCGCGGTAAAGCTATTGCATAGCATTTTTTATCAACTTATGCAATTATAATTATTTATTTATTTTATTTATGCAGTTAAGTCTTCGATATTAAATCAAGTTACACTTTTTGAGCGTGGTGACCGATAAGAAAACAATTTTTTTCTCTTATTGAATAAATGAGAAGTTAATATTGTTTAAAATATTTTTAATATCTTACAATACATGTAGGTTATTCAGGAATTTTTATCATTGAGTTAGCAGCTAGTGTACACGCACACAAACACCGTGCCGAAGTCTGCCGAACCAAAACGACGTTAGACGATGCACGGCTTTTAACGCCACACCTCCGTGCCCGTCGGAGTGGGGGAGCGTGAGTTTTTTCGTTACGGAATTTCTGGATTCGTTCGCCGCGCTCAAGGCCCGCGATAGAAGCTATGCAATAGCTTAAAAATTAAATAATTTTATGAATATTTTTTTAATTATTTTACCTTACTATAGAGCTAACCTTACATCTAAATAAATTTTATTTGCTTAAAAAAGGAAAAATCATGCATTTAAGGATTAAATCTTATTTACGTCGGTCAAACTCATGTGGTCAGATACGTGGTTGGAGGTGTGAGGCTTCAACTCGACCGTGTTCGAGTGGGCGGGTAGGTGCGATCGGCGGTTTCAAAAATAATTACGCTCTAGTCATGCGTTAAATTTCAACGTCAACGATACATTGCTCTAGAGATACGGCAGCATCTAAATAAAATATTGATTGTTTTTAATTTCGTATTGAAATAATTAAATTTATTTGTCTTCTTTCATTATCCACGTGGTTGGATAAAATATAATCTCGATATTAACCAAGACCATAAGATGGATTATGTAATTTTTACATTATTACATTACAGTCAGCGTATAGTGATTTATAAATCTATAAAATAGTATAGAACTATTTTTTTTAATTGTTCAATGTACACATTTGGCCTGGAAACAGCGTTAAAGGACCTATAGATTGTACAAGTTTTAATTATAATTACTGGCTTTTCGCCCAGCAGTTCTACCTGCGTCCAAGTTGTAACGTCCAGTGAAATCACTGTATGCTTTTGTACTCCAATACATGCATCCTCCTTCTTCAATAAATCATTATCTGTTACAGCTGGACGTAATCGCTTACCTCTACATATTCGATGTACTTAACCCATTTTTTATTCAAAAATCTACTCAAAGCTTATTAATTGGAACTCTAATGTTTATTTAATCTATTCTACTTTCTACTTTTAATTCTTAAAGTAATTATAAATTAAAAAAAGTTAAAAAAAGTAATGGCAATAGATTAAAATTGTGTTTTTTATTAGCCCAAATGTATATTTTAGTTACACCTCCGTCTTAGCTATTTAAAGGCCTTTTTTATTCAAAGTATTTATTTACTTTACAGTATGTTTATAATCGACCAACGCGAAAAATAAAAAAGACTTTTTACAATCTGTAACACCATATTTCACTTATCTATCTTAGTAGATGGCTACGCAATAGAATAAAACTATTGTCTTATTTCGCAATTCTACGTCGAGTTGTTTGAGTTATGCAGTGTCCATCTTAGTAATATATTTTTTCTTACTAACTTTGCACCCACGTTTATAAAGAAACTAAAAGTGTGAATTTTATTATCTTTAATTACAGAGTGTAGGCGCCAATTTACCAATAAAAAAAACATCAATTATTTTTTCTCCGTACAAATTCGTATATTCTCTCACTAACGGGTTGTTTTGAAAATTTGCCCAATCCGAAATAATTTATTTTATTTACATAGTACCTTTAGTAAGTTTTGACTCGATCACCCCGTAAAATAATAAGCTTCATATAAATTACAATACCCTATTTCACCTCCTCAGGGGGTTGAAAAAGGCGGCTACTGTCTTAATTTCAGATTTTTACACCTTAAGGTTTGGGCTGTGCGTCGATAGATGAGTCACTCTCAGTCACTCAGACTATCCTTTTTTATAGGTAAGTAATATAGATTCTTGTAATAAATACCACTGGGTTCCTTTTAGACTCTTCCTAGGGCAGCTCTTTCCAAACATATAGTGAAAATATAAATAACATTCATTAATATTATTTTTAACATAAAGTGATATTGAAATAATTTTACTCTATTATTGTCTATTCTATTCGCCATTACACGCGAGGATGATGCGTGTATCGTTTTTTTTGACAAAAAGTTAGTTACTTGTCAAAATTTTGCCACTTTGGTATTAAGAAATTTATTAAAGGGGCATCGCCCATTTTCGGCCATGGAACGCCCAACAATGTGCATTTGTTAAAAAATTATATCTTTATTTATGGTTATTAATCGCGGTATTCATATATCCTCAAACAATGGGAATATTTTTGCACAAATTAAAGGTACCGAAAAGATAATAATAAAAATTAGGTAAATCAATATGTCATTAGTTTGTGAATAAAAAAAAGTGTTGCCATTCACAAAACACATTTAAAAAATCGATTCTCTTTTTTCGATCGATTATTTACGGTGTCATTATTACAGTGCTAATATAATTTTTAAATAACTATTATGTCATGATAATTAAACAAGCGAATTACTAGCTGATTTCCAATGAATTCTTTATAGAGTAACAAAACGCTACGGCACAATTTAACTGTTAATCTTAACCGATCTTCTTTCAAAACAGATAAGAACTGTTATTCTTATCTGTTTTCAAAGAAGATCGGTTAGGTTATTCTTATCTGTTTATGTTATGTTATTGTTAACAATACATTTAAAATAGAATCATGTTATGATAACGAAAAAAGTTAGTTTCCAGCTGATTTACCATGAATCCTTTAACCTTTTGAGCGCCAAAGTCACCTATACTTGACCAACACCTACGGGCCCTGTGCGTCAACGACGTCTATAGTTGACAAAAAAACCCGGCTCTCAAAAATATAAAATATAGATATTGGAAAATTATTACAGGTATTTTAATTCTACACTCCTCAAAATAGGAATAACCCAGCAACATGTGAGTATAAAAAACAAGTCTTCTAGAGCCACGAGTACTAAGAAACATTGAACTAATAAAAATGGAGTTTTATCTAAGCAAATACTATGTCTAGCACGCCAAAGTCGTCTATGGTTGACCGCTGGTGTCAAACGCGGGAGGCATAGATTTCTTGAAAACTATCCAAAATTCAGCTCAATGGTGTTTTTTTTCTATTATTATTGATATTTGAATAAAGTTAAAGGTTAGAAACATAAAACTATAATTAGCTACATGAATAAAAAAATGTTATCAGATCATCTTCACATAATAAATCTAATATCACAACTCTAGCGCATCTTTAGCGCGTCATCGAAAATTAGTTCACTGGGCACCGTGAACAAGGATAGACGACACCCTGATGACGTCATAAGTGATTACCGAGAAAAGTAGAGCAATGCAACATGAACGATTCCTTAGAACTCATTCGGATTTTTGGAAAGCGTCGATAATGATGAATTTTGATTTTTGATTGATTAATTGAATTTTTGATTGATTGGTGAACAATTATGTTTATTTATTCCATGACCAAGATTTTAATATTATAAGGCTGATTTACCTAGTGCGAATAATTATATACAATTGTTGATTAATGAATAATTATGTACCTTTTTTTAATAATAATACAAAATTACTTATAACTATTAATGTTTTTTTTTACTTAATGTGTGAAGAGCAATTTTTCATTTTGTGTTGTGCCATTTTCTTTCTCAGTCTCAAAATCATCTAGCAGCATCAGCATCATATCAAATCCCCATTGTCATAAGAGTGTAAGACTTTTCTTCTGTGCTTCACTTGGCCTACGCCTTCCCCGACACATAAAATATTATGAATCGATGTCTGTATATTTCGGTTAGATCGATTTTGAAATCGATTCGAAGAATGTTTCAAAAAGGAAGGTCAGCTACGTGTTATTGTTTGTTTTTTATTTATGTTCATATGTACAAAGTACATATATAAAAAGAGTGGAAGACAGCACGAGATTAAATAAAACATACAGTTTACATAAAGTCATTTATAGCATAAAAAACCAACAAAAACAAGTTATTTTACGTTATCGATATATCAACTCTTGGCAACACTATTTTGTTTTGGCGCTTTGGCGTACAGGACACGGTAATGCGTTTTTAGCGTGGCGCTCAAAAGGTTAAAGCTTAACAAAACGCTACTGCACAATTTAACTGATCTTAAAAATACATTTCAAATAGCATTTAAATAAATAAAGGAAAATATATTTTAAAAAGTGTGCAGAACTTAAAGCGCCTCAAAGATTGTTTTTTTAACGATATTATTAATCGAATAAAAATCGATATCTTTTCATCGATTTTATGACAGAATGAAATCACAATTCAGTTCACAACTATATTAATACCTATATAAATAGTCACATGTAGAATTCATTTGCGTATCATTTTGTTTGTTTTTATTTTTGTGAATTTGTTATCGAAGTAACGAACAAGCCTTATAAATGGACTCTGACATTTTTTCTGACCACGGCCTGAACATGGACCCCGCACCCGCTTCCTTCAATAACCCCTGCACGAACTTGGACTCGATATCCACTGTTAACAATGATCCCAGCTTCCACGCCGGCCAGACTTCTTCCCAGCCCTCGGTAACTCATTCAAGAGGACATTTTCGCTGTGTAAATTGTTGTTTAAATATAGCGAAAACACGAAGGCATTTGTTGGAAATTCCAGAACTGCGAAATCTTATACAAGAATAGGTTCGACCACAGCAGGTAAATAGTTACAATCATATGTCATGTCTTCCTTTTCTTCATTCTACAATTGCAGCAATGCTTATTAACTGAGTTGTCTTATAATTATATCAATTGATATAATAATTATGGCTTCTTTATTAGGTACAGGTTTCGAGTGATAGTGTAGTATGCCACGCATGTTAGACTGCAGCCTGGAATCAAATACGACATCCAACTAGCGAACAGGAAAATTCACCAATTATTAGACATGGACATGTATGTATCAGCTGTGGCAAGTCACTTTTGAGAATAAGATCACACACATTGGGTCTGATTCTACACGTGAGGAACTCATAAGGAATGAAATTGCCCATCAAATTGCACCACGTGAGGTACGTGTTCAACATTTTTTAATTTATTAAGTGTGTGTGTGCTCATATCTGATAGTGATACATGTTTTTACTCTGATTACATCCACACAAACTATATCTGACAAACATACAAGCTTATTTATAACATGGCGATAAGATTAGCTTGTCACCACCAGATAGACTGCTACCGTTTTTACCAACTACCAAGTAATGAGACAATTGATTTTTCATTGTTTTTGGACTACTGGTAGTTTTTAAGTGCTTAATTATTAAATAATATAGGCCATTAAGTCTGCTTTTGTGCAGTAACAATTAACTTGATAAATATTTTATATGTATTTGAGTTTAAAGGAAACAAATCTATTTTATTTTTATTTAGTTCACTTTTTCACTTTTGTATTTAATATTATTTCAGTTGCCATCGTCGTCTCGTGTGTGTCATAACTGTTGGCGAAGGTTTGATAGAGCAGCATCACATTCAACCGCAGAACGGAAACCATCTGAATCATTTAGTTCATCCTCGTTGCAATCTGAAGTCGGTAATGTATTGCACCCAGATTCAAACATTCTAATTTCAATAGAGAATGAAGCTGGGTACTCCCACCTGCTTGGGACCCTGTAATTAATAAAATTAAAACTAATACCACGCAAGACTTCAAGACAGTAAGTTCATTCTGCGTAGATCGGATCATAAGTAGTTACGAGTATTAAAAAGCTGAAGTTACTCCAAGTTAACACTGATTTCGGTACACCAGTCACCTCAATCCCCTATTACCATGTGTGCTGGAAAGCACCGAAACGTCGGGAATTAAAAATCAAAGATATTAAACGCGATAACATCGGTAAAATTAGTTGTTAAAAAACTGTATTTGTGAAAATAAAAACTTTTATATCTTAAAATTCCCGACTTTTTTTAAACCAATTCCTTAACCATTTCATTTTTTTAATTGTATATTATCATATCTATATGCTTTTATATGTGGGCACCCATGGCCGAAATGTCTATGAATAGTGGGCAATCCCCTTTACGTCGACGTGGTCTCTGCACGTTTCAACGAGCGTCCCGTTTATCCAACGGATTAGCGGTCGTCTTGCACTTTACACTGCACAGGTCTAGCATTTTAATTTTCTCGGATCTTCTTATTTAATTTGATATTGCTGTTAAAAGTTTAAACATTATTTAACTAAGATCTGCGTAATAAAACAAATAGTTGTGTCTTACCTAGTTTGAAGGACACCTCGCATCCTCTCTAAATTACTTGTACTGTACACTACACTAGCAAAGACACACCACCGTCGATAATACGAGACGTGTTTCGCCTCTAAATGAGACACCATCAGGTGGAGTAGACTCTGCGGCGGCTGACCGTTGAGACTATAATATGAATATAGGACGTAGTTGGGGAGGGGGTTTTATTTTATTCTTTCTTAACCTTTAACTAGTGATGTGGTTTGGATGACTCATAAATGGTGATGTGACGTTTTACAGACGTCTACGCAATTTATGTCAATAGTATAAACTTAATTATTAATTAGACATTTTTTTGTATAAAATCAAAATAAAAACCCTCTTTTTAATGATATATGACTAAAAATAAACCCAATTTAAACATTAATCAACATTTATTAGGACATTTGGCAAAAGTTACGACAAAACAACATTCTATAAAAGACGCACTTCTTAAGTGTTATGAAATAAACAAACAGACTTATTTTTTAACAAAAAATAAAATTTCTTACTTCTTCAACTTAATTACTAAAATAATATAGGAACTACCACAGAATCAGTCTTCTAAATTCAGTCTCAGTCAGTACAGTCGTTGCAGATTGTTTTGGAACAGCCTAAGCATATAGGCATATGACATGCAACGCATTTGTACCTTGTGCGTCGCTTCAGCATTGCTGGAAATACCTTACAAGTCTTTTTGTCATTTCCACCAACAGCTGACTCAATGCGGCTAGGTTCTGGCGGTAAATCTTCGCCAAGAATCCGTTTCATTGTCAGTCTTAGCTCTCTTGGAAGACGGTCATTGCAGACTCGTCGTTGTAAATGTGGTAAAACCATCTCGGGCAAGATCCTGTAAGAATCGTCCTCTTGATATGTCTGATACGTCAGCACACTGCCTATAAAGCACAAAGGAATTCACTCCGCTCAAGTCTAGCAATCTGAAAAATAATGCTAAAGGCCATCTGCGAGTGCGGCGGCTATAGGAATAGTTCGAACATTTTTTATAAACTTCATCAACCCTATACTTTGTCTTATTATACTCCATTATGATAACCGGTTTCTTAGCAACGGGATCAATTTCGGACATGTGATGCATGGACGAAACTGCTTTAGATTTCTTGGGAACATAAGAAACCAAGGTAAAGTCTTTTGTAAATCCATGGAATGCTGTTTCAGGTTCTCTTGTTTTGGACGCTTGAAATTCAGGTGGAATGTGACGTTTATTTTTTTTAGAATTCTGACATAAATCAGACCTCTCTATTTTAGCTGCTCCATTAGCTCATAAGAGCTGAACCAGTTGTCAGCAGTGATGTTACGATTGGTGTTCTCAAAGTCTTTACAAAGTCGCAAAACAGACCGTGTAGGAATTGAAAGCCTTCATTTCTTCTGCGTCCGTGTTGCGAAGCTCAGGTTTTTCCCGATTTTTATATTTTACCCGTATCTGGGCAAGTTTTTTGTTGGTATATTCAATTATTTTGTTAGTAATATCGTCATCCATAAAACGTCTCCACAAGGTTTCTACGTTGGTGAATGCTCTAGGCTGTGATCTAGGTATGTCAACCAAGTTGTGGCTTAGTGAACGACAGTTACGCATCACTGGTTCATCGCTTGACCATTTAAAACCATTCTTACCTATGTAGTATCTTTTGGATTATGTGTGTAGATTATCTTGCATTGAAGATAGACCTGAATCTTGCATCGCAACTGAACTGCGGGGTGATCTTTGTCGTTGAGATTGAGTTTCTTCATCCTCAGATTGTTCTGACGCCGAGTCATGATCACTGTGCAAACAGAAATCTGGATCCACTTCTTCATCGTCCACATCACTGAAGTCTCGCTCCAACTCAGCCTCTATCCACTGACTTAAGGTCTTTTCATTTGTCGAAGTATTTAAAGCTAATCGCTTTCGCTTTCGACTGTTTCCTGAAGGTCCAGGTTGATCCATCTAAAATAATAACGTACACAGTAAGGTGACGAATAAGAGACACTTAGAAAAAAGTACACTAATACTGTAGTGACGTCTAATAAATCATTTACGCAAATACTGATCTCACGTCTCAGGGACACCAAACGGTCGTACAGGTACAAGTGTTGCTGCCACGAATACGCCACCGAAACTGACCGACCGAATACACCACCGAAACCCGAAGGTAGCGGGATGGGCGGGAGCGTCTTTAAAAAATTAACGCCACGAGACTGATCTTTAATTTAATTATTTGCCGCAAAGTGACGCCTGATTCTAATAATAATTTATAATTAGCCACTCTTAAAAATTACTTTGGTAGCTTTTCGTTTCTATGACTCGTTAATCGAGGGATTAATGACCTGCGTCTCCATCCATCCATCCATACATTACAAAATATATAAGTCCACTGCTGGGGATATTGCCATCGTTGCCACGTTTGGCAGGCAGGTTGCTAGCCTCAGTTGTTTAAAATTTTAAGTTGTTTTCAGGGAGATGCTACTGCCCATCTCTTATATCAGTTTCCCTGTCGTTTTTTAAGACCCACACGGGACGGTGTAAGACAATGGATATTCTTGCACAGCCACTACACGGATACGAACGGGAGTTTGGTGTGTCAGAATATTTCAATTAATTTCAAGAATTTCTTTATTTTGTATTCTAAATAACGTTCAATTTAAATAGTAACTTTTCCAAATTTATATCAGTAAATTTTACCATAGTAACAAATTATGAACTGATTTGCTTATCACATTTCAGGGTTTTTTCACCGAAAGTGCATGGATGAAGTGCATTACTGCTATCACATATAGGCTAGTGTTTTAAAATTCCAGCTAGCCACGTTGGACTCAGTTGTAAAACGTGCTAAGAGGCTTATTGGTAACCTTGAGTTGGTTGGAACCAATCTTGACAGCATCGAGTACAGGAGCAGAGTAGCCAGCCCCTCTGTATTATAAAAGATGCATGTCGGGGAGTATTCACAGGAATTAAATGATTTCATGGTGGTCTCCACCCCTTTCTCGATATTCCACGCTTTCAAACCAAAACGTTTGCTTCGTGTTTTGTAATGCGTACAACAAAGGAGTGGAATAATTTGTCAGTGTCTGTCTTCCGTCCAAACACAGATCTGGAAAGGCTTTTGTTATGCTAAGATTGTGTGAATTACTATCTTCATCACAGCTACCAACAGTTATGATTTTAGGCAAGCACTGGCTTAAAAATATATTCCGATGCTAGATGTGTGCTCAGGCTATTCATAGATGTGAAACTTTTACATGATACTGGAGGAATTGCTCGTGCAGGGGTAATTTTTTTGAGATATTCTCACGCTTGCTTAAAAAAAACAATTAAATTAAAAAGTGAACGCTTAGCAAAACAAGTCAACGAAAACAAACTTGGGACATTCCTTGACGGAAAATAATTTACAACGATGGAGATCATTGAACTTAAATCAAGTTAAAGCTTAGATTTAATCTAAACTTAACTTGATGCTGCATCTGCTTATAGTGAGATTAAATTAAACAATAACATTTTTGTCAAAAGTTAATAATCTTTCTTATCCCGGTTCCATCGAAGCTGATGTCTCTATCTCAGAACTTGAAATGGGAAAGCATTAAGTAGTAACGACTGGGTAAAGGATAGCTGTACAATCATCAGTCATATAGGATGGCATCAATATAAATTATTCGAATTCGTTTATTTTATATAATACAAGTTACAAATGAGTACAGTTGAAGTCAAAGGGCACAATATCGATACAAACGTAAGTCAAAGCAAATGTTTATTCGTTAGTGTTGGTATACTTGCACAAGCGACGAAGTTACTACTTCATTATATGTTAGAAGAGGTCATCAATAAAATATTGTACGTTGTAGAGCCATGACGCACCTATATTATAACTATAATAATCCTTCAGTTCAATTTTTTTATAGATTTGTACCGGATTGAGCTTAATTTGAAACTGAAACAAACTGAGTTACATTTTTTAAAGAATAAGGGGCAAAGGAGCACCTGATGGTAAGTGAACGCTGTGGCTAATAGACATCTTTATATACCTTTAATTATAAATTCAAATTCAAATGCGTTGCCACCCCTGAGGACAAATAAATAATGCCTCGTTTCTATTAAATTTATTAAAACATTACTTCGTGGTACTAGAAACACGATGAAAAACCAAATCAAATGTTTTCATTAGGAACAAAAACCATTGCTTACTTAGTACAAATCGACCTGTGAATCAGCTGGTGTAATAGCGCAATGGATAAGTGTTTTGCTGATACTCTCACTCACACGATAGTTTCGTGAAGCAGCCGCTGCCGGCTTTTGTGAGTTAGAGATGTGAATGCGTGTGTGTGCGTACCTCGTATCTATCAATTTAATGAACTGCATGTGTAGTAGTTGGCGAGTGGCGGGGACAAACTGGCGACAACAGGTTCCGATACATTTTAACTACCGGGCATAACTCCTGTTGTTTATATGATCTGAGACCTAAGTGTTGTATGCCATACTACTGGAGAAAATGTTTCACTATAGTCCACACCGTATTTTTGACTACACCCTTTAGCCACAAGTCTGGCTCGATAGCAGACATTATAATCACTATCACACTTTTTAGGGTTCCGTAGTCAACTAGGAACCCTTATAGTTTCGCCATGTCTGTCCGTCCTCGCTTAATCTTTGTGACCGTTAGCACTAGAAAGCTGAAATTTGGTACCAATATGTGTATCAATCACGCCGACAAAGTGGTAAAATAAAAATTGGAAAAAAAATGTTTTATTAGGGTAGCCTCCCTATATGTAAAGTGGGAAGTGATTTTTTTTTTAATTTCAACCCTAACGTGTGATATATTGTTGGAAAGGTATTTAAAATAAATAGGGGTTTACTAAAATCATTTTTTGATAATGTCAATAATTTCGGAAATAATCGATCCAAAAATAAAAAACAATGTTTAGAAAATATGAAAAAAATCAGAAAAGTATAACTTTATAAGGACTTTCTAGGAAAATCATTTTGAACTTGGTTGGAAACAAAAGTACCCACTACCGGGAGCAGTTGCAGGAGCGCGGAGCGCTGCTGGAGTGTGAGCATTATGGATACCCACCTTTAAACTCATAAGTGGGAACACTTATTGTGACGGACGGGAAACTACGGAACCCTACACTGAGCGTGGCCCGACACGCTCTTGACCGGTTTTTTTTAGAGCCCACTTGCACTTAACTATATTGCCACTTGCAGGAATATCAACAACTTCCCACGCTTTGTTGTCTTCGAAGCTTTTCAGCTCTTCATTCACTGCCTGTTCCCATTGCTCCTTCTCTGGTCCTCTTAGTGCTTCTTCTAATGTCAGTTCATCACTAAAATATTCATTACACTGTTCAGTGCACATATATACAAACGTTTCTGGTTTTTGTCTCACCCATTGTGGTTTTGATGTGGTTTCTGGTTGCTGCTCTTCCTCAGATGTCATGGACTCATCCTCTGGTACATAGGTTTCATCCATGTCATTCGTCGAAATGAATGTATCCTCTCCATCTTGGTCTGACACCTCCCCACTGAAGATGTATGTGGACTTTTTTTTTGCTGGTTTGTCTTCTATCACTTCCATTTCAATCATATTTTCTTGATGAGTTAACTTTTCATTTATGAAGACAACATCTCGACTGGTTATAATAGCCTTTGTTGAAGGATTGTATAACCTATACCCTTTGACATCCTCAGGGTAACCAACCAGTATACATTGTTCTGATTTCTTGTCCCACTTACGTCTTCTCTCCTTGGGTATATGTCTCATGACAGTACTACCAAAAAATCTTAAATGACTGAGGTTGGGTTTGCCTCCTGTCCACAACTCGCACGGTGTCCAGTGGTTCAATCCACTTTTTTACAATTCTATTTTGTAAATAGACTGCTGTGTTAATGGCTTCAGCCCAAAATTCCTTGCCTAGTCTTGCAACAAATAAAAGGCATCTTGCTTTCTCGATCAGAGTCCTATTCATGCGTTCACAAAGCCCGTTTTGCTCAGGAGTGTAGGGATTTTTTTCTTTGATGAATTATACCCATTTTCTTCAAATAATTATCAAAATCTCTGTTACAGAACTCTGTGCCATTATCATTTCTCAGTATTTTTATTTTATTTGATTTTGAATTCTCAACTCTTGCTTTATATTCTTTAAAATATTGTAAAGCCTAATTTTTTACTTTTTAAAAAATAAACATATGTCATACTGCTGTGATCATCAACAAAAATGAGAAAGTACCTTGATCCTCCTAGGGATACATTCTCCATTTGGGCCATATATATCACTGTGTACTATTTCCAATATCTTAGTACTCCTGTTCCCTTTATTATCGAAGGGCAACCGACTTTGCTTTCCTTCACAGCACACTATACAGTTGGACTTGTTGATGTCGGCCTTCTCAGTTAATTTGACCCCCTCCACAGCATCCTGCGGTTTATTCATGTTATAACTGTTGACATGTCCCAATCTACGATGCCAATTTTCTGGAGACTCTGCTGTTGCTGCCACCAAACAAAGAAGTATTTAGTTTATAAACTCCATTTACAAGTGATGCAGTCGCTACTAGAGTGTCCTGTTTATTAAATATCTCGCATCCTTCGCTTGTAAAATACACCTTGTTACCCTGCCTTATCAGTTGGCTTACTAACAATAAGTTTAGTAATTTGGCAGGGCACACAACACTTTTTCAACAGTTATGTTAAAATCACATCCTTTAGTTGACATTGTTATGTTTACGTTTCCACAACACAACACTGGGATTTTATTCTGGTTAGCAACCATGATTTCCTTGGTTAACCCAGAATAACGTTCGTCGACCATCCAATCTTTATTGCTTGTCAAATGCGAACTTGCGCCAGAGTCGACATACCAGTCACTCTTGTCAAATATTCTGCTAAAAAACATGGCACTGAATGCATTAATTGTTTTTGACGATATTTTCAGAATTCTTGTAAGATTTATCTTTATTAGTTCATTGATTACGGTAGTGGCCATGTTGTTTACAGTTATAACATTTGACGTTTTGTTTTTCTTTGACTGATGTCGACATTCTTTCATTCCGTAGACAGAGAAACCTATAGACTAATGATCGGCGTGGCCTCGAGTAAGAAAGGACGATAACGAATTTTTAGGTTATACAATAATCTTTATGATTTTTAAACACATTTAGATAAAAATTTTAATTGTTCTAAGAACTGAACTGAACAAGATTCACCAATCTTAAGCTCACAAAACATCGCTAC